>CM028692.1:49152426-49219926 GCA_016771965.1 Brassica carinata
GTGAACGGGGAGTAGTGTCTGCTCTCGTTGGAGCTTTGGCGGACGAGGCTGTCGCGGAGAAAGTTGCGTCGGTGTTGGGAGTGGTGGCCACTCAAGCTTTAGGAGCGGAGAGTATAGGGCGAGAGGAATCAGCTGTGACGGGCCTCATGGAACTGATGAGATGTGGAACACCTAGAGGCAAAGAAAAAGCTATTGCGACGTTGTTACAACTCTGCACAGCCGGTGGAGCGGTTGTGGTTGAGAAGGCTGTGAAAACACCGGCTCTTGCGGTCTTGACGCGTAAGCTTTTGCTCACGGGTACAGACCGAGCTAAGAGGAAAGCGGTTTCACTCTCTCAGGTCTTTAAGGGGTGCGACCAAAACACACAGAGATAAACGGTCTTGTAATAGGGAAGGGAGATTATAGAACCTATCTTGTGATCTCTCTAGATCCGTATATATCTATGCGCATAAGTCCTAAACAAGAGTGTTAACGGGGACTGCAATATAAGTGGTCTTTATATATTTGTTCTTGTATTGATATGAGCTGTTACCATCTCTATCTGCAGCATAACCATACTATGCCTATTATTACTTTTCAGATTTATGATGTTTACTGCATCAGAACTGAATCCATAAAAGTTGAAACTGTTAAAACAGAAAACAAAGATATTATACAAGGTGGAGCACAGAAGCAAAGCTACAACAGTCATGGGAACTTTTGTTTTGTTTCTTTGGTTTTTAGTTGCATTGATCAAGATTAGAGTTTGCTTGTTCCCTAAGTTAACAGAAGATGATAAATACACTCACAGAGACACTGTGAAGATCCGTCCTTTTTCCCTCTTCGGCCTCCCTACCCAACAACTCAAATAAACCGAGAACCTGTATAACTGGTTATCAGCTTTATAATAGTACATGCCATGAGGCCTGAGCAGGACTGAAACCGCCTAGTAAGAGTTTTGCCATAGGTGCTGCTGCGGTGTTTGCTTCGAGGGCTGGGCTTGGGAGCCACCCTCCCTTGGGTTTCGCTGTTGGTGCTCCATTGACATTCCGGTTTGTGGCTGATAGTAGTTTGGGTAACCGAGCGATCCATATTGCTGCTGCGCCTGTTGCTGAGCTTGACGAAGTTGCTGAGCTTGCTGTTGTGCCTGAAGGTTGTAGTACGCATTGCTCTGGGCACCCGACATTGTTTGAGAACCAGGTCCATGAAGCCATACAGGCGAGTTTTCATTCTGAGATCAAACAATTAAGGTCAAAACACAGACCTTACATCTTTCCACGCAAGTGTCAAAATGAGAAACGTACCTGCTGCTGTTGTTGTTGCTGAAGTGACAAAAGATGGCTGTTCTGTTTGTATTGTAGACTAAGAACGTCATCATAACTAAGCGTTGCCCCAGTAGGAGCTGCCTGTTGTTGTTGTTGGTTAAGAGAGAAGTTTCCGGCTCCAACATTGCTTGAATTCCCAAACCCATATGGAGAGGAAATGGGGCAGAAGTTGCTGACGGAGGCAAATTACTTGGGGAAATGTTGTTTTTGTACTGGGGAAGCAACGGTGACTGGTGGTATGAGCTATTACCAGAAAATGCTTGCTGGAAGGCCGATGGCAAGTAAGGGTAGCCCTGGGGCATCAAAGGGTAACTGATCATGTTGGCAAAGTGAGTTAGAGGCACAGTGTGCTGAGAATATGGATGCATTGGAAGCTGTTGAGGTCCTTGAGGAAGAGCTGGTCCAGTAGCAATATTGGCACCGGGTAAGTTCTGCTGCTGGCTTGCCTGCGTTGTTTGAATACCACCACCATCTCTTAGCGCCTGCGTGTAAGAAAATATAACCAAAACACTGTAAATCGAATAATATCTTAAATAATATTAATGGACTACCACACATTGAAATATGAAAGAACTTCCAACTTTCTATATAAATACAAAGATATGCTATTTGATTAAAAGAAGCGTTTCAGTCTACAGGTAAGGGGATCACCTCTGGCATAGAAATGCTTTGGTCATTTAGTGAGTAGTCGTTGCTTCTTGATGGCATAGACTGCGCCCCTGGGAAAGTTGAGTACTGAAGCTCAAGCTCCCTCGCACTTTGTGCTGTTTGTCCCAATAGAGTGTTTGGAGTAGCGTTTGAATACCCTTGCTGCAAACAATGATGTCAACAAGGATATCATGAGCATCAAACAAATCTTTTGAATGATTTGAACAGCAATCCATATTAATATATCTTTGAAATTATAAGCTGTGAAACCTTGGGCATTTGGTCCTAATATATGTATCTTACCATCACATTTGTTAATGAAGCAATCTGATTCTGCATGCTTGTCTGTGAGGCATCAAATTCTGTATTCGTCTGCTGCTTGGCATTTTCATATGCATACTCTTGATCAGACTGAGCAAACGAATACTGGTTCTGCTGATGAGCAGTCTCGGGGTTCTCTGGCAACAAAGCTTCTTGCTGAGATTCTGAAGAATCATCATAGTTTTCTGCAGTAGACGCATGGACCATATTTCCATGGGACGTGCTTCCCAGTTGTTCATCTCCATAGAACTCGGTATTTCTGTGCAGAAGACGATCAACAAATGGTGAGTACAAATGAAAAGAGCCCAGAAACTATTTAGAAAAGGAAATCAGTAATTAGGGCATGCCTAGCATCAGCACGTTCAATCTGTGGAGCTACATCAGATGCTTCTTCTAAGTTGTTGTTCAAAGGTCTTGATCCAAAGCTTCCAAAGCTTAACTGTGAGCACTCTTCAGAATAGATTAGCAGATGATCTGGAATTAAGACAGCAGGTCTATCCTCCTCATGAGAGGAGTATTTATCATGGTTCTCAATGCTTAATTCTTGAAGGTTGGCAGCAACAGACGAGACAATATCTTCATCTGCAAAAGAATATTGACACGCGAAATTAGACAACATCAAGAAGATTTTCCGAAATGTTTGTTTTCTATATTTCTACGACTTCAAAAATGAGCATCATTCTCGTACCAAAAGTAAGAGAAGGAACTCAGAACTGAAAAAGTAAAGTTGGAAACCAAATAAGACTATACACATCGTTGTCAACAAAGCACACAACAATTCTTTTCTAAAGTCAACACTTGTGCAAGGTAAAATTCTTACCTTTTTGGTGCTCAACCGGGTGGTTCTGCGTCTGGTGTCCGTGTGGATTATCATCAAACTCAGATGACACTTCAGATTCATCATCTGGAACAACTCCACCAGCGATAGTGTCAGCCTGCACATGATCTCTTCCAAGATTTCCAAAGGGACCATTTTCTGCTAAATGTGTATCTTCCAAGTGGCCCTTCAGTTGTTGATCTCCTCCACTGGATGGTAAATCTGCTGGACCATTACATCTCACTGACTCAGTTGGTGCCACTGATACAGAAGAGGTGCTGGCAGCCATTGGCTTCTCAATTGAGGGCCACTGATCTTTTACCGTCTCGTGCTCCTGGTTTACCTCGGAAACCTTTTTCTGAGAGTTAATTGTCTTGTTATGAGGTCTACCCATCTTCACAATGTCAGCCATAGACATCTGACCTGCGGCTCTTAACCATGGAGTTTGCTGTGCCGAAACAGGCTGTGATGATGATATTCCATCACCTGAGTTAACAGTTGGCGTTTTACTGTCCACAGCAACAGAATCACTGCATAATATATACAACATACATGAGCAACCTGCGACTCAAATGTAGAGATGAGAAAAACTATAAATCCGAATATGCACAAGTGAAGAACTACACCAAGGAAAAGTGGACTATGGAAAAGTAAGGTCTTGACACCTCTCAAGTTTCAACAGATACCATGACAACAACTACATAGAAACTCTATATCCAAGTACATAACACTTTTACTATGTTATAAATTTCATTGTTACTAGTAAATCAGACATAAATTGTACACGGAAGATTGCTTTGCATCAGCATAAAACTTTCAACATCAAGAAAGAAAAGTATTCAATCCTGATGGAACAATAACATATTCTGTTCTTCTAGCACAAAGCCATAGGCCACCTAAATACTTCAAGCCATTTACAGCTGAAACCAATTAAAGCTCTGTTTACCAGAGTAGAAACTTTTGTACGAAAATGTTAACAAATAAAGGACCTAGTCATCAAACCACTCTAAAACATAACCTACATTTGGTCTGTCAGAAAGCCTACTAACTAAATCCTACCAATTGAAGCATTGCAATATGGGTTGATATCCATTATCAGTTGTTCATCTTAGAACAGACAGTGACTTGTCCAATCGTACTAAACTAATAATAGAAAGAGAACACAGAATAGTATCAAAATCCATTAGCCTAGTAGAAGACCAGCTTATAGACCACATTGTTTAATATTGTTCTCTTCCCTTTATAGAAGGTCTTGTTTTTTCGTTACGCTCATAGCAACACGGAGCTATTCATACAAGAAAGATGAAGTGAGCACTCATGGGAAAACCTGTGTGGTATCTGATGGTGGCTCGGTACTCCAGACGTAGAGGAAAAAGAACCTCCATAAGTCTGCTTCTCGCTCTCTCTCTTGTTCGTAGTTTTCCTTGGAAACTTCCCGACTCTGAACAAAAAAAAAAAAAATTCAAGAGAATACAGATTCAAAGCTAGAGTTAAAGAAGTTATCCTAACGTCAAATAGAAGTGTATTTACCACTAGAGTTGAAGGAGGAAGCTCCAGTTCGTCGAGGTCCAGCATAACGATCAGAACCACCTCTAGTCCCACGGTTGTAATTGTTACTGTAGCCTCGTGGCCGGGAATCCTGTATATCCCTAACCTGAACAGTAAATAATTAAATTAAACACTCCAACATTAGAACAACATGAATAATAAAACTAACTGAAACCAAAACAACATCTAGGATCAAGTATCATATGAGAAAAGTTATTAAATACAGGGAACTGAAATTAATCATTAGAAACACATAAAGTGAGAGACTTATGTAAACAATCTGAACATAGTTGTTGTTAAGGAGATGAGAGGTTGATATAAGTATACAAAGTGTAGCCAAAGGACTTCAAAAGCACACAAGAACATATGATCTTTACCTCTTTCTTCTTATCCTTTTTGCTCTTAACCTCGTGAAAAGGATCTGAACAATTTCAAGAAACAAGAATCAGTATCACGAAAGCTACCTCTAATGTAAACACAGAGCTCCAAAATGGCATCTTCTTTTGAACGTCTAATCTAAAACCCTAATCTTGCAAACCCTAATTATCTCCGATTCACCTGAAGAGGAGGGAAATTAAAAAAAGAAAAAAAAGGAGAGACCTTGGGAGAGGAGGCGATGGACGGCTTCATTAGGATCCATGTTACAATCTTTGAGGGCGGCGTAGATCTCAGCCTCAGGGCAGTTCACAATCTCTTTCAAGTCCTGTACCACCTTCCTCGACCCAGACGGGATATCCGAAACCCCGTTATAGCTGCTCTTCTTTCCACCGATGATCTTTACACCGCTCATCTTCTCCGTCGTAACTTCTCTCTCTCTCTATATTTGAATCAGATCTGAAACAAACACAAACACGCCAAGTTGTGAAGGAAGAAGAAGAAAAGAAGCAGCAAAGCACCGAGTTTTATATCTGTCCCAAAGGAAACCCTCTCTCTCTCCTCTATGATTCTTTTTTTTTTTTTTTTGGGGTTACTTAGACCATCATTAACTAGAGTTATCCACTCTTCTGTTCGAATAATCAAAATCCAAATGTTATCCACTATAGACTAATAGTCATGAATTCAAATATACGTTTCCTTTATTTAGCATATTTTTTTTCTTATGTGTCACAACAGAATATCTAATTAATTACAAAAGGTTGTTATAATTTTGAATTCTTTACAAAAAACAATGTTTGTTTGTTTTTTTGTAGTAAAAATCTTAATATTTAATTCCATAAATATGAGCAAATCTATAAATCTAAGAATACTCTAATATAATATATTCATATAATTAGCATTCAGTTTTGTTCTTAGTTTAAGCATATAATTTTTTCTTGTGTAGCTAGTTAATTACAAAATAGTTATTAACTTTTATGGATTTTTTAATTTATGTTTTATTAGTTAACTATGAAAAATCTTGATATTGAAGTCCACATATATGAGAAAATCTATAAATCTAATAATACTCGTATATTCATTACGTTTTTAGTAATAAATCAATTGCAGATTCTTGGGGATGAATATGAAACTCAATATTTTTTACCATATTCAATATTTGAAATACTTTTATATATTTACCTTATTGTTACTTTGTCATTAATTGCACATTAATATATATATATGCCGTCAAGCAAATCTCATTGCTACAATAATGTAATATTTTTATTACTCAGAAAATTTATATATCTCAAAGATGTGGTCATGGAAACATAAAATAATATGGTGATTGGTTGGTTTGTAATTAGTGACTTTAACTTTAATTTTATTTATAACTATTTAAGTAATCAATAATATTTTAACTAGTTTTTAAAGATAAAGTCAATAAAATAAATAAAAAGCTGTAGAAAACTTATTTTCTAAAGCAAAAGAATATAGCTGTAGGAATTTTTTTTTTTTAAAAATATTGATGTTGAAATATATTTATTTTTTATCATTTTTCTTATTTATTTATACAGCTACATCAAAGAATTCTACAGTCTAAATTCTATGATAAATTTTCTACTGCTACAATCCAACCAATCCACCCCTCTGAAAATAACAACAGAAAACATGGGCCTCATCAGCAACTAAGCACATAATTCAACAAAGGCCTATGTTAAAACGTCGCGTTTTGTGATCCTTAGTGAAACCCTAGACTCGAGTAGTTTTGTGTGACCTGACTATATATAAAACGGCGAGACTCGTCTTCAAAACCAAACAACATTCGTCGTCAGTTCTATCTTCTCTAGCTATGTCTCTATGATCTTTCTTGTGTTCTGTTGTTCTTTTGCTATGTTCTTTTTTGTTGTTCTTCATGGTGGTGGTGGAAAGTGATGATATGTAATTGTCGCCCCAGTCTTATTTGCATTCACTACGATGGATGCAACATGGTGATTGACTTTTCAGTATCTGATTTCACTAATAGTTTTCTTGATAAGTTTCAAGATTTGGTTTTGGTATGATTCGTGTTTTAGACGAAGAGGAATGAGGATAGTTATCCAACGTCTATTAAGTCTGAACAATAGTGTTGAACCAATGACATGCACTACCATCTGACCTCTTTGAATCTTTTTGTTTTCCATTGATGAATGTTTGGTTGAATGAACGCCTTTGGTATCTGATGTCCAAAGTTTAAAAAGGTAGTTGGACATTTCGTAATTCAAGGCGTAGATTGAATAATAAAACAGGTTTTGCGACACTGATTGCTTTCTCCTAATAAGCTCTCTGTTACTGTACCCCTGTTTATATCTTCCCACTTATGAATATCCTTGGTTTGTTTTACGATGTGTCTCTTCTTGTTATGTGTTTCCCAAGAACTCTGGTAAAGCTAGGATCCTGAAAGTCCCGAAAACAATAGCAAGTGACCGTATTACAATAGAGCCCCAAAGAAAGAACATCTCTTTAGGGAAGGGCAAGACTTGGATAGTTCCAAGCAAATACGGTTGCAATTTTTTGATTAAAAGTCTTGAAAGATAAAAGGAAATACATTTTACAAAAAACATAATGCATTTTACAATTTTGTTTGTCTTTCAACCCTTTCTGCAGAGTTATGAAGAAGGAAGTCTCGAGATGTACTTGATTGATCAGGACATAAAATACTCTGAAGATTATCTGCTTTTCTTAAAGCAGGCGATGTTTTTGTCTACAAAAGGAGAAGCTAATGTTAATTTATCGCCCATGTATCTTGTCAAAGTCATCACTGAATTGTATTGCTCAATCTATTTATTCAATGTGTAATCACATTTTAGAGTTGTAGTTGCTGACTCGTTTCAGTTTTTTGGCTAATACTTATATTCCTTACTTTATCATCTTGCGTCTTGGCACGAGCTATGAGTTGTTTTGCAACTTTTCATCGAGGGCCGATCACAAAGTCCATTGGTGTTGTTTGAACACTTGCCACCACTATATCAGTTAAGAAGTAAAGATCTACATCAAAGTTTCCAACTTTTGTTTCAGAAGCTCCTATGTCCTGTCTTTGTAAAACCATTTGCTCGTTCGTCCTGACTAAACATGTTCTCGTACCAAGTTTCTTAAAACACCTCATCGGTTGACTAATTCATTAGTTAGTTTCCTGTTAAGTGTAGTCTCGGTATGAACATTACGACCTTTGCCAGACCGCTCTTGATCAACTGTTCTCTTCTACAGACTTGTTGTCTTCGAGTACGACGGGTGTGGATATTTATAACGATACACGGTGGATGGTTTTATAAGTTGGCATGGTTTGGTCTCGCCGTATGAAGATGTTGTACGGTCTTCGGGACAGAACTTAATAATTATTCCAAAAAAAAAATAAAATTCATCAGTTAGCGTTTGTCTAGGCAACTGTTTGTATAGAAAGATACTACTTCTTTTCGTGTAGCACAAGCTTTCCTTTTTCTCATTTTGATCTCTCTCACAAATCTTGAGATAACTGCTGGACGATAAAATGAAAATTATTCCAATTAGAATAGGCAAGAAATGGTAGATAAAAATAATCTGGTTGTAATTGTAAAATTTGAGAAAACAGAGGATCTCTCAGAAAACTCTAAATAAACCCTACTCAGTTCGACACGACACGACTTCTTTCGGTGACTAATCTCTGTAACTTGGGCTATTGTGGGAGTTTTCTTTTTCTTTTTTTGTTTCGTAATTAAGACACTCTCGAGTAGTGGTGGGATGGAGATGGACTTGGGAGCCAACGCGTTCGGTATAGACTTCCATCCATCGAAGAACCTTGTTGCCACTGGTCTCATCGATGGACACTTGCATCTGTAACTCGAAATCCCTTCTCTCTTTCAATCCCCTGTTCCACAATTCCAACAAGAAGCACCACTCATGTACTCTGTTTCTTTTTTTTTTCAGATACCGTTACGACACGGAGTCTTCACTTGTCAGGTATTAAAAACAGCTCTCTCTATCTCCAAAGTTTGTCTCTTTTTGATGTGGGTCGTCTTAAAGATCGCTGATTTTTTCTTTTGGTTGTTAGGGAGCGTAAAGTTCGTGCCCATAAGGAGTCTTGCAGAGCTGTTCGCTTCATTGATGATGGCCAAAGTTTGTTCCTTTTATGCCTTTATAAAATACTACTTTGAGCTTATGTTCTGCTTTCTTATGCTTTTTTATGGGTTTATAGGAATTGTCACAGCTTCAGCTGATTGCTCTATTCTAGCTACTGATGTGGAGACTGGTGCTAGTGTTGCACATCTCGAGAATGCTCACGAGTAAATTCTATTCCTCCTTTTTTTTTGAAAAATTAATACACTTTCTGGTAGTTCTTTAGTGTCTGAATTATATTTCGCATTGGCCTTGTAGGGATGCTGTTAATACTTTGATAACTGTTACTGAGACAACAATCGCTTCTGGGGATGATAAAGGCTGTGTTAAGGTCTGTGCCAAGTCTTTTTTTTATTTCATCTTTTGATGTGAAACTATGTACTTAGTGTATGTTTGATCTGCTCAGATTTGGGATACGAGACAGCGCTCTTGCTCTCACGAGTTTAATGTACACGAGGATTACATTTCTGACATGACCTTTGCATCTGATTCAATGAAGCTAGTGGCTACAAGGTTTGTATTTTTTTTTCTTGGGTGGTCATCTTGATTCAGTGAATCTAGTGCCTTTTGATCTTTCACTTATCTATTCTATTTCTGGTTGCTTTTGATTGTGTTTAGTGGAGATGGGACTCTATCTGTATGTAATCTTAGAACGGGCAAACTCCAATCTCATTCTGAGTTTTCCGAAGACGAACTGCTTTCTGTTGTTATAATGAAGGTAAAAAAAATCATCTCTAACTCTTCTGTCTCCACATTGTTGCTGCTTATCTAATTTTTGTTATTGTTTTCTCTGGCCTTAACTGATTACAGAATGGCCGTAAAGTTATCTGTGGAACTCAAAATGGTATCCTCATGTTGTATTCATGGGGATTTTTCAAAGATTGTAGGTAAAGCCATATATATCTCTGACACTGACTATGTTAATGGTTCTAGTCGTTGGAATTTTTATTTATTGAGACTTAACCCTCTGCTATCTACAGTGATCGGTTTGTTGATCTATCTCCAAATTCAGTTGATGTCCTATTAAAGGTGAGATGAAGTTTGTTTTTAATATTTTTATAAGCCTATGGTTTACAATAACATTAGTTGGCTATTGACTAATGGAAGTCTTGTGGATTAATGATGTAGCTTGATGAGGACAGAGTTTTCACTGGATGTGATAATGGAATAATCAGGTAACAAAAAGAGAAACTCTTCTTCACTCTTTACTGTTTATGTTCACCTAGTTTAAAGTTTATTTGCATTTTTTTTCTACAGCCTCGTTGGAATATTGCCCAACAGAATCATACAGCCAATTGGGTCTCACGAGTTCCCTATTGAAGATCTTGGTATATTATACTTCTCCTCTGTTTTTATAGTAGCTGATCTTTGTTAACTAAGATGAGTTTATAACTTTTTATCATCTCCAATCTCTCTTGTAGCTCTGTCGCATGATAACAAGTTTCTTGGTAGCACAGCTCATGACAGTATGCTCAAGGTATCTGTAAAAAACAAACTCTCAGTAGCAAAGAGTTGCACAAGTAGATCCCTGTATTTACTTTTTTTGTGTGTTTCTGATGATGAAGTTGTGGGACCTTGAAGAGATAATAAAAGGTTCTAATGGAAAAGCATCAGGAGCTGCAGGAGACAGTGACAGCGACAACGAGGAGATGGACCTTGACAATGATCCAAAGCCTTCCAGAGGTACTTTCTGGAACATTTAGAAACATTTTTCTTGAGATAAGTAAGGTACCAACATTTGAAACATCTCATCTCTTAGTTTTTTTTTTGCTTGTACAAGGTACCAAGAGGAAAACAAAAAGCAAATCAACTCCTGTGGACACTAAAACTAGTTTCTTCGCAGACATGTAGATTCGTCTGGAAAATGTTATCAGTTTCATACTTATCTTTTTTGATTCTGACAGTTTTGTTAAGCTACATTTATATATTATCAAAGTTTTACCACTACGATTTTTTGTTCCATCACACCAAAACGACATAGCTTAATGTAATTTCAAAAGAACAAAACAAGTCTGAATCGAGTTTGTGTTCTAGATCAGTGCCAAGGAATACAAATATTGAATTAATAATTCAACTTGATTAAAAGCCTTGAAGGCTTGACAAAACCAACTTCAATGAAACTATACTCAAGTGATGCTCTCTGAATTTGTTTTAAGCTATTGCAGATATGATCGTCTCAGTTTCTGTAGGACGCCACCATGACATCTGTATTGAAAGCAAACCTTCATTGCACTGCGTCACTTTTACCTTCCTGTGAATCCAACCACTCAGGTGCAGTCTCAAGCCTTTCTGTTGGCCGTACTGCTCCTCGCTTGGATAAGTCTTCTGTTACTTTATGCATACATGCCTCAAGTGAAACAATCCTAAACCTTATATCTAACATATGAGCATCCTTTTGGGAGCAAATGACAAAGCAAATAAGTCTCTTTCGAGAAGCTAACCCCCCGACTCCAGTCACTCCACACCCGACACTCAACATAACACGGGTTCTGTTCACCACTCATTTTAACCCCATTCCTCGAACTTTAACAGGCCATAAGTTTGGGCCCATCAAGGGTAATTGGTGCTGAAGTTGAATTGTAATTGTTTTGGTTGGACTTGTCCTTGTTCGATTTGGATAGAATTATACGAGGATAAAAATAGTTTTCTTTGGTGGACATAATAACAAATAGTTTAATTATTTAGAGGTGATGAAAAAATTTATATTAAACAATAAAAAATCTCTATATTTTGGTTTATCTAATTGGTTGGACATTTTAGTTTTGTTTACTTGGTCGATAAACTCAAAAAAAGAAATTATTTGGTCAAATGCCTATAAGTATTGGTTGAACTTGTTTATACAAAATTACACAAGAACAATAAATAGTTTAATCATTTAAATGTGAAGAAAATTTTATTTGTATGGATGTTAAGCAATAAAAATCTATACATTTTAATTTATCTAAATGGTTGGATAATATTAGTTTTGCTTACTTGGTAGATATGCTAAAAAGAAAATTCCAATTTGGTTAAATGCCCATAGAAATAGGAATGAACATTTCCATTTATTTATTATTTATTTTGGTTCGGTTTAACTTTATTTTGTTCATTTTGATATGATTCTAGCTCAAAACTTCGTCAATTTAGGCCAGTTTGAATTTTGATATAAAGCAAATTCAAAGTAAATAGTGAAAATGTAAATTTAACTAAAAACTGATTTTAAAAATCATAAGTAAAAAAGATTAAAACACTAATTATTAAAATCAAGCTTGGAAGACAAAAACTAGTCAAGTCATAATGTCAAATGATAGGTTAGTCAATCAGAGTCGGACCCACGTTCAAGGGAGTGGGGTCACCTGACACCGGTAAAAATATAAAGATTTGAATAATTACGTAAAACAACAATGATTTTTCAGTTCATATGGTCTAAAAATCTACATCTGACCCCCCTTTAAAACGCGGGTTCGATTCCCCCTGATCCCATATTTTTTAAAAAAATTATGTGTTATACATTACATTGGGCCAAAGCCCATTTTTATGACCCCAGTTAAAATTGGCTCTGGATCCGCCACTAGAGTTAGTAAAACAGCTAAAATATACTAGATAAGATACAAAGATAATTTCTTATCCAAACTTTTCAATATACTAAAAGAGCTAAAATATTTTACAGTCGTTACTCTAAAAGTATTAAGCCATTCTGAATTTTAGTGTAATGATAAAAGAAAAATAAATTAGAAATATAGTATATAACAATTGAGAATTATAGTTAGCTTTAGAGTTAGTAAGATATACAAATTTAAAATGATAATATACAATCAATACTAAACTATTATTACAATCATCTTTTTGTTATTTATTGGTTCAAGAACAAACTGATTGATTAATGAATTCAGCTGAACAGTAGGTGCACATATTTTGGTTAGGTCCGGATCGATTTAGACTCAATTGGTTTAGTTAAAAATTTAAACCATTTTTGATATCTTTTTTGAAAAGAAGATTTTTACCTATTTCGGAATCTAACTTAAGAATTTAGTTGGAGCTGCCATCGCAGTGAGATGAGACTTGCTTATAATTGCTAATGATGTGAGAAAACCACTAAAACCAAGTCAAAGACAATAATAAACCTTTTATAATATAAAATTATTATATTAAGAAATCAGCTTTAGCATCAGTGAAATTGTGGAACCATTTAGATTGGTTAAGAGGATAAACTCATTCATGTCATTCAAATTTATCAGCAAATTTATATACATGATGTCAAGTAAACTTATGAAGTGGGTTTGACTTTTAAGAATCTACAATTTTTTATACAATCCAAACCGTTAAAGATAATTTTTTTTTTAAGTTTTCCAAATCATTCTCAGCATAATTTCGATCATTTTAAAAACTTACAAATTGGTGGATTATCAACGAATTCCGATTTTGTTACCTTTTACATAAGTCTAATGAAGTGATAATGTATCTGTTCACACTAAAAAAATTCTAATAGATAATTAAAATTGGATGAAAAAACTTGAGATTCTTAGCCTTATGATCAAAGACACACATTGTGAAAAGAAAATTTCTGTATACTTATAAGTTTATGCTTATGATCAAGATTCGGTTTCACAGTAGAAATGATTGTTAAATAGTATGAAATTTTCAAAATTAAAGAACACAATGAAATTTTTACCCTAAACTCAATGTAAGCTACATCTAAAGAGAGAAACAATATGTTTCAGTTGATCTCATGTGAAGATCCAATAAGAGAACATGCCAATTTGAGTGAGAAACTACTCTTATTTTACTCTCTCTAAGATCTCGTTATCTATAAAATATAATTAGTCGAGATTTTATCCCTCATACCTCTCAATTACAATCATTGGCAATGTGCAATACGTACCTCCTATTAGAGCATGAAGCATTCTCATAAATTGTCAACATTGCTAGATTTGTGCATAATGAAATTTTGAATTGAGATTATGCTCCATCTTACTTGTGCTCTTATTTAAAGAAAGAGGAGAATCAGTTTTAGCATATGTGAGATTTGGTTGTTGATGTTTGCTTACCAGGGATGAACATTTAGATTTGTTTTTCATTTGGTTTATATAATTCATTTCTACAAAATTCTAGCTAAATTATGTATGTCTCTGTTTAAGTAAAAAGCTTTAACAAGCAAAAAAACTTTTTCTTACATAAAAGACAATATGTATTACATAAAGAAAAATAGAACTATGTCCACATCTCATCATAAATCCAAAACTCCTTGACATGAATAGAATATTGTTCTTGTTCGTATATTTTTCAAAACACTCACATTAATATCAAGAAAAGACATTAATGGCTGAATGTACATATAATAATCTCATGTAGCTTTTAACATCCACTGTTTGCTGAATGTTTTCCTCCTCATGTTCTTCATCATCACAACAAACATATCTACGAGTCAAAATTATTAGGAATAATTATACACAACGCAAGAACTACACTGTATGAATCACAATGGCAAGACAATCAAGATTTGATTCCTGGATAAGACTGGAACATATACTAGATGAATCTTAATCCTTGGACCTGTAGGTTAAGCAAGCAAGGTTTCAGAGACTAAATCGGTTCTAATTTGACCAATCTCAAAGCAAGAACAAAACATGGCAGAGAGAGAGTAGGAATATACACTTGAACAAGGATTTGAATGCGGATAGAGAACAGCAGACTGAAACTGTTAAGCAGCACTATACTATACCCTTAAGAGCCATGCTAGAAAACTTTTAAGTGATGGATATTTTTCAATAAAAGAAACAGTGAAGCTTCCGAGACTCTTAAACTAAGACTAACCTGTATTATCTTTCAGATCCTGCCATCACATCAAACAAACCGCAGCAACTCAACCACGAGGCTCGAGTAACTGGTGGACCAGAAGGAAGAAGACTCTGCATATATGTCCAGAAGAACATTAAGGAAACTGAAAGAAAATGAGCTCAAATACAGGATTAAAGCAAGAAACATAACTAGATGGTACCTTATCTTCAGAACATTCTGGCACTTGAGATGTTTCTGCAGCAGCTCCTGTATCCTCCTTTGCTTCTTCCAATCTACGCTTCTCTTGGCTTTCATTAGCCTTATGTTGGACTGAATCTGAGTCTGTCGAGCTTGCAGCGTGCCCATTTTTGTTAGTAATCACAACCTCTGAGACAGAAGAATCCACAGGCTTGACAGAATCACCAGCAGGTGCAATTTCCAAAGTACCACCAGCCTCACTAGAAGCTGCTTTTCCGGTATTGTGAGTAACATTTTCAGAAAGGAATGGTGTGGTTTGTCCACACCATTCTTCTCCTCGTGACATGTTCCACTTCCAAGTGCAGTGAAGTCTTCACCTTTCGGTTCTTGTCCCTGATGAAAGTCTGTTTTCTCTTTAACAGTGTCTTTCTTCAGACCAGATAAAGGAGAAGGTGATGGATCTCTTGTCCAAACTTCTCCATTTCCTTGAGAACCAGGGGAACTCAAGTTGCCATCACTTTCTCCTTCATCTTGGCTTCCATGATGTTCATCATTCCCTGAGATGTTCAGTAAACATAAAATCAAATAAAGTACTAAAAGAGCAGTAAAAGACCATCTCTCTGGAACATTACTGGCAAGTACTTTGGAGCAAATTTACAAAAAAAAAAGGTACTTTGGAGCAAAAAGCAAACAGAGATTTACTAAATCTTCATATATGATAGACTACTACCCCACAAGATCCCCCAAAGGAGATTCTTATATAGATTAGGACCAAAGTACCATTTGCTTCAATTGTATAGTACCAAACTGTCTCAGAGTCGTTCGAAAAGACAAAAGAACAAACCTACCTAAAAGAAGAAACCCACTAGAGAGAGAATATACATAAAACCTCTAAACAAAAACGAATAAAAGTCACGATCCAGCAACTAGAGATACCCAGAAATATTATGAACTTAATTTGTAGTATAACAAAGAAGAAGAAGATACAGTACCATGACCATTGAAGCCTTTGTTGCTTGGACTGCCTCCAAAGGCTTCTTGTTCCTTCTTTTTCTTCAAGGCCTTTCTCTTCTTGGCACCCGAAGGCATGATCAAAGGATTGTAAACGAACAGCAAATGAAAAATCGAAGAAGGGGTTAGGTGTTGGTTCGTTCACTCCAAAGGTTCTCGAGCTCTCCTTCGAACTGGTGGGGTCTGTTTTGCTTTGTTTGTTTGTGGTGTGTGGAGTTGAGTTGTGTTGCTAAGCTTTTTTTTTTTGTCTTTACGTTCGGGGAAATAGAGAAGTCACAGTAACAGTCTAAAAGATAAGGCGTCGTAGTCTGTTGTTTCATTGTATTATTAAACGTGTCGATACGGCTCCCTATCTACAGTTTATGGGCTTTTTGTATTCACATTTTGTATAGGTTAGATGGTTCGGTTCGGTTTGGTTAGTTGATAGCTGGTTTGGTAACTATGGTTTAGTACATAAGCTGTGTTTGCATTGGGCCGATTCAAAACTGTGCTGGTTTCGTAAAGAAACCGATGCCAAAAGCCCATAATTTTTCCTACCTAAAACGCTTTTTCATGAGCAATTAAAATGACAATTGTGGAAATTCTTGTCCATTTAATGCTTTAAAGCTGACAAAAAAATAATGCTTTTTCACCAAAAAAATTATTATTAGAATTCCAGAAAATTTAATTTACAGTAGTAACAGTTATGCAGATTAATTGAAAACAATTATATAAAATTTTCATTAAATAAAACCGTTTAATGCTTTTTCACCGGAATTTTTTATTATTCAAATTCCAGAAATTTAGTTTACAGTATCAACAGTTACGTAGATTAATTGAAAAAAAATTATATAAAATTTTCATTAAATAAAACCGTTAGAAGTGAATATTTGACCGTAGGGCCAAAGAAATCCAAACTCTATTTTTCAGGTGATAACTTTTCCATCGCAGACCTATGTGGTCTAGTATCGGCCGAGTAGGACTGAGACGAACCTATAAAAAGTACACAGACCAGGCTGATGCCATGTTTTTGTATAATATCAATTGTTAACCTCGACTTGGCAGTTGGCACGTATAGATGCTTTAGTCGAGGATCTTGCCAAGATATTGATGGTCGAGACCATTCAATTTCTTTGCTCAATTCTTTCTCAACCGGCCGTTATCTCCCCTAAGGTCGGATATGTGGACTCATCAGTGAGTCTGCATTATCTGGCCTTAAACAAATCACCGGTTGTTGGCTCAAGATACTTTATAATGCTGGGAGTCATATCCTTATATTCCCATCCTCCTGTGGTCCCATTTTCGTTCTCGTGGTGGAGCAATTGGAGCGTATGGCACATCCAAATGTTTTGATGTGGGACACGTCTGGCTCATGACCCGTGAGTAACCGGGATGGCGAATATTTATGCTCAATAGATGGCCTGATGCGAATTAGTTACATTTGCATGTAACGGCATGTTCCCGCTGATACGAGCTGAGAACGCATTAGCAATGGTCGGCTATCAGCTGGATACGTTTAATGAGCGGCCAAGACGTTCTCGCGTATGTACATGTGCCCGCAGTGTTCTACACTTACCCCATGGACATACATAGTCATTAAACGTCCGGGCGTAAACTCACCAGCATTGTCTGAGGCGTATAGTCTTTAAAGGAAAGTCCGGAAAGTGTGCTCTCAGTCTTATTATCCGAGCAAGCGGCGCAAATGCCAAATTTCGTGGTGGATGATGATGACAGACATGCGACCATCCGGTCGATGCATCAAGGACCATGAAATACGAAGCGTCCCTAAGTGGGTGTATTGGTCCACATATGTCTCCCCGAATCCTTTCCAGAAAATTTAATTTACAGTAGTAACAGTTATGCAGATTAATTGAAAACAATTATATAAAATTTTCATTAAATAAAACCGTTTAATGCTTTTTCACCGGAATTTTTATTATTCAAATTCCAGAAAATTTAATTTACAGTAGTAACAGTTATGCAGATTAATTGAAAAAAATTATATACGGTGGTATGCATTTGGTCATTTGGTGTTTTGACTTAGAGAGACTTTGTCAGATGACTCAGATGTGAGAAGACAAAGTCCCGCTTTCAAATTCAGAATCATGGTGTACCACAAACTAAAGGTGTGACGCTCTAACACGACAAAACGTGAAACGCACCTATTCTATTTAAAAGGCTAATCAGGGTGCATAGATGCTTTAAGTGACGTTGCATGACAACAACTACAGTAATATGCATTTGGTGTTTTGACTTAGAGAGACTTTGTCAGATGACTCAGATGTGAGAAGACAAAGTCCCGCTTTCAAATTCAGAATCATGGTGTACCACAAACTAAAGGTGTGACGCTCTAACACGACAAAACGTGAAACGCACCTATTCTATTTAAAAGGCTAATCAGGGTGCATAGATGCTTTAAGTGACGTTGCATGACAACAACTACAGTAATATGCATTTGGTGTTTTGACTTAGAGAAGACTTTGTCAGATGACTCAGATGTGAGAAGACAAAGTCCCGCTTTCAAATTCAGAATCATGGTGTACCACAAACTAAAGGTGTGACGCTCTAACACGACAAAACGTGAAACGCACCTATTCTATTTAAAAGGCTAATCAGGGTGCATAGATGCTTTAAGTGACGTTGCATGACAACAACTATATACGGTGGTATGCATTTGGTCATTTGGTGTTTTGACTTAGAGAGACTTTGTCAGATGACTCAGATGTGAGAAGACAAAGTCCCGCTTTCAAATTCAGAATCATGGTGTACCACAAACTAAAGGTGTGACGCTCTAACACGACAAAACGTGAAACGCACCTATTCTATTTAAAAGGCTAATCAGGGTGCATAGATGCTTTAAGTGACGTTGCATGACAACAACTACAGTAATATGCATTTGGTGTTTTGACTTAGAGAAGACTTTGTCAGATGACTCAGATGTGAGAAGACAAAGTCCCGCTTTCAAATTCAGAATCATGGTGTACCACAAACTAAAGGTGTGACGCTCTAACACGACAAAACGTGAAACGCACCTATTCTATTTAAAAGGCTAATCAGGGTGCATAGATGCTTTAAGTGACGTTGCATGACAACAACTACAGTAATATGCATTTGGTGTTTTGACTTAGAGAAGACTTTGTCAGATGACTCAGATGTGAGAAGACAAAGTCCCGCTTTCAAATTCAGAATCATGGTGTACCACAAACTAAAGGTGTGACGCTCTAACACGACAAAACGTGAAACGCACCTATTCTATTTAAAAGGCTAATCAGGGTGCATAGATGCTTTAAGTGACGTTGCAATGACAACAACTACAGTAATATGCATTTGGTGTTTTGACTTAGAGAAGACTTTGTCAGATGACTCAGATGTGAGAAGACAAAGTCCCGCTTTCAAATTCAGAATCATGGTGTACCACAAACTAAAGGTGTGACGCTCTAACACGACAAAACGTGAAACGCACCTATTCTATTTAAAAGGCTAATCAGGGTGCATAGATGCTTTAAGTGACGTTGCATGACAACAACTATATACGGTGGTATGCATTTGGTCATTTGGTGTTTTGACTTAGAGAGACTTTGTCAGATGACTCAGATGTGAGAAGACAAAGTCCCGCTTTCAAATTCAGAATCATGGTGTACCACAAACTAAAGGTGTGACGCTCTAACACGACAAAACGTGAAACGCACCTATTCTATTTAAAAGGCTAATCAGGGTGCATAGATGCTTTAAGTGACGTTGCAATGACAACAACTATATACGGTGGTATGCATTTGGTCATTTGGTGTTTTGACTTAGAGAAGACTTTGTCAGATGACTCAGATGTGAGAAGACAAAGTCCCGCTTTCAAATTCAGAATCATGGTGTACCACAAACTAAAGGTGTGACGCTCTAACACGACAAAACGTGAAACGCACCTATTCTATTTAAAAGGCTAATCAGGGTGCATAGATGCTTTAAGTGACGTTGCATGACAACAACTACAGTAATATGCATTTGGTGTTTTGACTTAGAGAAGACTTTGTCAGATGACTCAGATGTGAGAAGACAAAAGGCTCTGTTTAAAAAAGAAAAGCCAACAAAAGAGACACATACATTAGCCCAGACCTTGTCTCCGTATCAATCTTTTTTGTTTAGATCACTTTAACATCTCTCTGTTTTTGCTAGAGAAACCAAGAGATGAGAGGCTCTGCGTCGTTAGTAACCTTAGACCACAAAATTCTCCGGCCATGTAGAAAACTCCTTATCAGAATCACCAAGGGCTGTCCTCGGCGCCATAACCACCATTTGAAACTCAATAAAGCTTCTTCTTCTACTACTAGTACTAACACAGGGAACAAGGTCACCAAAGCGGTGGCTTTGTTCTTCCTCTCTTTCCATAAGAAGAAACAAAAAAAAAAAAGAAGATGAAACGGCTTAACGAACTAAGGAGCTTCACGCACGCTGTCAGTAACCAGAAGAAGAAGACGTCAAACCAAGAATCAAGCAAGAAGAAAGTCTTCCCGTCAAGACTCACAATGTCATGGCTAGGTCAAGGGAAGGGTAATAACATGCACGAAGTCCCGCAAGATCAGGATCCACGTAGAGATTGTGTTTCAAGAAGAACTTGTGTTTCAAGAAGAACTTGTGTTTCAAGAAGAACTTGTGTTTCAAGAAGAAGAACTTGTGTTTCAAGAAGAAGAACTTGTGTTTCAAGAAGAACTTGTGTTTCAAGAAGAACTTGTGTTTCAAGAAGAACTTGTGTTTCAAGAAGAAGAACTTGTGTTTCAAGAAGAACTTGTGTTTCAAGAAGAACTTGTGTTTCAAGAAGAACTTGTGTTTCAAGAAGAACTTGTGTTTCAAGAAGAACTTGTGTTTCAAGAAGAAGAACTTGTGTTTCAAGAAGAACTTGTGTTTCAAGAAGAACTTGTGTTTCAAGAAGAACTTGTGTTTCAAGAAGAACTTGTGTTTCAAGAAGAACTTGTGTTTCAAGAAGAACTTGTGTTTCAAGAAGAACTTGTGTTTCAAGAAGAACTTGTGTTTCAAGAAGAACTTGTGTTTCAAGAAGAACTTGTGTTTCAAGAAGAACTTGTGTTTCAAGAAGAAGAACTTGTGTTTCAAGAAGAACTTGTGTTTCAAGAAGAACTTGTGTTTCAAGAAGAACTTGTGTTTCAAGAAGAAGAACTTGTGTTTCAAGAAGAAGAACTTGTGTTTCAAGAAGAAGAACTTGTGTTTCAAGAAGAACTTGTGTTTCAAGAAGAACTTGTGTTTCAAGAAGAACTTGTGTTTCAAGAAGAACTTGTGTTTCAAGAAGAACTTGTGTTTCAAGAAGAACTTGTGTTTCAAGAAGAACTTGTGTTTCAAGAAGAACTTGTGTTTCAAGAAGAACTTGTGTTTCAAGAAGAACTTGTGTTTCAAGAAGAACTTGTGTTTCAAGAAGAAGAACTTGTGTTTCAAGAAGAACTTGTGTTTCAAGAAGAACTTGTGTTTCAAGAAGAACTTGTGTTTCAAGAAGAACTTGTGTTTCAAGAAGAAGAACTTGTGTTTCAAGAAGAAGAACTTGTGTTTCAAGAAGAACTTGTGTTTCAAGAAGAAGAACTTGTGTTTCAAGAAGAACTTGTGTTTCAAGAAGAACTTGTGTTTCAAGAAGAACTTGTGTTTCAAGAAGAAGAACTTGTGTTTCAAGAAGAAGAACTTGTGTTTCAAGAAGAACTTGTGTTTCAAGAAGAACTTGTGTTTCAAGAAGAAGAACTTGTGTTTCAAGAAGAACTTGTGTTTCAAGAAGAACTTGTGTTTCAAGAAGAACTTGTGTTTCAAGAAGAACTTGTGTTTCAAGAAGAACTTGTGTTTCAAGAAGAACTTGTGTTTCAAGAAGAACTTGTGTTTCAAGAAGAAGAACTTGTGTTTCAAGAAGAACTTGTGTTTCAAGAAGAACTTGTGTTTCAAGAAGAAGAACTTGTGTTTCAAGAAGAAGAACTTGTGTTTCAAGAAGAACTTGTGTTTCAAGAAGAACTTGTGTTTCAAGAAGAACTTGTGTTTCAAGAAGAACTTGTGTTTCAAGAAGAAGAACTTGTGTTTCAAGAAGAACTTGTGTTTCAAGAAGAACTTTGTATCTGCAAATAGTTATCTCGAGAGATTAAGGGCTGCGTAGTCTCTATTTGAGATTTTTGACATCTGTATCACATTTATCATTTCAATTTAGGTTCACAATGTGATCGTGGCGCATGGTATAACAAGCTCGCCACAAACTTGTCTTACGAATCTATGAAAACAATCAATCTAATCGACCATGGAGCGGACAAACAAGCCGCACGGCTATGTGGACAATCAATAGGATCGACATGTAATTCTAAATTGACCATGGTGCGAACAATCCTAACATTTGATTCTACATGTACCAGGAGATTAATGTCACACGACCAGGTAAGTTTTAATTCAATCAGATTCAATTCATATGTTTTCTACATGCTGGTCGATTTCATTAATCAATGTGAATGCAATCCATTAAATTCATATGTATGCAAACAACCTTAGCAATTAGATTTATGAATTTAGGGTTTTAACTTTAAAACTAAGGCTGCCGGTTTAATTAAAGGTTTCAAGGCCTTTAGGATTCAAGTTCTAGATCAAATTACTTCAATCAATCTAACAATCCTAAAACCTCAAACATCAAACATTCAATCAATAAAAATCGAATTCAACTCTTTAGTGGTTTAGGGTTTCGATTCTAAATTAGGGTTTTCTTAAAATCAAATCGAGAACAATCAATTCAAGTTCTAATGGAATCGATTTCTATCTTTCTAGTTTAAGAGATTGCCGATTTTGATCTTTGTAGGTTTTAGGGTTTTGATCAAGATCAAAGTTTCCATATTTATGGATTAGGGTTTCTTATCAATCTAGGTTCTCGATTAAGTTATACCTTTGCTTTGTAGGGGATTTAGAACCGACCACCTTTAGAGAGAGAGAGGCGATGGATGCACACAGTCGCGGATGGGACGATCGCTGGCTGGACGTCGGCTGCGGAGCTCTTGTGGGGGATCGGGTCGTCTCGGTCGATCGCGTCTCGTGTGGATGCATGGCTGGACGGTTCTTCCGAGGCTGGAACGTGATCCGAGAACCAGGATTCAAGAGGGATCAATTGAGTTCTTGAATGAATTAAGAACAAGATTAGGGTTTTGGGTTTTGGGTTGTGGTGCCGGTTTTAGCTTTTAGGTTTAGAGGTTTCGATTTGTCTCGGGGATCTAGAGATCGATCGTCTGATAACGTTTGTAAAGAATGTGGAATTGTTTCGTGTGTTATTAATGAATCAATAGGGTTCCTTATATAAGGATTACAAAGTATAGGAAAAATTATAAAATTTTCATTAAATAAAACCGTTAGAAGTGAATATTTGACCGTAGGGCCAAAGAAATCCAAACTCTATTTTTCAGGTGATAACTTTTCCATCGCAGACCTATGTGGTCTAGTATCGGCCGAGTAGGACTGAGACGAACCTATAAAAAGTACACAGACCAGGCTGATGCCATGTTTTTGTATAATATCAATTGTTAACCTCGACTTGGCAGTTGGCACGTATAGATGCTTTAAGTGACGTTGCAATGACAACAACTATATACGGTGGTATGCATTTGGTCATTTGGTGTTTTGACTTAGAGAAGACTTTGTCAGATGACTCAGATGTGAGAAGACAAAGTCCCGCTTTCAAATTCAGAATCATGGTGTACCACAAACTAAAGGTGTGACGCTCTAACACGACAAAACGTGAAACGCACCTATTCTATTTAAAAGGCTAATCAGGGTGCATAGATGCTTTAAGTGACGTTGCATGACAACAACTACAGTAATATGCATTTGGTGTTTTGACTTAGAGAAGACTTTGTCAGATGACTCAGATGTGAGAAGACAAAAGGCTCTGTTTAAAAAAGAAAAGCCAACAAAAGAGACACATACATTAGCCCAGACCTTGTCTCCGTATCAATCTTTTTTGTTTAGATCACTTTAACATCTCTCTGTTTTTGCTAGAGAAACCAAGAGATGAGAGGCTCTGCGTCGTTAGTAACCTTAGACCACAAAATTCTCCGGCCATGTAGAAAACTCCTTATCAGAATCACCAAGGGCTGTCCTCGGCGCCATAACCACCATTTGAAACTCAATAAAGCTTCTTCTTCTACTACTAGTACTAACACAGGGAACAAGGTCACCAAAGCGGTGGCTTTGTTCTTCCTCTCTTTCCATAAGAAGAAACAAAAAAAAAAAAGAAGATGAAACGGCTTAACGAACTAAGGAGCTTCACGCACGCTGTCAGTAACCAGAAGAAGAAGACGTCAAACCAAGAATCAAGCAAGAAGAAAGTCTTCCCGTCAAGACTCACAATGTCATGGCTAGGTCAAGGGAAGGGTAATAACATGCACGAAGTCCCGCAAGATCAGGATCCACGTAGAGGTACACAAGCGCATTCATTCCTTGATTTTTTTTTTTCAAATTTTATCAATCTCAAATCGATTATATGTGGGGTATTTCTTGGCTTTCTCAGTGTAAAGTTATTGACGTTGAGATCATACACTAAGTCTATTTATATATTACATAATCCTCTATAGCTCAAGATGAATACATATAACATTTAGATTTAA
This sequence comes from Brassica carinata, assembly GCA_016771965.1. NCBI lineage: Eukaryota > Viridiplantae > Streptophyta > Magnoliopsida > Brassicales > Brassicaceae > Brassica > Brassica carinata. The sequence goes on from CM028692.1 coordinate 49,177,107, forward strand.
TAATTAGAATCAAGAAACAATTTTTGAAATTTCAAGAATCCAATATATCATTTAAAAACAGAAGAGAAGTTAGACATATATCCCTATAACTACAAGAACGGACCATTTGCTTCATTCCCTACCTAACCTACCTATACTCAGGCAAATCAACTCATCGAAACCAGGGAGAAGTTTGATACATTAGAGCACAATTATCCCACATACCCATTAAGGGTATCTTCATCATTTTTTAATCATGTTTAAAGAAAAAGTGCACCAAGAGACTTAATCAAGAAACTTGAGATTTTGATCATCTACATTGCAAGTTTCTTATTTTGGGGTTCTTGAATTAAAAATTATATTATTGAATTTTATAAATTTTTGAATTTTTTTTATTAAATAAGACATAATTAAAGATAACATTTTAAACATTGATTTTTAAATAAAAACATAAAACAAAGATCATTAAAATTAAGAAGACTTTACTAAAACAAACACCGAGATCAGTTGTCGGCTTGATCACCTCCAAATCGTTGCCATATATGTTGAACCAAATCATCTTTCAGTTGTCGATGCAGTTGTCTATCACGAATTGTTGTTCGAACATTCATCATGTGTTCCATATTTGGAGGGAGTGGAGGATTCGGGGGATGGACCTGCGAACTTCCGTGGTCTTCTTGCTCTTGGAAGTCTTCCATGTTTTGAGCGTTGGTATCTCGTTCGTCTTCCACTATCATATTATGGAGTATGATACATGCTCGCATAATCTTTCCAATTTTCCTTTTATCCAAAACTTGGCGGGATTTTTAACCATGGCAAAGCGAGCTTGCAAGACTCCAAAAGCACGTTCTACATCTTTTCGGACAGCTTCTTGACGTTGAGCAAATAGAACTGCTTCCGGTGTTTGTGGCATAGTTATAGATTGGATAAAAGTCGACCATTTTGGATATATACCATCGGTGAGATAGTAAGCCATATGGTACTCATTTTCCATGACGAGAAAGTAACATTCGAGCTTGACCGCTTATTATGTCATCGAAAACCGTGAACGCTCAAGAATATTGATATCATTTAATGTACCGGAGATCCAAAGAATGCATGCCATATCCAGAGATCGTAGAAGCAACCGCCTCCAAACGATTGTTGGTTTATCCGAACCACGAGAATATTGCCCTTTCAAGCGGTGGGACAATTCTTCCACTCCCAATGCATACAGTCGATGCTTCCAATCATCCCGGGAAAGCCACGATACTCTCCAACATAAAGTAGACGTTGAAGATCCGCCATTGTTGGTCTTCTTAAGTAGTCTTCACCGAACAAATTTATGATTCCATCCACAAAATGTTCAACACATAACCGAGTTGTTGTTGCACCGAGCCGAAGGTATTCGTCGACGGCATCAGCTGCTGAACCATACGCCAAGACACGAAGGGCGGCGTACATTTTGAAGTGGAGAGAGACTGTTCCTTCGAGACCATCTTGTGTATCGAAAATATTGAACATGGGTTGAGAGTCGTTCAACAATCTTCATGAACAATGGCTTGTTCATTCTAAAACGTCGGCGGAATAAGTAATGAGGATACGTCGGAGTGTCACTAAAATAATCGTTCCATAAACGAATATGGCCTTCTTCTCGATTTCTTTCGATATACTGTCGTTTTTTTCTTCTTCTTCTTCGTTCTTCTTTATCAATTTGTAAGGTGAAATCTTCAATGACTTGATTAAATTGCTGATTAGCAAACTCATCAAAAGTATCATCAAGAATATCATCTACAATATTTTCAGAAGAAGAAGACATTGTGTTTCAAGAAACGAGAAAAAAAGAAGAAGAAGAACTTGTGTTTCAAGAAGAACTTGTGTTTCAAGAAGAAGAACTTGTGTTTTAAGAAGAAGAACTTGTGTTTCAAGAAGAACTTGTGTTTCAAGAAGAACTTGTGTTTCAAGAAGAAGAACTTGTGTTTCAAGACATTGTGTTTCAAGAAGAAGAACTTGTGTTATTTCAAAAGCTATGAGAGAAAGAAAGAACTTGTAGTTTGGTATTGTAAACTTGTGATTCTTTTATACTACTTCAACATAATAATACAACCAAGATTCTCAATGTCTCTCACCCGTGATAAAACAAGAAAAACACTGTCTCTCACCCTCTACAACCCGTGACTTTCATACAACAACACTCTCACTGACTCTCACTGTCTCTCACTGTCTCTCACCAGACAACATGTGATACAACAAGACTCTCTCACTGTCTCTCACCCTCTCTCTTCTGTGCGTGATGTTCTATTGTCTTTTTCCTCTGCAAACCAAACAAGACTCTCACTGTCTCACTTGTGTCCGTGATGTTCCAGCCTGCAAAGAGAGAAAGAACAATTATGAGAAGCAATAAAACCTTGACTCAATGATATATTATTAATACACAACAACCACAAGAACAACTACAAGATCAAGAACACTTATTAAAACACAACAACCAAACTTGACTCGATGATAAATGATGTTTTAAAACACAACAACAACACACAAGAAATGAAAGACAAGAACAACTAAAATAACTCCTCTATGAGCTTTTTCTTAAGCGCAACCTCGAACTCTTCTAGGCCATCCTTTGCAAGTAACCTGTCAAGGATCTTCATTTTAGATAACCTTTCCTTGGACACCAAGTCTTTCGTTTCATTTCAAAGTCTTGCTGTTTCATTTCAAAGATTGTCCAAGCAGGTGCCGCTTTCTTCCGTCAAAGTTCTTCTTCTTCTTCCCTTTTGCTGCCTTAACACCCTGTGGACGCTCCTCCTCTGTCATTGTTTCATGTGCGTGTGAACTCTCAGATTGCGAACCCTCGTCTAACTTCCTCCTTTTACAGCTTCCCTCGTTCTTAAATGTACTAAGTACACACCACTTTTGCTCATACCGTAGCTCCTTCCAAGCATGATCAAGAACAAACTTTTTCCCGTGGCTATTTAAGTAGATTTCGTGGGCTTTGTTGAGAACATCGTTCTCATTTTGCCCACTAGTCTTCTGTCTGCTTGCTGATTCAAAGGCTCCACAGAACTTGTTCACTTGATCGTTGATCTTGTGCCACCGCTGCTTGCAATGAGCTGATTCTCGGTGTTCAGTGGCTGCAATATTAGGACTTGCCGCAAAGTAATCGGAGATCCTTTTCCAGAATGCACCACACCGTTGCTCATTGCCCACTACTGCATCCTTGCTTGTGTTAAGCCAGCGCTGATGAGCACCAAATCTTCTCCAGCGCCCACATCCCGCGAGGTACGCTCTGCCGGAGTGACTTCAGGGCGGCTTGAAGCTTCGGTTCCTTGAGTCCCAAAGACAGGGACCTGCGATGAAGAAGATAGTGGAACACTATCTTCTACATAAGTAAAGCCATGTTGATTCCTAAGGAGATCAAAATAGCTAGTACTCTGCCCGTGTGGATTGGAATCCATCCCACAGAGAAGAAAAAGAAAGATAGAAAGCAAAGACGAAGGAAGAAGCAGAGTTGGTACAGAAGAGAGAAAGAGAAGAACCTATCTTAAATACATCTCACAAGAATTGACATCAACCTACCACATTCATCACACAACAACAACGCCCAACTATTCATCAAAGAAGACTTGACATCTAACCATCAACCTAACACATTCATCACACCTATTTATTACTAACAGAACCGTAATATTACACTAAGCACAACATTAACTACCTAACTACACATAAAGGCGTTCAATAAATATAACTGAAGTAGAAATTTACCTGTATTTCTCTGCTTTGTACTCCTCTTCTTCAGCTTCTTTCCTCTACCACCGTCGATCCACGCAGCCTAAACCCACACAAACACAGAAACACAACATCAGACTACTAACTTGAACAACAATGTATATGAAAAATACAACAATCCGAGATATTTATAGAAACAAATAAAATTGATCCAAGATTTTTATAGAAACAATCGTACATCAAATCGAATTTTTTTTTGCCTAACTACAACAAATCGATTTTGATCTAAGAACATGAAACAACAAAACCTTTACTTTCGATCCGAGGAGAGCAACCGTCGAAGAGCTCCGTCGCCACCGAGAGACAGCTTCATCGCCGTAGAGGAGAGCAACGGTCGAAGAGCTCCGTCGCCACCGAGAGACAGCTTCATCGCCGTAGAGGAGAGCAACGGTCGAAGAGCTCCGTCGCCACTCATGTCCGTAATTGAACCGAAGAAACAAAATAAAAGGCAATCAGAACCTCTAGAACAGAGATCAATCACATGCATGAAACAAAGAACCACGAGAGAGATTCGACCGATTACCTTCGATTAAAGGCGAGCCACTGCGGAAAGGTCTGGCGCCGTCGAGAGAACCACCGATGCATGTGATTCGACCGATCAGAACAACAACAGGCTCAATCACAAGCATCAACGATGGAATCGCAATCCAAATCGCCTTTGTCGAGAGCTTTCGAGAGAGAAGAGAGAGAGAGAGAGACAGAAAGACGAGCTTTCAACGCGTTAACGCGTAACCGAAACTCCACCCCCTCGTTTGTTGACACGCGTCCACCAAGATGCGTTGTCTCACGAGACGACAAACAACCCGTCTCCTGCTCTTTTTCATTTTTTTATTTTCTTTTAACCGAAAATTAAGGAAGAACCGGGTTTAATTAACCCCGATAATTATGCTCTTATCCTCCGACCAGTTCTTGGCAGCATTTCCTCCATTGTTGTATGAGAACCTAAAAGAAGAGACAAGAAAATGGAGAAATTAAATTGAAGTGAACAAAAAAAACAGAGTTTCCTTCTAGCCTCAAGGAGTAGACAAGATTACTATTCAACTCTTGTCAGTTTACTCTGTAAAAGAAGACAAGACTCTACGGTCCAAGGACAACGATCCCAAGAGCAACAACATAAGCTAAGCATCAACAATCAAAATGTCAAGCAATATATCAAAAACTCCATAGATTTAAATGTATAAATACTGAAACGACCAATATTGCGGGTAGAAGAATCTATATAGAAAGAAAAATCATACTCTTTGGAGAGGACAAAGTTGGTACGATGTGGTGGCAACCCAAAAGAAATTAAGCCATGGCAGAGAGTATTAACTGTAAAGTTAAACTCTAACAAAGAGAGTGAGAGAGAACTAAAAGTGTATTTAAGTGAAGTAATGATCTTTGGTGAGTCGCGTGCGTACAGTTCTGCAGCTGGCACACAGCACGCTGCACGTTTATCGATGAATGTAACTTACATTATGTAAGAAAGACTGAGAGAAACTTTTGTTTTTGGTTTCGCCGTTTCTTGTTTCGAAAATATCTCCTTCCCTCCCTCCCATTCGCGTTCTTTTTGAGAAATATAAACTTTTTCCCTGCTTAAATTGCTAACCGTATTTGGGTCCTCAGTGGGCCGACAATAAAGCTAGATTAGCTCTTAACGGGCCAATATACACGAGGTTTTTAATCGAGTAAATACATTGTGCATTTCTAGAACTCCTTGATATCATCGGCGCTTTCTGTCTCTCTCAGAATCAATGAAAACACAACAGCTGTTTCTGTTCAGCTTTTGTCCACATACTCATTTATATTCATCACATTTCGAGAATTGTAATTAAGCAGAAATGACACACTTGTCAAACATTCGATTTTCAGAAAATTAACACAAACAACTATTGTTATTTTTCTTCTCATAACCAACCCGAACTTCTCTTCTGTGTATTTTTAAACTAAAATTTGGTGAACTTTTCTTCTGTGAGTTCTCTCTTAAAGTTTGAGGAAATATAAAAGAATTTGAGAAAACGAAATGATGGACCAATCTTTTTGATATATATCTGAAACATTTTCCCCAGTTTTACTTTAAACAAAACAACACTGAGAAACTTTCCATAAATTGCAAAAGAAAAAGAAGAGAAGATCAAATGGCAAAACCGGGGTTTCATCAAGCCTCCAAAAAACCGGTTAACCTGAGAACCGAGTTACGAACCCGGCTCAGGTCTCTCCCCTTAAGAGTCCTTCCACTACCTGAACAAACAGAAAACGCCATTTGTCCTCCTTCTCCTTGGATCCTCCGTCCGACCATAACATGCGGCGGAACGATCTCTCCTCTTCCATCGGTATATTCCTTCTCCACCTCCGTGTAGTCATCCTCCTCTTTCCCAACGTACCTACGTGACATGTTCTGCGGTATATTCACCGGAAGCGAGCTAGATAACGCCGTTACCTTCTCCTTCCTCATGATGATCTGCCTCGTCTTGTTTTTCTCCTTTAGACCGAACATATGATTCTCATTCATGTTGGTTCTCTGGAGAACAGAGCTTGAATCTTCGAGGAATACAACCTCAGCTTCATCGAATTCCTCAGCCATTTTATAAAACTGGAATCTTGAAACGTAGAGAGAGAGAGACTTGAGAAGTTGTTTTGTGTTGTAGTGTGTGTGTGTGTTTAACTGTTTATGAAGTCGGATGATATCATGATCATAGAGTGCGAACCCTACTTTATTTCTATTATATTACATTTTGGACCACTTTCATATATAAATTAAAATGATTTTATAATATATACAAATTAAACTATTTTTATGATATGGTATACAATACAGTTAATTTGGACCACTTTGTCCACACACACAAAAAATTTGGACCACTTTGATGTATTCAGATTAAAACTATTTTTATGATATGCTTTACATATAGCAATTGATATATACAGTGAAAATGACTTTTTGGACCATTTTGATACATACAAATCAAAACGCTTTTATAGTGATATGGACATATCTTATCTTATACGTGTCTGTGTAATGCAGACTGAGGACTCTGGTTGGATCGTTCTTTTGGTCACCATAAGTTAGTCGCATCAGATTTCTCTTAGTTTGTCTTCAAGTTACAACTTTTGTAACTGTTTTATAACCATGAATTTATTCCTTACATTTTTATATTGCAGGCTGCCTGCATACTATTCCAATTACTATAATATTTGGGAGTTTATATATAAACACTCACACACAAAAATATTTAGGTAAATTCCTTACATTTTTATATTCCAGAGTGCCTGCATATTTTTTTCAATTACTAGAATATTTGGGAGTTTATATATAAACACTCTTACACAAAATATTTAGGTATATCTGGAGTTGTATATGAGCATTCAATATTAATATGAAACATCATAGTCATGATGAAGTATTGAAGTGGGTTTCAAACAGTTTGTTGGACTTTGTTTTCTTTTCCATTACATTTTAATATTATAATGAATGACATAGTTAATTATGATTGTTGACAATCCAACTAATTTAAACCAAACAAAAAACAATCCAACTAATAGTTGAACGTGTCATAGAGAAGAAATCGACAAATACTTTGTAATCGTATATATCTTAGTCATATTTTTGCACCAAACTCATATTACTTTTCTTTGAAGTATTGGTGTATGTGTTAGCAAATACTATTAATATTTTTTTTTTGAAAAGTTTTTTTTTTTAAACAAATATTTGATTTGATACAATTTTCGTTTCTTGGTTTAGAAGAGCTAATTTCAGGTTTTTTTTTTGCTTCACTCTACAATTTTACATGCAACTTTTAACACCTAACCAAAAAAAAAAATATTAAAAATATGATGTGATAACACGTGAATTTGTCATATTTCGTTACTTGTGCCTCGTGACTCTTCTCATGCATGGTTTACAATTTATATATTTTAATATTATAAGAATGACATTTTTTTGCTAAGACGAATGCTAGTATCATATTAACGATGAAGAGAGTTTACAATAAGTATAATTTAGAGTCTGTTCTACAATGATAAAAAAAAAAAAAAACAAGGTAGAGCAAAGAGCTTCTAAAACTAAGAGGTTAGATAATCCAATTTGACAAGAGGGAGATAAATTTCTTCTTATTTCTCCTCGCTAAGATTGTGTTTTTCACTTCCCGGTAAATAATCTTTGAGATCACCGAAAAAGCGATGGAGCAATCATATTTTAAGGGCATAAAGTAAATCTCTTAAAGGTCTTCTTGGGACACAGTTTGCTTTAGTTCGATAAGCTTACTGTTACTTTAACCCTGTTTACATTTCAGATTCTCAAACAATGTGCATGTTAAAAAAAAAAGCAATCATATTTTAACTATGATTGTTAACAGTCCAAGTAATATATATAGTTGAACGTGTCATAAAGAAGAAATCGACAAATACTTTGTAATCGTATATATCTTAGTCATATTTTTGCACCAAACTCATATTACTTTTCTTTGAAGTATTGGTGTATGTGTTAGCAAATACTATTAATATTTTTTTTTTGAAAAGTTTTTTTTTTTAAACAAATATTTGATTTGATACAATTTTCGTTTCTTGGTTTAGAAGAGCTAATTTCAGGTTTTTTTTTTGCTTCACTCTACAATTTTACATGCAACTTTTAACACCTAACCAAAAAAAAAAATATTAAAAATATGATGTGATAACACGTGAATTTGTCATATTTCGTTACTTGTGCCTCGTGACTCTTCTCATGCATGGTTTACAATTTATATATTTTAAAATTAATGTTCAAATGAATTTGCACCTAAAAGTTATGTTTCAGTGACTAGATTTTAATGAATGAGAAACTAGGTATGATCATGACTCTGGTTGCGGACTACCAGTCTTACCATAACCGGGCAGTCATGGTTTCAGTTTTACCAGAACCAGAGTCCCAGAAACAAGCATAGTTTTTAGTTTCTTTATGGAATATTTAGAATTTAAATTTCGCTTAGCCCAAGGAGTAGTTGAGTACTTGTAACACCCGAACATTGACTGTTGTATCGGGATTGGGGACAGAACGTGACAAGTAACTGCAGATTGGCACACAAAACTACATGGACGAGCTAGTTCAAATTATGAAAATAGCAAAATATAAAATTAAATTTCAGTTTGTTATAATCTATCGCGATTTGAAACTGTACAAGCCTAGACGAAATATATGCTCTTTCATTATGAGGTTCGAATCTGCTACACTACTAAATGTAGCAAAAGATATAGTAAGATTCTGATAACTTGGTTTTTTTTTTTGACGACAAAATTTTGATAACTTGGCTACATTACGAAATAAGGTAAGAAAAATTAATATATGGTAAGTCGGAAACAATACTTCCTGTGCGTTTTTACTGGAATATGTTAAAAAGGAATATAGACGTCTGCGTCCAAAGACTCCAAACACACATCAAAGCTCCGTTGCTTTCGACCCACGTGCACTGTTTTATATTTTCTGGTTCTGTATAAACACTATTCTAACGTCAGTGGTGGTATATGTGCCTTAATATAAATCCATTTATTAACATAGAAACAAAGTGCATCTCATTTCACTTTCTAATGAGCAGCTCAAATAAGTTCCGTGAAATTTCATAGTTTAACAAAGGAGAACTATGGAGTGATATTGATTATATTCATATAGAATCTAGAGATCAATCTACAATGATAACTTGCAATCTATTAGAGCTGCAAGACATGAAAATGATTCAAGTAGTTGTTTTGGGGATCTTTCTTAAAGACTAACAATAACAAAATCATAAATGCGAAACAGAACAAGGAAACATGAAATTGCAAATAGCTAGAAATACAATGATCAGGTAGAGCAAACGGAACAATTAGCTAAACAACAAACCGAATACTAAGTGATTAAAACAATAAAAGGGTTTAATCAAACATAAAAAGCATTAGGCTTTAGGGATTTTATCAGAGATCAACAAAACAACTCTTAGAATTGAGCATAAACTAGTTGTATTCCTTATTATAATTTTCAGTTCGCACTTCTAATAAAAATTCTTCCTATAGTTGTTACTGTTTGGCTTTTAAGTTAAGCACGTTCAGATTTAAGGTATTTTAGATTTAGTAAAAGCAGAGAAGCGCTCGTCTCCGAAAGGCTCGGACCTATCAGTCTATTATCACCCGATCGATGGGCATGTGCAATGATGGACTAAATCCTTCATGAATCCCATGATTGGTCTCTTTGATTCAATAATCTCCAAAAAATTAATCGTTTTGGTTATTAATTAATTATCTGGCTTCGCATGCATGTTCTTTGTTTAATCTACTTCTAGCAATAGTTTAAAACCATAGCTACCATAATCTATCGCTCTAGCTTATTTCACAGTCACGCAAATCCATTGTAACCAAGGTCTTTTTTAGTGGTTTGACATCCTATGTATTGCTGTAACACATTACCTGCACTGCTGCACGTTTTTAATTACTAGCAACTTCATCACATCTTTTTTTTGTAAGACAAACTAGAGACATACTAATAGAGTATCTTATACATACTATTGAGTATAGTCTATAGATAACCAGTTGAGTTTTATAATTCAGATTATTATTGAATGAACATTTTTAGACATATACGTTGAAAGCCACGAGTCATGAATATCTTAAAAACTTGATTTTCAAATTTTATAGAATCATATTAAACTAATTAATTGTTTCTGGTTGTTGATAATATATGCAAAAATCTTCTTTGTATTTGGTACAAGTATTAAACCATGAAAACGTATAAATTATAGAAGAAAAAATCACATCACATGCATAAGATCGTGGAAATATTTAAAATTTGGTGTGTTTAAATAACTATTAGTTCAATTGTATGATTGTGCTCTGCTGTTGAAAGATTTGCGGATCTATTTTGTCGTCAGCGATTCGCCCAGATTTGTTCAAACCACCTGTTCATATGCCAAAAGGCCCAAAACAAGTATTGTTTTCGAAAAGTCACGTTTTTATTAAATCATATATAATTTAATTATATAACTCATTCATCTTCATTGTTAAATATTTTTATTCGTACTTTCTATAGGTAAACTGATTAATGTACATTCTCGTTTCACAGTGTGGACTAATCAAATCTAGGTTTGAGTTTATCCAGGTTTCTCGGTTCAGGGTTTGAGTGGGTTTGGTTCAGCTTCTTTTGGTTATCATATCATTTTGTTTGGTTTAGAAAATCAGAATTCGGTGAGAAATAAAATGTGATATCTTCGGTCTAGATTTTGTCCCATATTCGTATAGGTAGGTGCATTCAGTATGAACTTCTGAATACTTTCTATCAAAATAACAAATGATATGATATTCAAACATGATTTTAGAAATACAGTGTCATTAAATTTATTTTCAAATTAACAATTATTAGAAATATAAGTAGTGGACTTTATGAATTCTGTAAGATTGTTGTATTTTAAGGTGGTGAAATTTTTTTTTTAAAGGCTAACAATAACAAAATCATACATGTGAAATAGTACAATAACACATGAAATTGCAAATAGCTAGAAATACAATGATCAGGTAAAGCAAGCGGAACAATTAACTAAACAACAAAACAACTCACTTAGAATAGAGCATAATTCAATTAGCACTCTATGTAATTTTTCGCATAAATGTAATGTCATAATAAATCAGCTATAAAAAAAAAAAAAATTCAATTCGCACCTTCTAATAAAAGTTTTCCTTTAGTTCTTACCGTTAGAGTTCAAAGTTAAGCACGTTCAGATTTAAGATATTTCAAATTAGGAAAAGGCAGAGAAGCGCTTGTCTCCGAAAGGCTTGGACCAATCAGTCTATATATCACCATACCGATGGGTCATGTGAATGGATAAATCCTTAATGAATCCCATGATTGGTCTCTTTGATTCGTTACTTGTTAATAATTTTAATTAAAAATAATCGTTTTGCGTATTATTTAATTATCTCGCTTCGCATGCATGTTCTTTGTTTAATCTACTTCTAGCAATAGTTTAAAACCATAGCTACCATTTTATATCGCTCTAGCTTATTTCACAGTCTTGCAAATCCACCGTAACCAGGGTCTTCTTAGTGGTTTGATATCCAATGTATTGCTGTAACACATTACCTGCAGCTGCGCGTTTTCGAGCTAGTAAATCGAGTTTTAAACTTCATCACATCTTTTGTAAGAAAAACTAGAGAAATACTAATAGAATATCCTATACATACTATGTAGTCTAGATAACCAGTTGAGTTTTACATCAGATTAGTACTGAATGAACACTTTTAGACATACATGTTAAAAGCTACGAGTCATGATGAATATCTCAAAAACTTGATTTTCAGATTTTTTATAGAATCATATAAACTAACTAATGTTTCTGGTTGTTGATAATATATGCAAAATTTCCCTTTCTATTTGGTACAAATATAAAACCATGAAAACATATTAATTATATAGAAGAAAAAATCACATCACATGCATAAGATCGTGGAAATATTAAAAAATTTCGTGTATTTAAATAAAAATATTAGTTCAATTGTTTGATTGTGCTCCGCTGTTGAAAGATTTGCTGATCTATTTTGTTGTCAGCGATTCCCCCAGATTTGTTCAAACCACCTGTTCATATGCCAAAAGGCCCAAGACAATTATTGTTTTCAAAAAGTCACGTTTTTATTAAACCCATATATATAAATTAATTATATAGCTCATTCATCGTCCTCCATTGTTTAATATTTTCACTAGTACTTTCTATAGATAATTTGATTAATGTACTTTCTCGTTTCACATAGGTGAACTTTTCAGATTTTGGTTTGTGTTTATCCAGGTTTCTCGGTTATGATTTGAGTGGCTTTGGTTCAGCTTTTTTGGGTTTGATATCGCTTTTTGGTTTAGAAAATCAGAATTCGGTGAGAAATAAAATGTGATATCTTCGGTCTAGATTTTGTCCCATATTCGTATAGGTAGGGGGGGGGGGGGGTGCATTCAGTATGAACTTCTGAATACTTTCTATCAAAATAACAAATGATATGATATTCAAACATGATTTTAGAAATACAGTGTCATTAAATTTATTTTCAAATTAACAATTATTAGAAATATAAGTAGTGGACTTTATGAATTCTGTAAGATTGTTGTATTTTAAGGTGGTGAAATTTTTTTTTTTAAAGTTCATGGTTTTAGATTAGATAAAAGTGTATTTTAGATAAGATTCTAGTGTACAGTTTTATCTTATCTAAAACCATGAACTTAAAAAAGTGTGTTTTAGAAAAAACCATAAAAGTGTATTTTAGATAAGATTCTAGTGGTGTTAAAAAAAAAGACAAGATTTTAGTATATTTTAGCCAAAAATAATACCAGTTTCTTAATGCATGCCAATTATCTAAAATCTCATTAAAAAAAACCTTTCTAGATCTTTTAAAATACTATATTGAGTAAGTCCTTATAGATTGTGATGCTCTTTTTTTTTTTTTTTTGTCTCCAAAACTTCTGCAAAAGTAAATAAAAATCTCGAACAAAAAGACAACAAGGGATAAACCGAGTTTTGCAACACCGGTGAGATTTTGGTCTGTGAAAAACAAACTAAACATTCAAAAGACGAACGAGACATTTTTGTCTATTCCTCTTCAACGATCTTGCTCTTCTCGCTAACATAGATACCGTCAAGGAACGAAAGATTGTGATGCTCTGTTATCCGTTAATTTTGGTTTGATATAGCTGGAGTGCAACTAAAATAACTCCAATTAAAACTCGGTTTGTTTTACTGTTTGGTGCAATCCGGTTTAATTTGAACAAACCAAACCAATTAAGAATGATATATACAAACTTTTAAATTTACTAGTTGACTTTATTTTCATTATAAGACAACATAACCTCATTTTGATCGATGCAGAGAAAGATGGAGATCGCAAACACAAAATGGGTGGCAGCAGCAGCGAGCATATGGATTCAGAGCTTCAGCGGAGCAAGCTACACCTTTGGAATCTATTCTTCTCTTCTCAAATCATCTCAATCTTATGACCAATCTACCCTTGACACTGTCTCCGTCTGCAAAGACATTGGCGCAAACGTAGGCATCCTCTCCGGTCTTTTCTACACAGCCGTTGCGAGCGGCAGAAGCGGTAACGGTCGTTTCTTTAGCGGTCCATGGGTGGTTATATTCGTTGGGCTGCTCCAATGGTTCGTGGGGTATGGTTTCATATGGATGGCTACATCGGGAGTGATCGAACGGCCTCCTGTGCCTCTGATGTGTTTCTTCATGTTCTTGGCCGGTCATTGTCAGCCGTTCTTTAATACGGCGATTGTGGTCACTGCCGTACGCAACTTCTCCGACTATGGTGGAACCGCCGTTGGTATCATGAAGGTGACAATTATCTACTTTTAAGACTAGATGAATAAAATAGTATCAAGTGGTTTATTATAATTAAGACACGCGGTTGAACAAGGAAGCTAATTTTATTATATACAAAACCATAGAACTTTTCGTTCACTTTTGAATATTAACATTACAGCTGGAAAAAGGAACTAGTAGATATATTATATTGAAATGATGATACTTCTACAATCGTTCTATTTCCATTTATGTATTTACATAAATTAACTAGTGAAAATCGGTTCTTAGCGTTAATTAAAACAAAAGAAAAGCTAATGAAATGCGTTTTGACCAGGAGATAATTGATTACCCTTACTAGGAAAATATATTAAACTATGATAAGAGCAAAAATCTTGATAAGTTTTGCAGCCGTTAAGCAAAATGAATCAAATAACAATGTGATATGTTGTCTAATTATAATTTTAGGGTTATCTTGGGCTAAGTGGAGCAGTTCTTGTTCAAATGTACCACATTTTCTGTGGAGGTGACCCAACGAATTACCTTCTTCTCTTGGTCGTAGTACCATCACTTCTCATCTTGACGACCATGCCCTTCGTTAGAACATACGACACAGTCATCGCTGGGGATAAGAAACACTTGAACGGTCTATCCACCATCTCCTTGATCATCGTCACATATCTTATGGTCATCATATTGGTTGAAAATATCATCGGAATGTCAATGACCATGAAGATATGCTCTTTCACTCTTTTAGTTCTCTTGCTGGCATCTCCTCTCTTGGTGGCAGTTAGAGCACATCGTGAAGAGAAAGATAGATTCGTGTCTTTGGATTTTCCGGTTACCGAAAAAACTACCTTGCTTGACGCTCCTAAGCTCAACCCTTCTCCCGGTATAAAGTTTATCTGTTTTGGCCTCTTGATTATACATTTATACTTATCGAAGTGAAATTCTCTCACACATTTTAATCAACCGACAGATAATGTTGTCATGTCCAATGACATGGACGTCCTCCAAGCAATACGTACAACCAACTTCTGGCTTCTATTCACGGCGATGTTATGTGGAATGGGTTCAGGGCTCGCGACTGTAAACAACATCAGACAAGTGGGCGAGTCACTTAGCTACTCTACGGTTCAACTCAATTCTCTTGTGTCTCTTTGGAGCATATGGAACTTCCTAGGCCGGTTTGGGTCTGGTTACATTTCAGACGCTTATTTACATAGCCATGGCTGGCCAAGACCGGTTTTCATGGCCATAACTCTAGCCCTCATGGCTATAGGTCACGTTGTCATGGCCTCCGGTTTACTAGGAAGCCTATATATAGGGTCCTTAATAGTTGGTTTAGCGTACGGCTCACAATGGGCACTCATGCCAACTATAACGTCTGAAATATTCGGGATTAGACATATGGGAACTATATTCTATACAATTTCGATAGCTAGTCCGGTTGGTTCGTACTTTTTCTCAGTGAAGGTAATAGGCTACTTGTACGACCAGGTAGCTTCTGTGGATGATCATTCTTGTTATGGGAATCATTGTTTTAGTACTTCGTTTGTGATAATGGCGGTCATGGCTATGCTTGGATCTCTTGTTGCTTTTGTGTTGTTCCTTCGCACAAAGAAGTTTTATGCAACTCTTGTGGCCAAGAGGATCTTGAAGTGATTCTTGAAGCTAGGGTCTGGATTGGGTGTCTCTATTTTTTGTTTGTTTTTTTTTTTGGCATTTTCCCTCACATTTTGAATCATATATTGTTTGTACAATGTATAGTGTGTGTTATATGGATTGTTGAAAGGATGGATCAAATTATTATCAAAAGATTAATAAATAATTAGAAGAGTGGTCATAGATTAGAGGGTAAAGAAGTTTGAGTAAAAATGTAAAGAAGATGAGATTTGTGTTTACTGAACTTGCATTTTATTCATCTTGAGTTAAAGGATTACAAGAAAAACTTCTTTATATCTTGTAAACGAAAATTCTAGTGATGAAAACTTTAGACAGATGTGACAATCTCAATCGTCCAGAAGATCAAGGGTTGAGAATTTGTTGTACAAACTCACGCCATTAACATCTCTCGCCATCCTCTCTTTCTTTTTGTCTTCTTTCATCTCTTTTGAATTGAGCCGTTGCGCGGGTGAAACTTCAGTGTGTGGGCTCTCCTCTTTGTTTTCTTCTCGTTTGGGCCTCTGCTTCTTCTGGCCCATACCTTTGTGATCCTTAATCGAAACTGCAGCGTTTTGAGTCTTCTGATTAATAGTCCCCCTCAAACTTGGCGTTGGTGATGAAGAAATGCCAAGTTTGAACCTCAGATCATCGAATGCAGCGTAAGGTAACGATTTAGTGAATATGTCTGCAAGTTGAAGATAAGCAGGGACATGTCGAACCACAAGTGCTCTGAGAGCAACTCTCTCCCGAACGTAGTGATAGTCAAGCTCAAAATGTTTTGATTTCTTGTGATAGGTGGGATTTGCCGTGAGATGAACAGACAATAGGTTGTCGCAATAAAGCTCAGGGGTTACCAACACAGGTACACCTATCTCACACATTATAGAACAAATCCAACCGAGCCTCGAGGCTTTGCATAAAGATCTATATTCGCCTCGTAGAGCTTCGGAAACTGGCTTGCTACTTCGAGGACCACGCAGATTATATTGCTTCGGCGTAGAAACCACCCGTTGATCTGGTGGTGGGGCAACCCCCGATCACTATCGCTGTAGGCTCTGAGTGTGAAATCAGTGTCTTGAGTGAAGTTGATTCCATGGTCTATTGTTCCTTTGACATACCGCAGAATACGCTTCAGAAGTCGATAATCTGAGACTGATGAAGCATGCATTTTCTGACATATGTAATTGACTGAGAATTGCAAATCTGGCCTTGTAAGCGTGAGGTATTGTAACTTCCCAGCCAGGCTCCTGAAATAACTTGACTTCATGCAACGAGTGTTCGTCCGGAACTTTGTCGACCGGAAGTGGTGGTATTTCAGGCAATCACCATCCCTGCAAGCAAGTCAAGATCATATCTTTCTTGTGAGAGGAATAGACTAGACTCGTGAAATTTAGCCTGAATTCCTAGAAAATATTCCATTTGACCAAGATCCTTCATTCTGAACTGATTACTGATGTCTTCAAGAAAACGCTTTTGAACTTCTGATGAGTTTCCAGTGATTAACATGTTATCAACATACATGAGAAACATGATAACATCTTTGCCCTTTGAATAGATGAACAAGGATGGATCTTTCACACTGCATTTGAATCCAAACTCCAGCAGATACGAGCTAAATTTATCAAACCAAGCGCGTGGGCTCTGTTTTAGACCGTAGAGTGACCTATGAAGGAGACAAACGTGATCAGGCTTCATCGGATCTACAAAACCTGCTGGTTGCTTCATGTATACCTTCTCAGTCAAATCACCATGTAGAAATGCATTGGCTACATCTATTTGTTTTATATCCCACTTCATGACCGTAGCTGTGTGAAGGATCAATCGTACTGTCGCAGTTCTCACTACCGGACTGTATGTCTCCCAGTAGTCAACACCTTCCTCCTGTCCACATCCTTGAGCCACTAATCTCGATCTTAGCTTCTTGACAGTGCCATCAGAACTGGGCTTAATTCTGTGTATCCACCTATTTCCCAAAATATGCATCTCCTGAGTTCTTGGAACAAGCGACCATGTTTTAGTTATAACACAGTTATCATATTCTTCATGCATCGATGCATTCCAACCAGGGTGAGCAAGCGCTTCTTTAACTGACTCTGGCTCTCTTAGTACTGTGTTCTCTGTTAAAAGAGCATATTTTGGATTGGGTTTGACTATTCCAGACTTCGATCTAGTCACCATTCCATGTTGAACCGGAGCCTGAACAACTTATGTCACTCTTGTTGTACTTTTAGATTGACTTTCGCTTCTGATAGGCAAAGCTTCAGCAACTGTTGAAGCAGTTGTGCTGCGATCTCTACTGCTATCCCTCTGTTGATCAGGTTTCTGTAATCTCAAGACCACTTGAATGGGTGACCCGTTCTCCTTAGTATCATCCGAATCAGAGGAATGGTTCGAACTTGACGAGCTCTGTACTTCAGAGATGATTGGAGGTAGACTTTTGAACCACGATGACATAAGGATTGTTTTTGTCTGTGGATGAAAGTGTCTGTACTCCTGTGAGAAAGGGAAAATGTAAAAATGTAAAGAAGATGAGATTTGGTTTACTGAACTTGCATTTTATTCATCTTGAGTTAAAGGATTACAAGAAAGACTTATCTATAGCTTGTAAACGAAAATCCTAGTGATGGAAACCTAGACAGATGTAACAATCTCAATCGTCCAGAAGATCAAGGGTTGAGAATTTGTTGTACAAACTCACGCCATTAACATCTCTGCTTTCTTGCGTCATCCTCTGTACTTTCTTTTTGTCTTCTTTCATCTCTTTTGAATTGAGCCGTTGCGCGGATGAAATTTCAGTGCGTGGGCTCTCCTCTTTGTTTTCTTCTCGTTTGGGTCTCTGCTTCTTCTGGCTCATACTTTTGTGATCCTTAATCGAAACTGCAGCGTTTTGAGTCTTCTGATTAATAGAGGGGGTGTAAATCTCAATTTATAAATTTGGACCCAATAAAATAATAGTCATATGCTGCTCATGAACTAAAGTAAAGGAATGATCAAAGTTGGGAATCCTGGTTCACACAGAATAAGCACACATTTAAACCCACATGATCAAATGTCAACTTCAAATTAAACTGAGGATTTATTGAAAAGGTGTTAAATCATATGAGATTTAATAAGCCGTTATTACCAATATAAATCAAATCATATGAGATTTAATAAGCCGTTAAATATAATTCTAAAATATATAACAAATATAACTTTTTTTACTATTCTTTACTGAAATCTCGTTGTTGTTTTATTTAAATTTTGGTAAAAGGTTACAAAATCATCGATGTTGCTATATGTTCCCATTTTCTTTTTTCGGTTTACTCTGCTTACCTCATTTTTACATAAAACTCCTGCGTAATTACCTCTGTTTTCAAATATAAAACGTTTTAAGCAATATTTGATATTTCAATATATATATGTTTTCATATTTTTAAATGTACCTTGCTTCTTTGAAAATTGTGAAACCAATTACAGTTTACAAATTATTTTATAATTTTGAGTTATTTCAAATTTCTATTTTCAATAATACATTTTAGATAAAAATAACTTTTTTCTACTTTTTTTTTGGTACAAATGTTAAATTCCATACCGATTTTTGAGTTTTTACAATGTTGACAAGCAACTTATTACAATGCAAGATAAAGAGGGAGAAAACAGAACAATAGATAGACTAGCTATAAGGAGCGATTTTTGAGTTTTTTTTCTACTTTTGGCTAAAACATCTTTTATTTGGGTAGTTTGGTGTGTCTTTAGACGATCCAGACCTTTGGATTTATTTCAGTTTACGTAAATCGGCAGTTACAAGTTACATTGCAGCCATTTAAACTAATTGTGACTCACCAATATTTTTTTGTCAACTATTCAAACATTTGAATTTATTATATGCAAAATAATCGCGTGGTTGCGTGTCCAAATGCTTGTTATATAATATGCAGGGCTGACAAGAAAACAACTCATCGGTGTTGTCTACTAAACGTGTTTAGAGCCAGCAGCTCAACACTAAATTAATAATACCGCTTAGATCTTGGAAGAGCAGCATATTAAACAACTAAAAGGCATTAAAACTTTACCAAAAAAAAAAACTAAAAGGCATTAAATCTTTAATCAATTTTTTTAACTTAGCCACGATGTCCAAAGAGCCATTGAATACTTCTTTTCTTCGTTCATCTTCTTCCAACTTCTTACATCACCAGATCCTGAGATATCACCAAGATTAGCGGAGAGAGAGATGGAGAGAGTAAACACGAAGTGGGTCGCAGCAGCAGCTAGCATATGGATTCAAAGCTTCAGCGGAGCGACATACACGTTCGCTATCTACTCTTCAATCCTCAAGTCATCTCAATCTTATGACCAATCTACCCTCGACTTCGTCTCCGTCTTCAAAGACATCGGTGGTACTCTAGGCATCTTCTCTGGTCTCCTCTACACGGCCATGACTTCCACGCCGCACGGTCGTGGTGGGCCGTGGGTTGTTGTCTTCGTTGGGTTGGTTCAGTGGTTTCTTGGGTTCTTTTCATGTGGGCTTCGGTGGTTGGGCTGATTCCCAAGCCGCCTGTGGCGGTGATGTGCTTGTTCGTGTTCTTGGCTGGTCACTCGCTGCCGTTTTTAACACGGCTAGTGTTGTCACCGCCGCTCGTAACTTCTCTGATTACGGTGGGACTGCTGTCGGGATTATGCAGGTAAGAACAAGATGATCACATGGTTGAAACTGAAACTGAACTCAACTCTGCATTCAGACATGATCTATCTTGTGTGTTCACTAGCTTTGTGTTGATTACATGGCAAAAGTCTCAATGTAATCCTCCCATATGTCTGAGTGAACCCTCTTGCTTAATCTAGTTTTCTTCCTCTCAATCTGTCCATCAGCCTTGTATTTGATTGTGAAGATCCATCTACTTGACACGCCTTCTTCCCTTGGTAGTTCACTCTCATACCATGTATCATTCTTTATCATAGCTCCACCGCTCTCCTCCGATTCCTTCCATTCCTTATCCTTCATTGCCTCTTCATAGCTTCTTGGGATGTGATTCTCATCCAAGTTTACCATGAAAGCACAATGTGCTTCTGGATATTGAGCAAAGGAGCACCGCGGCTTGAGAAGGATGCTCCACGACTTGGGCATTGTAGTACACTCTGTGTTTACCAGCTAGAAGGATCCTTCTTTATCCTTGTACTCCTTAGTGGCTGCACAACCGGTTCTTCTTCCTGTGTTTCTTCTACCACCGTTTTGTGTTTGTATCACACCATGATCATGCCCATGACCATCGAACCTATGCTCTTCTCCTTCGTTCTCTACTTCTCCTTCATCTTGGTTAGCCTCTTGTATAGGCTCTTCATGCTCCTCTCCTCCCTCATGATCAAGGTGGGATGGTGAACCAACTTCAGGAGGTGTAGTCGTGTGATCTCTTGGATCCGGGATGTCTGATTCCAAGACCTTCAGGATGATCCATGAGGTGGTGGCCTTGTCGATGTTAAGTCCTTCGTGTCTTCTTGATTCTTTTCTTCATAGTACCCTCTATCTTCTAAGAACTTCACGTCTCTAGATACAAGTACTCTTCTTGCTATAGGATCATAGCACTTGTATCCTTTCTGTAGCTGAGTATCCTATGAATACAGCCTTGGTACTTCTTACAGCTTGTTAGCATCTCTCGGTTTGAGCACAAAGCATAGACATCCAAAGACTTTCAAGTAATCAAGAACTGGCTTGTACTTGTTTAGAACTTCAAATGGAGCCTTCTCATTCAGAATCTTGGTTGGAGTTCTATTGATCAAGTAACAGTGTGACATTATCACTCAAAATCTCTTTGGAGCGTTACTCACGAAACATAAGTGACCTTGCCACCTCCATGAGGTGCCTATTCTTCCTCTCAGCCACTCCATTTTGCTGTGGAGTATAAGGACAACTTGTTTGATGTAGAATCCCATATTGTGATAAGTGTTGCTTGAATGCATTGCTTGTGTACTCTCCTCCATTATCGATCTCAAAATTTTAATCTTAGCATGATAATGGTTAGTCACATAAGTTTGAAAGTTCCTAAATGCATCAAGCACCCTATCTTTGGTCTGAATTAAGGTTAACCAGGTGTATTTGGATTTTTCATCAATGAATGTGACAAAATACTTATAGCTATCTCAGATAAAAGCAGGGAGTCCACATCTGAATGAACTAGATCAAAGCAATTCTCATAAGCGGTAGTAGACTTTTGAAACACATTCTACAATGCTTGCCTAAAATGCAAGCTTCACAATTTTGTTTTCAAACACAACACCTGGTACCATTAAGTTCAAAGCTTTAACATGAGGGTGTCCTACTCTAGCATGCCACAATGCATGTTTATTCAACAAAGAAGCGGTAAACGAGCAACTATAATCGGAATGTAGTGAGTTCTTCAAGCATATAGAGATCTCCTTTAGTCACTCCTTTCCCAATCAATCTACTGCTCTCAATATCCTGAAATTTCACATCATTAGGACTAAAGATAACATTGCATTGTAAATCATTAGTACATTTCTTTACGATAATAGGTTTGATGTGAATTAGGCATGTAAAACGCTTTAGATTCTTTGTTAAACAACTTAAGCTTCCCTATTCCCTTAATAGGTATCTTATCTCCATTTGCTATCATTACATGCCCATGAGTAGGTTCTATATCCTTAATCAGTTTCTCATCACTTATCATATGATGTGATGCACCGAATCAATAATCAATGGTTTATCTACTCGTTTAGCATTATGACATAGATTACTAAGTGATGGAGACATCCTATCATTTCTAGCAATGTGTGCATATCTATACTCATTCCTAGCTTCTAACCGTTCTACTAGTTCTCTAATCAAGTGATCATCCTTATATGCAATCATAGAGGCTCCAAAGGAATAACCATAAGTGTTACCGTTTTCCTTTAGCATTTTGAAGAGTGCATCAAGGTCGATCTCGATGTAGTCATTGTTGCTTTGCATGAGCTTGGTACGTGTAAGCCACCGAGACTTCCCATTCCCATCATGACCATCCACCTCACTTGTCTTGATGGTGCCAGCTCCACGATCCTTGATCACCATTTGCCCTTCCCCAGCTCCTTCATGAACTTGGCGGCAGGTGTGGGTGTAGTATCAACATTGGCTCTTCTTATGACCATGCTTCTTGCAATGATCACAGTTACCATTGAACTTCCTGTCCTCATACTTCCGTGAGATGCCTTGTTAGCTTGTGGAGCTTGTTAAGTCCTCATGAGCGATTGGCGAAGAGCTCCTTTCCTCCAAACAACCATAGACCCGCTCCCTTTGGTTCGCACACATCCTCGAGGTCGGAAGCTTGTCAGCCCTTAACATGTCTGGATGAGTTGAGTGTAGGGCCGGGTTCGCGTGAAAGCACCCAAGACCTTATCTTGCTCCGCCTCTCATTCATTGTCCGGGGATCAGGTTGTGCTTTCCTCGGCATCTCGATTCGACCATAAGGACTGAACCTTCCCAAGTGCTAGTGAACTCCATATCCTCTTATCTTGGGCGGTTGATAGCTTGCTTCACTTCAAACCTGCGGTGAGGTTGGAGATGTTCCCATACACCTTCTTCGGCGTGTCCCACAGCTCCGGCTGATTCACGATGGCGTAGGCATCCAAGATAGCTGGATCCAGGATCGTGTAAAACCGTCATCACGATGTCTTCTTGTTGCCATTTCTCTACGTACCATTTGGAGACCTCTTCTTGATCTCCTCCCCGAGTAATGAGTTTGGAGCTTCCTGTTGTGATGTGCCCCCCACCCTTCTACCCAGATCTTCACCATCCGAGACCACACAAGGTAGTTGTTACCTTTAAAAGTAACCGCTACCTTCATCCTCATGTTCATACCATGTTCCATCTTTGCTCGGCTTGACGAGCGGCTGAATCGATGAAATCTTGAGTCTTGAATAGCGTACACACACCATCTTGAGCAGGATCGTAAACACACCTGAGCGTAGCCCAAACACCTTCAAAGCCACTCGTGTAGCAAAAGACAACTCTCTAAATCAAACCAGTTAATGAACCTGCCGATACCATATGATATTTAGAGATCCTGGAGTAACTGGAATATAAGTAAGAGTTCACGTAGAGATTAGGAAGAGATTGTGAAAGATTAAGAGACTTGAGAAGTTTAGTGTCTAGAGAATCATGGTGACTTAGGAAATTAAAGAGACTCGAAGCGTATGATCTTATTAATGAGTGAGGTTACATATTTATATTGTTCTAGACATTAGGGTTTTGAAACACAAGAGTAGATAAGCATGTGAGGTCGAGGGAAGAGCCTTTGCTTTTTGTTTGAACCGGCGATGACTAGCTTAACACGCGTTCGGGCATCTTCACGATCTCGGTCCTTAGCAGCCTTTCACAGCTGTCGAAGCGCGCCTCCCTTATCCACTCCAGCGTCCGGATAAGCTTTTGGTCGAGTGTAACTTCACCCGGTCCATAAGAGTTACTCGGTGAAGTTACCATCCTAGTTTTACCTTGAATGCGGTCGATTATCACGGATGTCCGTCCGTACCATGCCTTAGACTCTTAACTCCCTTTCCTTTCACTCCTTAGCTTTCCCATGTCCTTAACTCCTCAATGCCTTCACATCTACCTCAACACATCTCAACAAGGTTTTCTGCTTCGCTCTACAATTTTGCATGCAACTTCTAACACCTTGTAACCAAAAATATTAAAAATATGATGTGTTCACGTGAATTTGTCATATTTCGTAACTTGTGCCTCGTGACTCTTCTCCTGCATGGTTTACAATTTATATATTTTTAAAATAAATGTTTAAATGAATTTGCATCCAAAAAGTTAGTATGTTTCAGTGACTAGATTTTAATGAATGAGAAACTAGGTGTGGTTATGACTCTGTTTGCGGACTTTCAGTCTTACCAGAACCGAACCAGTCATAGTTTCAGTCTTACCAGAACCAGAGGCCCAGAACAAGCATAGGTTTTAGATGTCTTTTGGAATATCTTAGAATTAAAATTTCGCTTAGTCCAAGGAGTAGTTGAATACTTGTAACACCCGAACATCGACTGTTGTATCGGGATTGGGGCCAGAACGTGACAAGCAACTGCAGATTGGCACACAAAACTACATGGTCGAGCTAGTTCAAATTATGAAAAAGCAAAATATAAAATCAAATTCCAGTTTGTTAGAGCATCTAGCCCTAGCTATTTTCACCTCTATATATTATAATAAAGATAAAAGTGTTCTATTCTATCTCTATTTCCAAAATAGAGAGATTATTTTCTTTATAGAAAAAATAGCATTCTAATATAAAATCATACTTTTTATTTTTCAAAATGGTCTTTTAACTTTTAAATTCTTATAGTTGTAACCAAAATAATTATATTTATAGAAATACTCTCTCCGTTTCAAAATAGTTGATGTTTTGGATGAAGGCCAGAAATTAAGACATACACATTTTTTCTAAAAGTAACAATAAAAATATTAAATAAATCTAATTCACCCAATCATCAAAATACTATAAAACATCATTGGTCACACAGTTTCATGAATTTTAAACTAATTAAAAATATCAAATATCATGTATTTTGAAACATCAATAACTCTTCAAAATATCATCTATTATGAAACGGAGGGAGTACATCTTTTGTAGGAGTATAATAACATTTTTTATTTACATAATAGTCTTTTAACAAAACTTTAGTTTAAAAAAATTCATAAGTTTATGAAAATATTTTAAAAGTTAAAAATAAATAGGGTTAGTTATCAACTTTTATAAACAAAATGTATCTTTTGTAAAATTAAAATAAAATCTTTTGAGAATATTCTTTTATAAAAGCAAAAATAGAGAAATACATTGAAGAAAAACTCATCTCTATTTTAGAAATGCTCTATTTTAAAAGTAAAATAGGGAATACATTGGAGATCTTTAGAATCTATCACTATTTTCCCATATTTGAAATCGCACAAGCCTAAACAAGTATGCTCTTTCAGTATGTGGTAGATTCGAATCTTCTACACTATTAAATGTAGCAAAATAAATAGTAAATTTTGGATAACTTGCTTATGCTACGGAATAAGGTAAGAAAATTAATATGGTAAGTCGGAAAAATATTTTTGAGAATTTTTAATAGAAAAGGAATCTAGACGTCCACAGAACATCAAAGCTCCGTTGCTTTCGACCCACGTGCTGTATATTTCTGGTACTGTATAAACACTATTCTAACGTTAGTGGTGGTGTCTGTGCCTTAGAATAATATAAATCCATTTATTAACATAGAAACAAAGTGCATTTCTAACGAGAAGCTCAAATAAGTTTCGTGAAATTTCGTAGTTTATCAAAGGAGAACTCTTACAAAAGCTCTTAATTAAACAAAGGACTATGCAATGATATTGATTATATATTCATATATAATCTAGAGATCAGGCTACAATAATAACTTGCAATATTATATAGAGCTGCAAGACATGAGATTGATTCAAGTAGTTGTTTTGGGGGTCTTTCTTAAAGGCTAACAATAACAAAATCATACATGTGAAATAGTACAATAACACATGAAATTGCAAATAGCTAGAAATACAATGATCAGGTAAAGCAAGCGGAACAATTAACTAAACAACAAAACAACTCACTTAGAATAGAGCATAATTCAATTAAGCTCTATGTATCACACCATGATCATGCCCATGACCATCGAACCTATGCTCTCTTCTCCTTCGTTCTCTACTTCTCCTTCATCTTGGTTAGCCTCTTGTATAGGCTCTTCATGCTCCTCTCCTCCCTCATGATCAAGGTGGGATGGTGAACCAACTTCAGGAGGTGTAGTCGTGTGATCTCTTGGATCTGGGATGTACTGATTCCAAGACCTTCAAGGATGATCCATGAGGTGGTGGCCTTGTCGATGTTAAGTCCTTCAGGTCTTCTTGATTCTTTTCTTCATAGTACCCTCTATCTTCTAAGAACTTCACGTCTCTAGATACAAGTACTCTTCTTGCTATAGGATCATAGCACTTGTATCCTTTCTTGTAGCTGAGTATCCTATGAATACAGCCTTGGTACTTCTTGCTTCTAGCTTGTTAGCATCTCTCTGGTTTGAGCACAAAGCATAGACATCCAAAGACTTTCAAGTAATCAAGAACTGGCTTGTACTTGTTTAGAACTTCAAATGGAGCCTTCTCATTCAGAATCTTGGTTGGAGTTCTATTGATCAAGTAACAAGCAAGCAGCAACCCACTCCAAAATCTCTTTGGAGCGTTACTCACGAAACATAAGTGACCTTGCCACCTCCATGAGGTGCCTATTCTTCCTCTCAGCCACTCCATTTTGCTGTGGAGTATAAGGACAACTTGTTTGATGTAGAATCCCATATTGTGATAAGTGTTGCTTGAATGCATTGCTTGTGTACTCTCCTCCATTATCTGATCTCAAAATTTTAATCTTAGCATGATAATGGTTAGTCACATAAGTTTGAAAGTTCCTAAATGCATCAAGCACCCTATCTTTGGTCTGAATTAAGGTTAACCAGGTGTATTTGGATTTTTCATCAATGAATGTGACAAAATACTTATAGCTATCTCTAGATAAGCAAGGGGCAGTCCACACATCTGAATGAACTAGATCAAAGCAATTCTCATAAGCGGTAGTAGACTTTTGAAACACATTCTACAATGCTTGCCTAAAATGCAAGCTTCACAATTTTGTTTTCAAACACAACACCTGGTACCATTAAGTTCAAAGCTTTAACATGAGGGTGTCCTACTCTAGCATGCCACAATGCATGTTTATTCAACAAAGAAGCGAAGTAAACGAGCAACTATAATCGAGGAGCGAGTGAGTTCTTCAAGCATATAGAGATCTCCTTTAGTCACTCCTTTCCCAATCAATCTACTGCTCTCAATATCCTGAAATTTCACATCATTAGGACTAAAGATAACATTGCATTGTAAATCATTAGTACATTTCTTTACGATAATAGGTTTGATGTGAATTAGGGCATGTAAAACGCTTTAGATTCTTTGTTAAACAACTTAAGCTTCCTATTCCCTTAATAGGTATCTTATCTCCATTTGCTATCATTACATGCCCATGAGTAGGTTCTATATCCTTAATCAGTTTCTCATCACTTATCATATGATGTGATGCACCGAATCAATAATCAATGGTTTATCTACTCGTTTAGCATTATGACATAGATTACTAAGTGATGGAGACATCCTATCATTTCTAGCAATGTGTGCATATCTATACTCATTCCTAGCTTCTAACCGTTCTACTAGTTCTCTAATC
Source organism: Brassica carinata (assembly GCA_016771965.1). NCBI lineage: Eukaryota > Viridiplantae > Streptophyta > Magnoliopsida > Brassicales > Brassicaceae > Brassica > Brassica carinata. Next base: position 49,205,011 of record CM028692.1, read on the forward strand.
AGTGATCATCCTTATATGCAATCATAGAGGCTCCAAAGGAATAACCATAAGTGTTACCGTTTTCCTTTAGCATTTTGAAGAGTGCATCAAGGTCTGATCTCCTGATGTAGTCATTGTTGCTGCATGAGCTTGAGGCGCTGTGTAAGCCACCGAGACTTCCCATTCCCATCATGACCATCCACCTCACTTGTCTTGATGGTGCCAGCTCCACTTGATCCTTCAGTCACATTTGCCCTTCCCTCCGCTCCTTCATGAACTTGGCGGCTTGAGGTGTGGGTGTAGTATCAACATTGGCTCTTCTTATGACCATGCTTCTTGCAATGATCACAGTTACCATTGAACTTCCTGTCCTCATACTTCCGTGAGATGCCTTGTTAGCTTGTGGAGCTTGCTTAAGTCCTCATGAGCTGCGATTGGCAAGAGAGCTCCCCCTTTCCTCCAAACAACCCCATAGACCCTTGCTCCCTTTGGATTTGCGCACACACATCCTCAAGGTCGGAAGCTTGTCAGCCCTTAACATGTGCTGGATGAGTTGAGTGTAGGGCCGGGTTCAACGTGAGAAGCAGCCAAAGACCTTATCTTGCTCCGCCTCTCATTCAACCGTCGGGATCAGTTGTGCTCGGCATCTCGATTCGACCATAAGGACCTGAACCTTCCCAAGTGCTTAGTGAACTCCATATCCTCTTGTCTTGAGCGGTTGATAGCTTGCTTCACTTCAAACCTGCGGTGAGGTTGGAGATGTTCCCATACACCTTCTTCGGCGTGTCCCACAGCTCCTTGGCTGATTCACGATGGCTGTAGGCATCCAAGATAGCTGGATCCAAGGATGCGTGTAAAACCGTCATCACCGGCATGTCTTCTTGTTGCCATTTCTCTACAGCCACTTCATTGGAGACCTCTTCTTGATCTCCTCCCGAGTAATGAGTTTGAGCTTCCCTGTTGTGATGTGCCCCACAAACCCTTACTTCCCACCGCAGTCTTCACCATCCGAGACCACACAAGGTAGTTGTTACCTTTAAAAGTAACCGCTACCTTCATCCTCATGTTCATACCATGTTCCATCTTTGCTCGGCTTGACTTGAGCGGCTTGAATCGATGAAATCTTGAGTCTTGAATAGCGTACACACACCAATCTTGAGTCTAGGATCGGCGTAAACACACCTGAGCGTAGCCCAAACACCTTCAAAGCCACTCGTGTAGCTTCAAGCCTTCACTTGTAACTTCTAAAGATCAAACCCAGATTCTAATGAACGGCTCGATACCATATGATATTTAGAGATCCTGGAGTAACTGGAATATAAGTAAGAGTTCACGTAGAGATTAGGAAGAGATTGTGAAAGATTAAGAGACTTGAGAGCTGTTTAGTGTCTAAGAGAATCATGGTGACTTAGGAAATTAAAGAGACTCGAAGCGTATGATCTTATTAATGAGTGAGGTTACATATTTATATTGTTCTAGACATTAGGGTTTTGAAACACAAGAGTAGATAAGCATGTGAGGTCGAGGGAAGAGCCTTTGCTTTTGTTTGAACCGCCAATGACTAGCTTAACACGTTCGGGCATCTTCGATCACGGTCCAAGATGCTCTTCCTTTCCAGCCTCACAGCCTGCTCTAGTCGCAGTGCACCTCCCTTATCCACTCCAGCGTCTGGATAAGCTTTTGGTCGAGTGTAACTTCACCTCGGTCCATAAGAGTTACTCGGTGAAGTTACCATCCTAGTTTTACCTTGAATGCGGTCGATTATGCGGATGTCCGTCCGTACCATGCCTTAGTTTACTCTTAACTCCCTTTCCTTTCACTCCTTAGCTTTCCCATGTCCTTAACTCCTCAATGCCTTCACATCTACCTCAACACATCTCAACAAGGTTTTCTGCTTCGCTCTACAATTTTGCATGCAACTTCTAACACCTTGTAACCAAAAATATTAAAAATATGATGTGTTCACGTGAATTTGTCATATTTCGTAACTTGTGCCTCGTGACTCTTCTCCTGCATGGTTTACAATTTATATATTTTTAAAATAAATGTTTAAATGAATTTGCATCCAAAAAAGTTAGTATGTTTCAGTGACTAGATTTTAATGAATGAGAAACTAGGTGTGGTTATGACTCTGTTTGCGGACTTTCAGTCTTACCAGAACCGAACCAGTCATAGTTTCAGTCTTACCAGAACCAGAGGCCCAGAACAAGCATAGGTTTTAGATGTCTTTTGGAATATCTTAGAATTAAAATTTCGCTTAGTCCAAGGAGTAGTTGAATACTTGTAACACCCGAACATCGACTGTTGTATCGGGATTGGGGCCAGAACGTGACAAGCAACTGCAGATTGGCACACAAAACTACATGGTCGAGCTAGTTCAAATTATGAAAAAAGCAAAATATAAAATCAAATTCCAGTTTGTTAGAGCATCTCTAAGCCCTAGCTATTTTCACCTCTATATATTATAATAAAGATAAAAGTGTTCTATTCTATCTCTATTTCCACCCCTAAAATAGAGATTGCTATTTTTTTCTCTATTTATAGAGAAAAAAATAGCATTTCTCTATTATAAAATCATACTTTTTTATTTTCAAAATGGTCTTTTAACTTTTAAATTCTTATAGTTGTAACCAAAATAATTATATTTATAGAGAAATACTCTCTCCGTTTCAAAATAGTTGATGTTTTGGATGAAGGCACAAGAATTAAGACATACACATTTTTCTAAAAAGTAACAATAAAAATATTAAATAAATCTAATTCACCCAATCATCAAAAATACTATAAAACATCATTGGTCACACAGTTTTCAATGAATTTTAAACTAATTAAAAATATCAAATATCATGTATTTTGAAACATCAATAACTCTTCAAAATATCATCTATTATGAAACGGAGGGAGTACATCTTTTGTAGGAGTATAATAACATTTTTTATTTACATAATAGTCTTTTAACAAAACTTTAGTTTAAAAAAATTCATAAGTTTATGAAAATATTTTAAAAGTTAAAAATAAATAGGGTTAGTTATCAACTTTTATAAACAAAATGTATCTTTTGTAAAATTAAAATAAAATCTTTTGAGAATATTCTTTTATAAAAGCAAAAATAGAGAAATACATTGAAGAAAAACTCATCTCTATTTTAGAAATGCTCTATTTTAAAAGTAAAAATAGGGGAATACATTGGAGATGCTCTTAGAATCTATCACTATTTTCCCATATTTGAAATCGCACAAGCCTAAACAAGTATGCTCTTTCAGTATGTGGTAGATTCGAATCTTCTACACTATTAAATGTAGCAAAATAAATAGTAAATTTTTGGATAACTTGCTTATGCTACGGAATAAGGTAAGAAAATTAATATGGTAAGTCGGAAAAATATTTTTGAGAATTTTTAATAGAAAAGGAATCTAGACGTCCACAGAACATCAAAGCTCCGTTGCTTTCGACCCACGTGCTGTATATTTCTGGTACTGTATAAACACTATTCTAACGTTAGTGGTGGTGTCTGTGCCTTAGAATAATATAAATCCATTTATTAACATAGAAACAAAGTGCATTTCTAACGAGAAGCTCAAATAAGTTTCGTGAAATTTCGTAGTTTATCAAAGGAGAACTCTTACAAAAGCTCTTAATTAAACAAAGGACTATGCAATGATATTGATTATATATTCATATATAATCTAGAGATCAGGCTACAATAATAACTTGCAATATTATATAGAGCTGCAAGACATGAGATTGATTCAAGTAGTTGTTTTGGGGGTCTTTCTTAAAGGCTAACAATAACAAAATCATACATGTGAAATAGTACAATAACACATGAAATTGCAAATAGCTAGAAATACAATGATCAGGTAAAGCAAGCGGAACAATTAACTAAACAACAAAACAACTCACTTAGAATAGAGCATAATTCAATTCGCACTCTATGTAATTTTTCGCATAAATGTAATGTCATAATAAATCAGCGTTATAAAAAAAAAAAATTCAATTCGCACCTTCTAATAAAAAGTTTTCCTTTAGTTCTTACCGTTAGAGTTCAAAGTTAAGCACGTTCAGATTTAAGATATTTCAAATTAGGAAAAGGCAGAGAAGCGCTTGTCTCCGAAAGGCTTGGACCAATCAGTCTATATATCACCATACCGATGGGTCATGTGAATGGATAAATCCTTAATGAATCCCATGATTGGTCTCTTTGATTCGTTACTTGTTAATAATTTTAATTAAAAATAATCGTTTTGCGTATTATTTAATTATCTCGCTTCGCATGCATGTTCTTTGTTTAATCTACTTCTAGTAGTAGTTTAAAACCATAGCTACCATTTTATATCGCTCTAGCTTATTTCACAGTCTTGCAAATCCACCGTAACCAGGGTCTTCTTAGTGGTTTGATATCCAATGTATTGCTGTAACACATTACCTGCAGCTGCGCGTTTTCGAGCTAGTAAATCGAGTTTTAAACTTCATCACATCTTTTGTAAGAAAAACTAGAGAAATACTAATAGAATATCCTATACATACTATGTAGTCTAGATAACCAGTTGAGTTTTACATCAGATTAGTACTGAATGAACACTTTTAGACATACATGTTAAAAGCTACGAGTCATGATGAATATCTCAAAAACTTGATTTTCAGATTTTTTATAGAATCATATAAACTAACTAATGTTTCTGGTTGTTGATAATATATGCAAAATTTCCCTTTCTATTTGGTACAAATATAAAACCATGAAAACATATTAATTATATAGAAGAAAAAATCACATCACATGCATAAGATCGTGGAAATATTAAAAAATTTCGTGTATTTAAATAAAAATATTAGTTCAATTGTTTGATTGTGCTCCGCTGTTGAAAGATTTGCTGATCTATTTTGTTGTCAGCGATTCCCCCAGATTTGTTCAAACCACCTGTTCATATGCCAAAAGGCCCAAGACAATTATTGTTTTCAAAAAGTCACGTTTTTATTAAACCCATATATATAAATTAATTATATAGCTCATTCATCGTCCTCCATTGTTTAATATTTTCACTAGTACTTTCTATAGATAATTTGATTAATGTACTTTCTCGTTTCACATAGGTGAACTTTTCAGATTTTGGTTTGTGTTTATCCAGGTTTCTCGGTTATGATTTGAGTGGCTTTGGTTCAGCTTTTTTTTGGGTTTGATATCGCTTTTTTTGGTTTAGAAAATCAAAACCGGTGAGAAATAAAATGTGATCTCGGTTTAGATTTTGTCCCATTTTCGTGTAGTTTATTGGGGGTGGGTGCATCCAGTATGAAATTTAGAATACTTTATATAAAGTAACAAATAATATGATATTCAAACATGAATTTTTAAAAAATAAATAAATTCAAGGTTATTCAGAATTTACTTTCAAATTTGCTATTATTAGAAATGTTTGAAGTAGTAGATTTTATGAATATTTATAAGATTTGTTGTAATTTTAAGGTGGTGAAATCTTTTAATTAAAAATATAAATTATATGATTTTAGATAAGACTATAGTGTATTTTACTTAATTTAGCTAAACCACACCAAATTATGTGATTTTAGATAAAGATTGGTTAAATTTGGTGTGATTTAGGCATTTAGCTGAGTGCAACTAAAGTAACTTCAATCAAAACTCGGTTTGTTTTATTGTTTGGTGCAATCTGGTTTAATGTGGTCGAACCAAACCAATTAAGAATGATATACACAAACTTTTAAATTCAATAGTTGACTTTATTTTTCATTATAAGACAACATAAGCTCATTTGGATCGATGCAGAGAAAGATGGAGATAGCAAACACAAAATGGGTGGCTGCAGCGGCGAGCATATGGATACAGAGCTTCAGCGGAGCAAGCTACACCTTTGGAATCTATTCTTCTCTTCTCAAATCATCTCAATCTTACGACCAATCTACCCTTGACACTGTCTCCGTCTGCAAAGACATCGGTGCGAACGTAGGCATCCTCTCTGGTCTTTTCTACACAGCCGTTGCAAGCGGAAGAAGCGGTAACGGTCGCTTCTTTAGCGGTCCATGGGTGGTTATATTCGTTGGGCTGCTCCAATGGTTCGTGGGGTATGGTTTCATATGGATGGCTACATCTGGTGTGATCGAACGGCCTCCTGTGGCTGTGATGTGTTTCTTCATGTTCTTGGCCGGTCATTGTCAGCCGTTCTTTAATACGGCGATTGTGGTCACCGCAGTACGTAACTTCTCCGACTATGGTGGAACCGCCGTTGGTATTATGAAGGTGACAATTATCTACTTTTACGACTAGATGAATAAAATAGTTTCAAGTGGTTTACTATAATTAAGACATGATATTGAACAAGTATGCTAAACTTATTATATATAAAATAAAACCATAGAACTTTTCGTTCCCTTCTAAATATTAGCATTACTAGCTGGAGAAAGGAACTACTGAACTAGTAGATATATTATATTGAAATGGTGATATTTCCACGACTGTTCTATTTTCATATGTATTTACATAAATTAGCAAATGAAAATCGGTACTTTGCGTTAATTAAAACAAAAAGAGAAGCTAATAAAACGGGATTTGACCAGTTGATTATTAATACTTCAATTAGAAAATAAATTAAACTATGATGAGAACAAAAATCTTGATAAGTTTTGTATCCCTTAAGCAAAATGAATCAACTAATAATGTGATATATTGTCTAATTACAATTTATATAGGGTTATATCGGGCTAAGTGGAGCAGTTCTTGTTCAAATGTACCACATCTTCTGTAAAGGTGACCCAACGAATTACCTTCTTCTCTTGGCCGTAGTACCATCACTTCTCATCTTGACGACGATGCCCTTCGTTAGAACGTACGACACAGTCATCGCTAACGACAAGAAACACTTGAACGGTCTCTCCACCATCTCCTTGATCATCGTCACATATCTTATGATCGTAATATTGGTTGAAAATATTATCGGAATGTCAATGACCATGAAGATATGCTCCTTCACTCTTTTAGTTCTCTTGCTCGCATCTCCTCTCTTGGTCGCAGTTAGAGCACATCGCGAAGAGAAAGATAGATTCATGTCTTTGGATTTTCCGGTTACGGAGAAAACAACTTTGCTTGACGCTCCTAAGCTCAACCCTTCTCCCGGTATATAAAGTTTAGCTGTTTTGGTCCCTTGATTATAATTATCAAAGTGAAATTCTCTAACATATTTTTATTAACCGACAGATAACGTTGTCATGTCCAATGACATGGACGTCCTCCAAGCAATACGCACAACCAACTTCTGGCTTCTATTTACGGCGATGTTATGCGGAATGGGTTCAGGGCTCGCGACTGTAAACAACATCAGACAAGTGGGCGAGTCACTTCGCTACTCTACGGTTCAACTCAATTCTCTAGTGTCTCTTTGGAGTATATGGAACTTCCTAGGCCGGTTTGGGTCAGGTTACATATCAGACGCTTATCTACATAGTCATGGCTGGCCAAGACCGGTTTTCATGGCCATAACTCTAGCCCTCATGGCTATAGGTCATGTTGTCATGGCCTCCGGTTTACTAGGAAACCTATATATAGGTTCCTTAATTGTTGGTTTAGCGTACGGCTCGCAATGGGCACTCATGCCAACTATAACGTCTGAAATATTCGGGATTAGACATATGGGAACTATATTCTATACAATTTCGATAGCTAGTCCGGTTGGTTCGTATTTTTTCTCAGTGAAGGTAATAGGCTACTTGTACGACCAGGTAGCTTCTGTGGATGATCATTCTTGTTATGGGAATCATTGTTTTAGTACTTCGTTTGTGATAATGGCTGCCATGGCAATGCTTGGATCTCTTGTTGCGTTTGTGTTGTTCCTTCGTACAAAGAAGTTTTATGCAACTCTTGTGGCCAAGAGGATTTTGAAGTAATTCTTGAAGCTAGGGTCTGAATTGTGTGGCTCTCTATTTTTTTGTTTGTTTTTTTTGTTGACATTTTCCCTAACATTTTGAAGATCATATATATATATATATTGTTTGTATAATATAGAAAGTGCGTGTTATGGATTGTTGAAAGGATGGATTAAATTATTATCAAAAGGTTAATAATAATTAGAAGAGTCAAATATTATCAACTTTCAAATCTGGACCCAGTAAAATAATAGTCATATGCTGCTCATGAATTAAAGTAAAGGCATTATCAAAGTTGCGAATTCTGGTTCACACAGAATAAAAACACATTTAAACCCACACGATCAGATGTCAATCCATATTAAACGAAAGATTTATTGAAAAGATATTAAATCATTCACTTATAACAGCTAAATCCATATAAGTAAATACGAATATACCGTTAAATACAATTCTAAAATATGTAACAAATATGTTGTTCAAAAAATAAATAAATAAATGTAACAAATATAACTTTTCTTTACCCAATGGTCCCAATCCATTCTTTTACTGAAATCTCATTATTGTTTTATTTTAATTTTGGTAAAAGGTTACAAAATCATCGATGATGTTAGAGCATCTCCGATGGTAGTATTAGAAAGAGTTCTTACCATTTAAAGAAAAAAAAATGAAATTAGAAAATAGAATGTGTAAAAGTTCTTAGTTATGAAAATTAAGAGATACTAAAAGAACACATATCATTTAAATAGATGATTAACTAATGTAAAAAAATAAAACATAAATAAATAATTTTAATACTAATATTTTTTATGTTTTAGAAATCGTCATGATTTTTAACCATTGGAGGTACTCTTACAACTTATATATTTTCATTTTCAGTTTACTCTGCTTACCTCATTTTACACAAAAATCCTGCATAATTACCTCAGTTTTCAAATATAAAATGTTTAAGCAATATTTGATATTTAAAATATAAAATATATTCATATTTTTAAATGTAATTTACTTTTTTGAAAGTTGTGGAACCAGTTGGTTGAGTTGTTTTACATTTATATTTTCTCTTTCAATTATACATTTTAGATTAAAAAAAAACTTCAATAATTTTTGTGCTTTTGGCTAAAACATCTTTTATTTGGGTAGTTTGTTGTGTCTTTAGACGATCCAGACGTTTGGATTTATTTCAGTTTACGTAAATCGGCAGTAACAAGCTACATTAACAGCCCTTTCAACTAAGAATTATTCTTGGGTTCACCCCAGGGTGAATCTCTAGGTTCACCAACCAATAAGATTGTTATTTCATATTCGATATCTTTTGAAAAGTAAACAAAATACCGTCAATTTATATTATTTTTTTAAAATTAAAAGGTAAAGAGAAATAAATAAAAAATAATAGTAATTACAAAAAAAAATATTTTTAACGTCATCAACAAAACATTAAACCCTAAATCATAAACCCTAAACCCTAAACCCTAAACCCTAAACCCTTGGGTAAACCCTAAACTCTAAGATAAATCTTAAACTCTAGGATAAATCTTAAACTTTAAATCAAAATAACTAAACACTAAAACACTCAAGGGTTTAGGATTTAGGATTTAGGGTTTAGAATTTTAGGGTTTAGTGTTTTTATTTAGATTTTAGGATTTACCCAAGGGTTTAAAGTTTACCCAAGGGTTTAGGGTTTACCCAAGGGTTTAGGGTTTACCCAAAGGTTTAGGTTTACCCAAGGGTTTAGGGTTTAGGGTTTAGGATTTAGGGTTTAGGATTTAGGATTTAGGGTTTAGTGTTTTCTTGTGACTTTAAAAGATTTTTTAATTCTTTTTTCTGTAGCATTATTTTTTTTATTTTTATTTTAAAACATATTATAACTTGATAATATTTTGTTTCATTTTTAAAAATATCGAATTTGAAATAATGAACTCCTATTGGTGGTGAACCTAACCTAGAGGTTCCGAGGTTAGGTTCACCGTAGGAAGAATAAGTCTTCGACTAATTGTGAGTCCTATTTTTTTGTTAAATTATTCAAACATTTGAATTTATTATATGTGTTATAAGATAAGCATTGAAATGATCATCCACTTCTTTACCAAACTCAAGCACTATGATCATCCATTCCTTTACCAACTTCGCTTATGATCATCTACTCATCAAGCACTATGATCATCCACTCATTTACCAAATTAAGCACCATCTTTGTTATTTTATGTATTGTTGTTCACTATAAATACCATCACTCATCTCACTCTTTTGTACACCAAAACACCAAAAACAAGAACAAGAGTTTATAATTAAAGAAACATTACATCTTCTTCTTCTTCCTTATAATAAACTCTCTCCCTTATACTAGTGTTATTTGCTTCCTACGGTATTAAATTCTACTCTTATTTAAATTTCGATACTATAAATTATAAGTTATTTCATAACACGTTATCAACACGATCACTCTGCGATTCGGTAAAATTTATTTGTATCATTTATACCCTGTTATAATGGTCGGTATACCACCTCTACTATTATTTATATCATGTTATAATGGCGAATACGCTATATTATTTACTAGTAATTTAATTTATTTATTATTCTGCATTGATCGGCTGAGCCGTCGCATGATTTGTTGTCATATAACATAAATATTTCATTGTCATAATTTTTCACTTTTATGAAATTTTATAGATTTGATTGACCGTTTAATCGATATTTTCAGACTAATTTTTGGTGCACTCGATTTAACTTAACGGTCACAAAGAAAATTTTTCAAAATTTTCCCTTTCTCCAACGGTCATGAACAGTAATTTTCATCTATAAATACAACTCATTTTCACTCCATTTCATCATCAAAACATTTCATCTTCTCTCAAAATTTCAAATCGCTCTCCTCCGATTTTTCATTTCAAGAAAGATGATTCTACTTTGTTTTATGTGCCATTTTATTTGTGTTTCTATTTATGGTTTATTCGTTGGAGAATTTACTCGAGTGAATTTAAGATGAATATCGGTTTAATTTTCTTTACATCGCTTCTCCTTGTAATTGCTTGCATGATTAATGTAAACGGTTTTAAATTATGAAGTTCAAAATAAATGGTTCATTTTAAAATTGCGAAATTCTAAAAAATAAAATAAATATATATATATATAGTCATTTTAGGCGATGATATATATATATATAGTCATTTTAGGCGATGATATATATATATATAGTCATTTTAGGCGATGATATATATATATATATATATATATATAGTCATTTTAGGCGATGATATATATATATATATATATATATATATAGTCATTTTAGGCGATGATATATATATATAGTCATTTTAGGCGATGATATATATATATAGTCATTTTAGGCGATGATATATATATATAGTCATTTTAGGCGATGATATATATATATATAGTCATTTTAGGCGATGATATATATATATAGTCATTTTAGGCGATGATATATATATATAGTCATTTTAGGCGATGATATATATATATAGTCATTTTAGGCGATGATATATATATATAGTCATTTTAGGCGATGATATATATATATAGTCATTTTAGGCGATGATATATATATATAGTCATTTTAGGCGATGATATATATATATATATAGTCATTTTAGGCGATGATATATATATATAGTCATTTTAGGCGATGATATATATATATAGTCATTTTAGGCGATGATATATATATATATAGTCATTTTAGGCGATGATATATATATATAGTCATTTTAGGCGATGATATATATATATAGTCATTTTAGGCGATGATATATATATATAGTCATTTTAGGCGATGATATATATATATAGTCATTTTAGGCGATGATATATATATATAGTCATTTTAGGCGATGATATATATATATAGTCATTTTAGGCGATGATATATATATATAGTCATTTTAGGCGATGATATATATATATAGTCATTTTAGGCGATGATATATATATATAGTCATTTTAGGCGATGATATATATATATAGTCATTTTAGGCGATGATATATATATATAGTCATTTTAGGCGATGATATATATATATATATATAGTCATTTTAGGCGATGATATATATATATAGTCATTTTAGGCGATGATATATATATATAGTCATTTTAGGCGATGATATATATATATAGTCATTTTAGGCGATGATATATATATATAGTCATTTTAGGCGATGATATATATATATAGTCATTTTAGGCGATGATATATATATATAGTCATTTTAGGCGATGATATATATATATAGTCATTTTAGGCGATGATATATATATATAGTCATTTTAGGCGATGATATATATATATATAGTCATTTTAGGCGATGATATATATATATAGTCATTTTAGGCGATGATATATATATATAGTCATTTTAGGCGATGATATATATATATAGTCATTTTAAAATTATTTATTTTTCATACTTCTCTCTCCTCTAAACGAAAATTTCATTCCTCACCCATGTTTATTTTAAAGCGATTCATGTTAATCTGAATTGAAAGGACACGGTTTTCTCGGAGCTTAGAGTCTCAAGAGCTTTTAAAATGGCGACGTCAGATAGATCGAGCTAATTAGGCCGAACATGATTAATATTAAGGTCTGGATATTCAGATTTTGGGTTTGGATCGGATGTTGACATTTTTCGGGTTCTGGGTCTGAGACTCGAAGCTTCACAAAATGGAAGCGTTGAGGAGTTGCGTACATCCGAGGAGTCTGGGCAGGGAAGGAGCGAGAGAGTAGGCTGGGACTGACTACCAAGCAGAAGAGGCTCAACGGGTACGAGATGGCGGGTAGATCTGGTGCGGGAGTTTCGTCGCTTCTGTTGGTTGGAGAGGATGAGTGGTGACAAGGAGAGGAACAGGGGAGGCGGCGACGATCCGAAGAGAAGGAAGAAGATGATGGTGAACGGACCCGATGAAATAGCAACGTAGGAGACGGCAGCAGCTGAGAGACGATCAGAAAAGGAACGGATGATGGTGCAGTGGAACTCGAACTTGTAGTGGCGGTGGAGGCGGAGCTCGAACCGGTAAATCTAATGGATCCGGAGGCTCTGAAGGGACAAAATTCAGATATGTCAAGGGGAGAACGGCCAGTAGGATGGTGAAGAAGTATGCTGCGTTGGTTTACTCGTTGTCGCCGGGAATAGAGGCGGAGGGGGACAGACATAATAGCAAGATCAGAGACACGTCGCCGGAGCTGGTCGGAGATCTGCGGTAACCAACTTACAGTCAAGTGGAGAGACAACAACATTCAAGAAGAGGAGCTGCGGCAGAGGAGGAGTTCATTATTAATAGTTCACGAAAAGTGGAAATAATTATTTTGTATATTATTACTATATTATACACGTTGCTCACACGCCATTATCTTGTAAAAATAAAACATAAATATTACTGTTGGTAAATGAAAAGACATACACAACCAACTGTACCGATAAATACAATAATTTATTTATCATTGACTTTTTGTAAAAATATTTATTTGCCCAAGTGTTTATGTCTAACAGTTTTTTACTTTATTTATTTATTTTATTTTGGCACAAAACAGTTTTTTACTTTATTTATTTATTTTATTTTGGCACAAAACAGTTTTTTTAGTAATTGCACTCGGTATCTACTTTTCAAACATTATTTAGCTAAATGGACATTGTACTGTTGACAAAATCATAATGCCGACCTTTACCCCTAACTCTTGTATAGTCCTGACATTAGCAGAACCAATAATTGATATATGACATCATATGTCCTTTTAAAATTATTTATTTTTCATACTTCTCTCTCCTCTAAACGAAAATTTCATTCCTCACCCATGTTTATTTTAAAGCGATTCATGTTAATCTGAATTGAAAGGACACGGTTTTCTCGGAGCTTAGAGTCTCAAGAGCTTTTAAAATGGCGACGTCAGATAGATCGAGCTAATTAGGCCGAACATGATTAATATTAAGGTCTGGATATTCAGATTTTGGGTTTGGATCGGATGTTGACATTTTTCGGGTTCTGGGTCTGAGACTCGAAGCTTCACAAAATGGAAGCGTTGAGGAGTTGCGTACATCCGAGGAGTCTGGGCAGGGAAGGAGCGAGAGAGTAGGCTGGGACTGACTACCAAGCAGAAGAGGCTCAACGGGTACGAGATGGCGGGTAGATCTGGTGCGGGAGTTTCGTCGCTTCTGTTGGTTGGAGAGGATGAGTGGTGACAAGGAGAGGAACAGGGGAGGCGGCGACGATCCGAAGAGAAGGAAGAAGATGATGGTGAACGGACCCGATGAAATAGCAACGTAGGAGACGGCAGCAGCTGAGAGACGATCAGAAAAGGAACGGATGATGGTGCAGTGGAACTCGAACTTGTAGTGGCGGTGGAGGCGGAGCTCGAACCGGTAAATCTAATGGATCCGGAGGCTCTGAAGGGACAAAATTCAGATATGTCAAGGGGAGAACGGCCAGTAGGATGGTGAAGAAGTATGCTGCGTTGGTTTACTCGTTGTCGCCGGGAATAGAGGCGGGAGGGGACAGACATAATAGCAAGATCAGAGACACGTCGCCGGAGCTGGTCGGAGATCTGCGGTAACCAACTTACAGTCAAGTGAGAGAGAACAACAACATTCAAGAAGAGGAGCTGCGGCAGAGGAGGAGTTCATTATTAATAGTTCACGAAAAGTGGAAATAATTATTTTGTATATTATTACTATATTATACACGTTGCTCACACGCCATTATCTTGTAAAAAAAATAACATATAAGGGATAAAGTGGTAAATTCTTGTACATAGCTTTGTCACCATATCTAATTAAAAAATTTTGTGCATTGATACCTAGATATTTTTCCTTTCTTGTATATTCAGCTAAATAGCCCTATTTTTACTTGGGTAAGTTTTCCCATTGATCTACACAAACTGAAAATTCTTCTTGAGTAACCAAAAAAATGATAATCATCCACTCGAGACTAGAAAACTTTGGAATCCTCTGTGAGAAGCCAACAACAACTCATGAATCGGCTCAGGCCCAGTTAAAGCCCACCACTTAAACCGGCCACACCATCGGACACGCCGACAATATCACGACGGTATCAAG
>CM028692.1:49224926-49495676 GCA_016771965.1 Brassica carinata
TATATATAAAAAGTATTATCACCTGAAGTGATTACCTAAAGCTCATTTTGTATTTTGCATTTAAAGATTACAAGACCGAAGTCGTAAATAAAACCAACTATGTTGGATGTTAAGTTTAAAAGTAAAATTTCTTCAAGAATTTTTTATGATGCATATATATTGAAAAATATCTATTGATAAATCACGTCTAGTTGATTATGATTCATTCTCCTGAAGAGAATATGACATTTAAAAACTCATAAATAGTGGTTTTAGGCGTGAGCATAAATGAGGTCAAAGTCCAAAGAGTTTCTTTATAGAACTCATACTCTCACTTAAAGTTGAGAAAATAAACATGGTAATAAAGAAAGAAATTATGAATTCATCTGAAGATGAAAGAAAATTTATTGTGTGTACAATACAAGGTAGTAAAACTTATAGAATGCTTAAAAAGAGGATATATATGATGCTCAGAAGTGTACATAGTATTGCACATAAAAATTCAATTTAAAGTTCTTAAGAATGCAATTTAAAGTTCTTAAGGTATTGTATTTTTATAAGTATCAAAGTTAAAAATACATAACCCATGTAGGATATGTTGTTGATTAAGAAAATGAGATACATTCGAGATTGATAAACCCGTAGTATTATCATCTCGAGGGAAGAGGTAAAGAATCTCACTTTTATGATAAGTCAAACATCAGAAGATTATGTTTACACTAAAACTAAGATTGATGAATTTTTCTCAAAGTAAATCCATGAGATTTTGAGACACTTATGTTGAGACAATAAGCAAAAGCGATATATACATTTCAATCGAAATAATTCTCAAAGCATTATAAGTATTTTAGAGAAAATATCTACAGCCTCTTATATATTGTACTACACAAAGATTAGTATAATGAAGATAAATGTATAGTAAACTAGAAGTTTACATTTGGCATGAATCAGTTAGACCATTTTGGTTCATTAATAATGCGAATATATACTTAAAGGTCATATGCATAGGAACCGAGAAGATTCTTCGAATGATTTGACAAATGTTGCTTACCCATAAGATAAAAGGGTAATATGGTTTTCACCAGCCAAAATAAGATATTGGCATAAATAACGAAGATGTTAGTGGACTGATCACCCACTATGCATTTTATAATATTGGTGAATTCACTTCTTAAAGTCTTTAACGACTATAGCACATTCACTGAGATAAGTGCTAAACATTTTGAGCAACACTGGTTCGCATCAAGCCAATAAATATTCACTAGTTCTCCCCATTATTGGTATAGAATCGAGAAACCAATCATTTTCATCTAAGAATGTTGGATGTTGCTCCATGTGAGCTTCAAATGAAGATGTGTTTTCAAATGAGGTTGGAAATATATGTTGGATATAAATCTCTATTGACACTTAAGAATCCGAGCCATCCCAGAAAAATATAAGTAAGGCTATACATGAATTAAAAGTGAGTTAATACTTCCAACACAAGGGGAGAAAATAAACAGTTGGAAAAGAAAATAAGTTGAAATGAATTATCATTGATCCTCGGGCTAAACACAATGTGAAATAGAAGTCCAAAAGATAATTCATTTCAAAACTTACTAAAAGATTGAGACCGACCCATATAAATATAGTGATCAAGTCACATATACCAGCTGTAAATGCTCCAATAAGAATAAATGTTCTACAAGAACAATATCAAGCTGCTAGTCAGCACTGGCGTGGTAGACGATTGGTTCCCAAGATAAATCCTCGTAAATGAAAAGGAGCATATATTGATAATGGTCAAAGCGAGGCAATATAGTTTTGTATGATCTCGAAGAGAATTAAACATGGTGACGAAAATTCAGGTACACGAGACAAATGAAGAGATCTCAATAAGTTATGTCATGTATGAAACAAAATGGAACCGATAAGAAAATTGGCGTCGATGATATTATACATGCAAAGTAGCAGTTGATATAATAAATGAGAAAGAGGATCATGAAAGAAAGTCTATTGAAAAGTGTACACAAAGAAATGATTGGCCAAATCGGAAAGATGCAATAGACAAAGATATAAACTTCTTGTGAAATAGAGAAGTATTTGGACCAGTAGTCCATACACTAAAAGGTGTAAAACAAGTGAGATGTAAATGAACCGTTGCACATAAAGAAGGATCAATATGAAATTGATTGTGAAGAGACATAATTTCATATGGTAGATGCAACTAGTTTCAAGTTCCTTATAGTCGGTAATAAAGGAAGAACTTGAATGAAACAATCCACTTGAAAAATGTTAATCCACGAAAGTATAATCCATGAAGGATTGATGATATCAAAATCATGTTCCGGGAACTCTGCATATTCGATCGAATTGAAACAAACTATTTTATGGAATATATGAAATATTATAAGGTTAACAAATGTATCCATTTGTATTTATCAAGAGATTATAAAAACTTCAATAATTTTTGTGCTTTTGGCTAAAACATCTTTTATTTGGGTAGTTTGTTGTGTCTTTAGACGATCCAGACGTTTGGATTTATTTCAGTTTACGTAAATCGGCAGTAACAAGCTACATTAACAGCCCTTTCAACTAAGAATTATTCTTGGGTTCACCCGGGGTGAATCTAGGTTCACCAACCATAAGATTGTTATTTCATATTCGATATCTTTTGAAAAGTAAACAAAATACCGTCAATTTATATTATTTTTTTAAAATTAAAAGGTAAAGAGAAATAAATAAAAAATAATAGTAATTACAAAAAAAAATATTTTTAACGTCATCAACAAAACATTAAACCCTAAATCATAAACCCTAAACCCTAAACCCTAAACCCTAAACCCTTGGGTAAACCCTAAACTCTAAGATAAATCTTAAACTCTAGGATAAATCTTAAACTTTAAATCAAAATAACTAAACACTAAAACACTCAAGGGTTTAGGATTTAGGATTTAGGGTTTAGAATTTTAGGGTTTAGTGTTTTTATTTAGATTTTAGGATTTACCCAAGGGTTTAAAGTTTACCCAAGGGTTTAGGGTTTACCCAAGGGTTTAGGGTTTACCCAAAGGTTTAGGTTTACCCAAGGGTTTAGGGTTTAGGGTTTAGGATTTAGGGTTTAGGGATTAGGATTTAGGGTTTAGTGTTTTGCTGACGACTTTAAAAAGATTTTTTTAATTCTTTTTTTCTGTAGCCGCTATTTTTTTTTATTTTTTATTTTAAAAACATATTATAACTTGATAATATTTTGTTTCATTTTTTAAAAAATATCGAATTTGAAATAATGAACTCCTATTGGCTGGTGAACCTAACCTAGAGGTTCACAGGTTAGGTTCACCGTAGGAAGAATAAGTCTTCGACTAATTGTGAGTCACTATTTTTTTTTTGTTAAATTATTCAAACATTTGAATTTATTATATGTGTTATAAGATAAGCATTGAAATGATCATCCACTTCTTTACCAAACTCAAGCACTATGATCATCCATTCCTTTACCAACTCAAGCACTATGATCATCTACTCATCAAGCACTATGATCATCCACTCATTTACCAAATTAAGCACCATCTTTGTTATTTTATGTATTGTTGTTCACTATAAATACCATCACTCATCTCACTCTTTTGTACACCAAAAACACCAAAAACAAGAACAAGAGTTTATAATTAAAGAAACATTACATCTTCTTCTTCTTCCTTATAATAAACTCTCTCCCTTATACTAGTGTTATTTGCTTCCTACGGTATTAAATTCTACTCTTATTTAAATTTCGATACTATAAATTATAAGTTATTTCATAACACGTTATCAGCACGATCACTCTGCGATTCGTAAAATTTATTTGTATCATTTATACCCTGTTATAATGGTCGTATACCACCTCTACTATTATTTATATCATGTTATAATGGCCGAATACGCTATATTATTTACTAGTAATTTAATTTATTTATTGGTCGGCCGGTTATATATCCTGTTTATTATTTATTGGTCGGCCGAACTTTATATCCTGTTTATTATTTATTGGTCGGCCGAGCATGCATTATAATTATTTATTATTCTGCATTGATCGCTGAGCCGTCGCATGATTTGTTGTCATATAACATAAATATTTCATTGTCATAATTTTTCACTTTTATGAAATTTTATAGATTTGATTGACCGCTTAATACGATATTTTCGACTAATTTTTGGTGCACTCGATTTAACCCCACGGTCACAAAGAAAATTTTTCAAAATTTTCCCTTTCTCCAACGGTCATGAACAGTAATTTTCATCTATAAATACAACTCATTTTCACTCCATTTCATCATCAAAACATTTCATCTTCTCAAAATTTCAAATCGCTCTCCTCCGATTTTTCATTTCAAGAAAGATGATTCTCGCACTTTGTTTTATGTGCCATTTTATTTGTGTTTCTATTTATGGTTTATTCGTTGGAGAATTTACTCCAGTGAATTTAAGATGAATATCGGTTTAATTTTCTTTACATCGCTTCTCCTTGTAATTGCTTGCATGATTAATGTAAACGGTTTTAAATTATGAAGTTCAAAATAAATGGTTCATTTTAAAATTGCGAAATTCTAAAAAATAAAATAAAATAAATATATATATATATATATAGTCATTTTAGGCGATGATATATATATATATATATCAACGCTTTATATATGTAAGAATAATAGTTATTTGATGAATTAAATTTTGCTTATTATACTTTAATATGCTTCATGGTTTAATGGTATTAAGGAAACATACTTTATGATTCATGGTCTAACATCATAAAAGAAATTATTTATGTCGGTTAGTTTTGTAGTCAATTAGTCTTTGGTCTAATATCATAAAAGAATTTGGATTATATGTTGATATTTACTAATGTAATGGCCATGTTTATATGAGCAAAATTTAAAGTTTTCAGAATTGTGTATTCTCTCGGAAGATATGTACAAGTTATCACCAATTCGAAACATGAACAAATTGAAACTTTCATCGCGATATACTTCGTTTATAAGATAAGTATTTTTATGCTTTATATACAAGTTTAACAAACTTGATTAGATAAATCAATTTGCATGAAGTTGGCGTGATATAAATTTGTTCATTAAATTGATTGATAGGTTAAACTTTGTTAAATAGCATGAGAGTAATAATATAGTCTATATAATAATTACTACTGAAAGTTTTATTTATTTTCTGATATAATAAGACACCTTTGTTAATACATATTTATATATATTTGAAATATTTTGATTTTATTACCATTTATATTGAGGATTTTAAGTTTAAAGCTGACTCTAAACGATCCATAAGTTTTGGAAGATAATATATATAAAAAGTATTATCACCAAGTGATTACCTAAAGCTCATTTTGTATTTTGCATTTAAAGATTACAAGACCTGAAGTCTGTAAATAAAACCAACTATGTTGGATGTTAAGTTTAAAAGTAAAATTTCTTCAAGAATTTTTTTTATGATGCATATATATTGAAAAATATCTATTGATAAATCACGTCTAGTTGATTATGATTCATTCTCCTGAAGAGAATATGACATTTAAAAAACTCATAAATAGTGGTTTTAGACGTGAGCATAAATGAGGTCAAAGTCCAAAGAGTTTCTTTATAGAACTCATACTCTCACTTAAAGTTGAGAAAATAAACATGGTAATAAAGAAAAGAAATTATGAATTCATCTGAAGATGAAAGAAAATTTATTGTGTGTACAATACAAGGTAGTAAAAACTTATAGAATGCTTAAAAAGAGGATATATATGATGCTCCAGAAGTGTACATAGTATTACTGCACATAAAAATTCAATTTAAAGTTCTTAAGAATGCAATTTAAAGTTCTTAAGGTATTGTATTTTTATAAGTATCAAAGTTAAAAATACATAACCCATGTAGGATATGTTGTTGATTAAGAAAATGAGATACATTCGAGATTGATAAACCTGTAGTATTATCATCTCGAGGGGAAGAGGTAAAGAATCTCACTTTTTATGATAAGTCAAACATCCAGAAGATTATGTTTACACTAAAACTAAGATTGATGAATTTTTCTCAAAGTAAATCCATGAGATTTTGAGACACTTATGTTGAGACAATAAGCAAAAGAAACGATATATACATTTCAATCGAAATAATTCTCAAAGCAAGATAAGTATTTTGAGAAAATATCTACAGCCTCTTATATATTGTACTACACAAAGATTAGTATAATGAAGATAAATGTATAGTAAACTAGAAGTTTACATTTGGCATGAATCAGTTAGACCATTTTGGTTCATTAATAATGCTAATATATACTTAAAGGTCATATGCATAGGAACCGAAGATTCTTCCGAATGATTTGACAAATGTTGCTTACCCATAAGATAAAAGGGTAATATGGTTTTCACCAGCCAAAATAAGATATTGGCATAAATAACTAAGATGTTAGTGGACTGATCACCCACTATGCATTTTATAATATTGGTGAATTCACTTCTTAAAGTCTTTAACGACTATAGCACATTCACTGAGATAAGTGCTAAACATTTTGAGCAACACTGGTTCGCATCAAGCCAATAAATATTCACTAGTTCTCCCCATTATTGGTATAGAATCAGAAACCAATCATTTTCATCTAAGAATGTTGGATGTTGCTCCCCACGAGCTTCAAATGAAGATGTGTTTTCAAATGAGGTTGGAAATATATGTTGGATATAAATCTCTATTGACACTTAAGAATCCGAGCCATCCCAAAAAATATAAGTAAGGCTATACATGAATTCTAAAAGTGAGTTAATACTTTACCAAAAAAAACTAAAAGGCATTAAATCTTTAATCAATTTTTTAACTTAGCCACGATGTCCAAAGAGCCATTGAATACTTCTTTTCTTCGTTCATCTTCTTCCAACTTCTTACATCACCAGATCCTGAGATATCACCAAGATTAGCGGAGAGAGAGATGGAGAGAGTAAACACGAAGTGGGTCGCAGCAGCAGCTAGCATATGGATTCAAAGCTTCAGCGGAGCGACATACACGTTCGCTATCTACTCTTCAATCCTCAAGTCATCTCAATCTTATGACCAATCTACCCTCGACTTCGTCTCCGTCTTCAAAGACATCGGTGGTACTCTAGGCATCTTCTCTGGTCTCCTCTACACGGCCATGACTTCCACGCCGCACGGTCGTGGTGGGCCGTGGGTTGTTGTCTTCGTTGGGTTGGTTCAGTGGTTTCTTGGGTTCTTTTTCATGTGGGCTTCGGTGGTTGGGCTGATTCCCAAGCCGCCTGTGGCGGTGATGTGCTTGTTCGTGTTCTTGGCTGGTCACTCGCTGCCGTTTTTTAACACGGCTAGTGTTGTCACCGCCGCTCGTAACTTCTCTGATTACGGTGGGACTGCTGTCGGGATTATGCAGGTAAGAACAAGATGATCACATGGTTGAAACTGAAACTGAACTCAACTCTGCATTCAGACATGATCTATCTTGTGTGTTCACTAGCTTTTGTGTTGATTACATGGCAAAAGTTCACATTTTTAGTACAAAAGTTTCCAAATTTTCGTAAAATTTTGATCATTTGCTTTTACAATTGCCAAAAGTTTTTTGCTTTTTTTTTGTTTGTTTGTTCAAAGTTGTGGAATCATTGGTTCTAGTTAGACTGAATGTAGCTTTCTTCTTCGGTGTGATTACTCTGTTTCGCATCCTATGTGGTGAGATTACTCTGTTTCTCATACTATATAGTGTGATTGCTCTGTTTCACATACTATATTACTCTGTTTTGCATACTATATTACTCTGCTTTGCATCCTATATGGTGTGATTACTCTGTTTCACAACTTATATGGTGTGATCACTCTGTTCTGTACTCTGTTTTTCATCATATATATTGTGTTTACTCTGTTTTCACTTGAGTCTTTTGCTGTATACTCTCAGTTTGATGTATAACCATTACTGGTTTACATGTCAATAAACTAACTCATTCCCCTCTAAATGTGCATATCTTTGACTTCAGGGGTTTCTAGGTCTAAGTGGAGCAATTCTGATTCAGTTATACCATGCGGTCTCCGGTGAAGGTAACCCTGCTACTTTCATTCTTCTCCTGGCTATAGTACCAACCTTTGTCATCTTCTTGACCATGCCTTTCGTAAGAGTCTATGAAACGGTCAAAACTAGTGACAAGAAACACTTGGATGGTCTCTCTGTCATCTCTCTGATCATCGCCGCCTATCTTATGTTCGTTATAACGGTCCAAAACGTTCTCGGTTTATCACGGTCCATGCAGATTCTCTCCTTCGCCCTTGTGCTTTTACTGCTCGCCTCTCCTCTCTTGGTTGCTGTAAGAGCCCTCCGTGAAGAAAAGCAGACACTAAAGGCTCTGGATCATCCTGTTCTTGACGCAACCGTCTTGCTCATCTCTCCTAGTTCAAACATTATCCCCGGTAATTATTCTTACTCATGGTGTAACATGATCCTGCACTTGTAGTTAGCAACACTGACTGTGACTATAACCTTTTGTGCAGATGGAGATCATGTGGTTAGAGAAGACTCAAACATATTGGAAGCAATGAGCACAGTGAACTTCTGGCTACTCTTCCTGGCAATGCTATGTGGGATGGGTTCCGGATTCGCGACAATAAACAACATCAGACAGATAGGCGAGTCTCTTCGCTACTCTACGGTTCAGCTCAACTCTCTGGTCTCTCTCTGGAGCATATGGAACTTCCTAGGCCGGTTCGGAGCCGGTTACATCTCAGACACATTCTTACACAAACACAGCTGGCCGAGACCGGTCTTCATGGCGATAACTCTAGGCGTTATGGCTGTAGGACACGTTGTTGTAGCCTCTGGTTTACAAGCCAGCCTCTATATCGGTTCGGTTTTGATCGGTATGGCTTATGGTTCGCAATGGTCGCTCATGCCGACAATAACATCAGAGATATTTGGGATCAGGCACATGGGAACTATTTACTTCACGATATCGATTGCTGGTCCTGTGGGATCGTATCTTCTGTCGGTGAAAGTGATAGGTTACTTCTATGACAAGGTAGCTTCTAAGGATGACAATTCTTGCTTTGGAAGTCAATGTTTTAGGACGTCGTTTGTGATCATGGCGTCTGTGGCTCTCTTTGGCTCTTTGGTTGCTTCTGTGTTGTTGTTCCGCACAAACAAGTTTTATAAAAGGCTTGTAGCCAAGAGGAGCTTGAAGTGGTTTGTAAATTGAAATGTGGTTTTGTGTTTGTGGTTTTAAGCTTGAATAGAAAACATAAATATTACTGTTGGTAAATCATACACAACCTGTACCGATAAATACAATAATTTATTTATCATTGACTTTTTTGTAAAAATATTTATTTGCCCAAGTGTTTATGTCTAACAGTTTTTTTTACTTTATTTATTTATTTTATTTTGGCACAAAACAGTTTTTTTTTTAGTAATTGCACTCGGTATCTACTTTTCAAACATTATTTAGCTAAATGGACATTGTACTGTTGACAAAATCATAATGCCGACCTTTACCCCTAACTCTTGTATAGTCCTGACATTAGCAGAACCAATAATTGGATATATGACATCATATGTCCTTTTAAAATTATTTATTTTTCATACTTCTCTCTCTCCTCTAAACGAAAATTTCATTCCTCACCCATGTTTATTTTAAAGCGATTCATGTTAATCTGAATTGAAAGGACACGGTTTTCTCGGAGCTTAGAGTCTCAAGAGCTTTTAAAATGGCGACGTCAGATAGATCGAGCTAATTAGGCCGAACATGATTAATATTAAGGTCTGGATATTCAGATTTTGGGTTTGGATCGGATGTTGACATTTTTTCGGGTTCTGGGTCTGAGAGACTCGAAGCTTCACAAAATGGAAGCGTTGAGGAGTTGCGTACATCCGAGGAGTCTGGGCAGGGGAAGGAGCGAGAGTAGGCTGGGACTGACCAAGCAGAAGAGGCTCAACGGGTACGAGATGGCGGGTAGATCTGGTGCGGGAGTTTCGTCGCTTCTGTTGGTTGGAGAGGATGAGTGGTGACAAGGAGAGGAACAGGGGAGGCGGCGACGATCCGAAGAGATGATGGTGAACGGACCCGATGAAATAGCAACGTAGGAGACGGCAGCAGCTGAGAGACGATCAGAAAGGGAACGGATGATGGTGCAGTGGAACTCGAACTTGTAGTGGCGGTGGAGGCGGAGCTCGAACCGGTAAATCTAATGGATCCGGAGGCTCTGAAGGGACAAAATTCAGATATGTCAAGGGGAGAACGGCCAGTAGGATGGTGAAGAAGTATGCTGCGTTGGTTTACTCGTTGTCGCCGGGAATAGAGGCGGGAGGGGGGGGACAGACATAATAGCAAGATCAGAGACACGTCGCCGGAGCTGGTCGGAGATCTGCGGTAACCAACTTACAGTCAAGTGGAGAGAGAACAACAACATTCAAGAAGAGGAGCTGCGGCAGAGGAGGAGTTCATTATTAATAGTTCACGAAAAGTGGAAATAATTATTTTGTATATTATTACTATATTATACACGTTGCTCACACGCCATTATCTTGTAAAAAAAATAACATATAAGGGATAAAGTGGTAAATTCTTGTACATAGCTTTGTCACCATATCTAATTAAAAAATTTTGTGCATTGATACCTAGATATTTTTCCTTTCTTGTATATTCAGCTAAATAGCCCTATTTTTACTTGGGTAAGTTTTCCCATTGATCTACACAAACTGAAAATTCTTCTTGAGTAACCAAAAAAATGATAATCATCCACTCGAGACTAGAAAACTTTGGAATCCTCTGTGAGAAGCCAACAACAACTCATGAATCGGCTCAGGCCCAGTTAAAGCCCACCACTTAAACCGGCCACACCATCGGACACGCCGACAATATCACGACGGTATCAAGTTGTTTTCGAAAACTGTGTTGACATGTTGTCTCCTCTTTAAGCTATAGTTAGAGTCTTCCTTCATCAAGTTCTAGTTTTATCTTAAGAGTTTTGGTCAATGGATCTCAGAATCATCCTCAAACACTAGCAGCTGCGAGGAACCCGTTCAGTTCCTAGACGCGCACCAGACGAAGTCTTCTCGACCCACTACGACTCCGACCGCCTCAGTAACTCTCCCTCGGCTCCGGAACGTAAACCAAACTGTTCTGTTTCGGCTCCGTCTGCCTCCTCAACTACATCTGAATGTTTTGTAGTATCAAACACTATGGAAGAAGTTAACAAGCTTTCTTCTTTCGTAACGTTTGAGAAGGAAGTCACTGATTCGTGTGGGGATACTGTAATGAACCGGGTTAACCCGTTTCGAACTGGGTCGAATACCATGAACGGCGAGAAACCTGAAACATTGGCAGAGACCACCACAACTGATGATCACCAAGGCGACGACTTTCTCCGGGAAGCTACTACGACAGACTGGTCTCTCCTTGGCTCTTTAGCTACGTTAGTGATCAAGTCACATATACCAGCTGTAAATGCTCCAATAAGAATAAATGTTCTACAAGAACAATATCAAACTGCTAGTCACCGCGAAAGGTAGACATTGGTTCCCAAGATAAATCCTCAGAAATGAAAAGGAGCATATATTGATAATGGTCAAAACGAGGCAATATAGTTTTGTATGATCTCCGAAGAGAAATTAAACATGACTGACGAAAATTCAGGTACACGAGACAAATGAAGAGATCTCAATAAGTTATGTCATGTATGAAACAAAATGGAACCGATAAGAAAATTGACGCCGATGATATTATACATGCAAAGTAGCAGTTGATATAATAAATGAGAAAGAGGATCATGAAAGAAAGTCTATTGAAAAGTGTACACAAAGAAATGATTGGCCAAATCGAAAGATGCAATAGACAAAGATATAAACTTCTTGTGAAATAGAGAAGTATTTGGACCAGTAGTCCATACACTAAAAGGTGTAAAACAAGTGAGATGTAAATGAACCGTTGCATATAAAGAAGGATCAATATGAAATTGATTGTGAAGAGACATAATTTCATATGGTAGATGCAACTAGTTTCAAGTTCCTTATACCGGTAATAAAGGAAGAACTTGAATGAAACAATCCACTTGAAAAATGTTAATCCCTGAAAGTATAATCCATGAAGGATTGATGATATCAAAATCATGTTCCGGAACTCTGCATATTCGATCAATTGAAACAAACTATTTTATGGAATATATGAAATATTATAAGGTTAACAAATGTATCCATTTGTATTTATCAAGAGATTATAAATCAATAGAATCATGATTTGAATATAATCAAAACTCTGAAGAGTTATAGAAAAATTATATTTTGGAAGAAAACTCTTGACAATACTATATTGTTTTATGTATTCTAAACTGAGATGTTATCATAAAGATCCTTAAAGTATTTTATTTAAGACGTCAGATATGTTTGGTCCTGAAATACCATACATTAAGAGTGTTATTTAAGAAAATTATTAATCTTTTCATTACTGAAAGATGTAATTTCATATGAAAAGAAAGAAAATCATAATAGTAACTTCTATAGTTACAAATGAATAATTGTGATGTAATGACCTAATTTCTATACGATTATATGTAAGAAATTTGGTTTGAAATCCAAATAACCAATAAACTATCATTCAAGTCAAAAGAGAATTATGGACAAGAAGTCTAAAGGACGTAGATATCATAATAGAAATGAATAGAGTTTATTCTCTTAAGCTTAATTCTCGAAGAGAATTAAACATGGTGACGAAAATTCAGGTACCGAGACAAATGAAGAGATCTCAATAAGTTATGTCATGTATGAAACAAAATGGAACCGATAAGAAAATTGACGTCGATGATATTATACATGCAAAGTAGCAGTTGATATAATAAATGAGAAAGAGGATCATGAAAGAAAGTCTATTGAAAAGTGTACACAAAGAAATGATTGGCCAAATCGGAAAGATGCAATAGACAAAGATATAAACTTCTTGTGAAATAGAAGTATTTGGACCAGTAGTCCATACACTAAAAGGTGTAAAACAAGTGAGATGTAAATGAACCGTTGACATAAAGAAGGATCAATATGAAATTGATTGTGAAGAGACATAATTTCATATGGTAGATGCAACTAGTTTCAAGTTCCTTATAGTCGGTAATAAAGGAAGAACTTGAATGAAACAATCCACTGAAAAATGTTAATCCCTGAAAGTATAATCCATGAAGGATTGATGATATCAAAATCATGTTCCGGAACTCTGCATATTCGATCAATTGAAACAAACTATTTTATGGAATATATGAAATATTATAAGGTTAACAAATGTATCCATTTGTATTTATCAAGAGATTATAAATCAATAGAATCATGATTTGAATATAATCAAAACTCCCTAAGAGTTATAGAAAAATTATATTTTGGAAGAAAACTCTCGACAATACTATATTGTTTTATGTATTCTAAACTGAGATGTTATCATAAAGATCCTTAAAGTATTTTATTTAAGACGTCAGATATGTTTGGTCTGAAATACCATACATTAAGAGTGTTATTTAAGAAAATTATTAATCTTTTCATTACTGAAAGATGTAATTTCATATGAAAAGAAAGAAAATCATAATAGTAACTTCTATAGTTACAAATGAATAATTGTGATGTAATGACCTAATTTCTATACGATTATATGTAAGAAATTTGGTTTGAAATCCAAATAACCAATAAACTATTATCTAAGTCAAAAGAAATTATGAATTCATCGAAGATGAAAGAAAATTTATTGTGTACAATACAAGGTAGTAAAACTTATAGAATGCTTAAAAAGAGGATATATATGATGCTCCGTATGTACATAGTATTGCACATAAAAATTCAATTTAAAGTTCTTAAGAATGCAATTTAAAGTTCTTAAGAATGCAATTTAAAGTTCTTAAGAATGCAATTTAAAGTTCTTAAGAATGCAATTTAAAGTTCTTAAGAATGCAATTTAAAGTTCTTAAGGTATTGTATTTTTATAAGTATCAAAGTTAAAAATACATAACCCATGTAGGATATGTTGTTGATTAAGAAAATGAGATACATTGAGATTGATAAACCCGTAGTATTATCATCTCGAGGGGAAGAGGTAAAGAATCTCACTTTTATGATAAGTCAAACATCCGAAGATTATGTTTACACTAAAACTAAGATTGATGAATTTTTCTCAAAGTAAATCCATGAGATTTTGAGACACTTATGTTGAGACAATAAGCAAAAGCGATATATACATTTCAATCGAAATAATTCTCAAAGCATTATAAGTATTTTAGAGAAAATATCTACAGCCTCTTATATATTGTACTACACAAAGATTAGTATAATGAAGATAAATGTATAGTAAACTAGAAGTTTACATTTGGCATGAATCGTTAGACCATTTTGGTTCATTAATAATGCTAATATATACTTAAAGGTCATATGCATAGAACCAGAAGATTCTTCGAATGATTTGACAAATGTTGCTTACCCATAAGATAAAAGGGTAATATGGTTTTCACCAGCCAAAATAAGATATTGGCATAAATAACTAAGATGTTAGTGGACTGATCACCACTATGCATTTTATAATATTGGTGAATTCACTTCTTAAAGTCTTTACGACTATAGCACATTCACTCGAGATAAGTGCTAAACATTTTGAGCAACACTGGTTCGCATCAAGCCAATAAATATTCACTAGTTCTCCCCATTATTGGTATAGAATCGAAACCAATCATTTTCATCTAAGAATGTTGGATGTTAAGTTTAAAAGTAAAATTTCTTCAAGAATTTTTTTATGATGCATATATATTGAAAAATATCTATTGATAAATCACGCCTAGTTGATTATGATTCATTCTCCTGAAGAGAATATGACATTTAAAAACTCATAAATAGTGGTTTTAGGCGTGAGCATAAATGAGGTCAAAGTCAAAGAGTTTCTTTATAGAACTCATACTCTCACTTAAAGTTGAGAAAATAAACATGGTGACGAAAATTCAGGTACACGAGACAAATGAAGAGATCTCAATAAGTTATGTCATGTATGAAACAAAATGGAACCGATAAGAAAATTGGCGTCGATGATATTATACATGCAAAGTAGCAGTTGATATAATAAATGAGAAAGAGGATCATGAAAGAAAGTCTATTGAAAAGTGTACACAAAGAAATGATTGGCCAAATCGGAAAGATGCAATAGACAAAGATATAAACTTCTTGTGAAATAGAGAAGTATTTGGACCAGTAGTCCATACACTAAAAGGTGTAAAACAAGTGAGATGTAAATGAACCGTTGCACATAAAGAAGGATCAATATGAAATTGATTGTGAAGAGACATAATTTCATATGGTAGATGCAACTAGTTTCAAGTTCCTTATAGTCGGTAATAAAGGAAGAACTTGAATGAAACAATCCACTTGAAAAATGTTAATCCCTGAAAGTATAATCCATGAAGGATTGATGATATCAAAATCATGTTCCGGGAACTCTGCATATTCGATCAATTGAAACAAACTATTTTATGGAATATATGAAATATTATAAGGTTAACAAATGTATCCATTTGTATTTATCAAGAGATTATAAATCAATAGAATCATGATTTGAATATAATCAAAACTCTGAAGAGTTATAGAAAAATTATATTTTGGAAGAAAACTCTCGACAATACTATATTGTTTTATGTATTCTAAACTGGAGATCTAAAACTGAGATGTTATCATAAAGATCCTTAAAGTATTTTATTTAAGGCGGCTCAGATATGTTTGGTCCTGAAATACCATACATTAAGAGTGTTATTTAAGAAAATTATTAATCTTTTCATTACTGAAAGATGTAATTTCATATGAAAAGAAAGAAAATCATAATAGTAACTTCTATAGTTACAAATGAATAATTGGTATATGCAGAGGCAATTTCTATCTGATTATATGTAAGAAATTTGGTTTGAAATCCAAATGACCAATAAACTATTGTCTAAGTCAAAAGAGAATTATGAATGAGAAGTCTAAAGGACGTAGATATCATAATAGAAATGAATAGAGTTTATTCTCTTAAGCTTAATTCTCGAAGAGTTGATTGGAATGCATATCCGAAGATATTGTTTCAGGAAAGAAATATGATAGTAAGTGTGGTTGTACTCTTTTCCTTATCATGGTTTTTTATCCCATTGGGTTTTCCATGACAAGGTTTTAACGAGGCAACAAAGAACATACAAAGATAGACAACCAAAGAGAATGTTACAATTTGAGAGATGAAAATCTATCATTGTTCTAAAGGTTCTATGACTACTCATTCGAGGGGAGCTTACGTAGTTGTACTCTTTTACTTTTACTACGGTATTTCCCATTGGGTTTTCCATGACTAGGTTTTTAACGAGGCACCACGTAATACAAGATGGATGATCAAGGGGGAGTGTTATAAGATAAGCATTGAAATGATCATTCACTTCTTTACCAAACTCAAGCACTATGATCATCCACTCCTTTACCAACTCAAGCACTATGATCATCTACTCATCAAGCACTATGATCATCCACCCATTTACCAAATTAAGCACCATCTTTGTTATTTTATGTATTGTTGTTCACTATAAATACCATCACTCATCTCACTCTTTTGTACACAAAAACAAGAACAAGAGTTTATAATCAAAAAACATTACATCTTCTTCTTCTTCCTTATAATAAACTCTCTCCCTTATACTAGTGTTATTTGCTTCCTACTTGATTAAATTCTACTCTTATTTAAATTTTCTCGATACTATAAATTATAAGTTATTTCATAACAATATGCAAATTAATCGCGTGTTTGCGTGCTTGTTATATAATACGCAGGGCTGACAAGAATACAACTCATCGGCGTTGTCTACTAAACGTGTTTAGAGCCAGCAGCTCAACACTAATAAACGTGTTTAGAGCCAGCAGCTCAACACTAAATTAATAATACCGCTTAGATCTTGGAAGAGCAGCATATTAAACAACTAAAAGGCATTAAATCTTTAATCAATTTTTAACTTAGCCACGATGTCCAAAGAGCCATTGAATACTTCTTTTCTTCGTTCATCTTCTTCCAACTTCTTACATCACCAGATCCTGAGATATCACCAAGATTAGCGGAGAGAGAGATGGAGAGAGTAAACACGAAGTGGGTCGCAGCAGCAGCTAGCATATGGATTCAAAGCTTCAGCGGAGCGACATACACGTTCGCTATCTACTCTTCAATCCTCAAGTCATCTCAATCTTATGACCAATCTACCCTCGACTTCGTCTCCGTCTTCAAAGACATCGGTGGTACTCTAGGCATCTTCTCTGGTCTCCTCTACACGGCCATGACTTCCACGCCGCACGGTCGTGGTGGGCCGTGGGTTGTTGTCTTCGTTGGGTTGGTTCAGTGGTTTCTTGGGTTCTTTTCATGTGGGCTTCGGTGGTTGGGCTGATTCCCAGCCGCCTGTGGCGGTGATGTGCTTGTTCGTGTTCTTGGCTGGTCACTCGCTGCCGTTTTTAACACGGCTAGTGTTGTCACCGCCGCTCGTAACTTCTCTGATTACGGTGGGACTGCTGTCGGGATTATGCAGGTAAGAACAAGATGATCACATGGTTGAAACTGAAACTGAACTCAACTCTGCATTCAGACATGATCTATCTTGTGTGTTCACTAGCTTTTGTGTTGATTACATGGCAAAAGTTCACATTTTTAGTACAAAAGTTTCCAAATTTTCGTAAAATTTTGATCATTTGCTTTACAATTGCCAAAAGTTTTTGCTTTTTGTTTGTTTGTTCAAAGTTGTGGAATCATTGGTTCTAGTTAGACTGAATGTAGCTTTCTTCTTCGGTGTGATTACTCTGTTTCGCATCCTATGTGGTGAGATTACTCTGTTTCACATACTATATAGTGTGATTACTCTGTTTTTCATCATATATATTGTGTTTACTCTGTTTTCACTTGAGTCTTTTGCTGTATACTCTCAGTTTGATGTATAACCATTACTGGTTTACATGTCAATAAACTAACTCATTCCCCTCTAAATGTGCATATCTTTGACTTCAGGGGTTTCTAGGTCTAAGTGGAGCAATTCTGATTCAGTTATACCATGCGGTCTCCGGTGAAGGTAACCCTGCTACTTTCATTCTTCTCCTGGCTATAGTACCAACCTTTGTCATCTTCTTGACCATGCCTTTCGTAAGAGTCTATGAAACGGTCAAAACTAGTGACAAGAAACACTTGGATGGTCTCTCTGTCATCTCTCTGATCATCGCCGCCTATCTTATGTTCGTTATAACGGTCCAAAACGTTCTCGGTTTATCACGGTCCATGCAGATTCTCTCCTTCGCCCTTGTGCTTTTACTGCTCGCCTCTCCTCTCTTGGTTGCTGTAAGAGCCCTCCGTGAAGAAAAGCAGACACTAAAGGCTCTGGATCATCCTGTTCTTGACGCAACCGTCTTGCTCATCTCTCCTAGTTCAAACATTATCCCCGGTAATTATTCTTACTCATGGTGTAACATGATCATGCACCTCTAGTCAGGACCTGTCTTGAGCATATGCTAATGAAGTATTAACATATGGCCCCAAAAAATTAGAAAAAATTACATATATATAAATTTTCAAATTTGTAACAAAAGGTTATATAAATTTTATTAAATCGCCTATAGCCTCGAAAATCTCAGGACACACTGACTATGGACTATAAATTTTGTGCAGATGGAGATCATGTGGTTAGAGAAGACTCAAACATATTGGAAGCAATGAGCACAGTGAACTTCTGGCTACTCTTCCTGGCAATGCTATGTGGGATGGGTTCCGGATTCGCGACAATAAACAACATCAGACAGATAGGCGAGTCTCTTCGCTACTCTACGGTTCAGCTCAACTCTCTGGTCTCTCTCTGGAGCATATGGAACTTCCTAGGCCGGTTCGGAGCCGGTTACATCTCAGACACATTCTTACACAAACACAGCTGGCCGAGACCGGTCTTCATGGCGATAACTCTAGGCGTTATGGCTGTAGGACACGTTGTTGTAGCCTCTGGTTTACAAGCCAGCCTCTATATCGGTTCGGTTTTGATCGGTATGGCTTATGGTTCGCAATGGTCGCTCATGCCGACAATAACATCAGAGATATTTGGGATCAGGCACATGGGAACTATTTACTTCACGATATCGATTGCTGGTCCTGTGGGATCGTATCTTCTGTCGGTGAAAGTGATAGGTTACTTCTATGACAAGGTAGCTTCTAAGGATGACAATTCTTGCTTTGGAAGTCAATGTTTTAGGACGTCGTTTGTGATCATGGCGTCTGTGGCTCTCTTTGGCTCTTTGGTTGCTTCTGTGTTGTTGTTCCGCACAAACAAGTTTTATAAAAGGCTTGTAGCCAAGAGGAGCTTGAAGTGGTTTGTAAATTGAAATGTGGTTTTGTGTTTGTGGTTTTAAGCTTGAATAGAAAACATAAATATTACTGTTGGTAAATGAAAAGACATACACAACCAACTGTACCGATAAATACAATAATTTATTTATCATTGACTTTTTTGTAAAAATATTTATTTGCCCAAGTGTTTATGTCTAACAGTTTTTTAGTAATTGCACTCGGTATCTACTTTTCAAACATTATTTAGCTAAATGGACATTGTACTGTTGACAAAATCATAATGCCGACCTTTACCCCTAACTCTTGTATAGTCCTGACATTAGCAGAACCAATAATTGGATATATGACATCATATGTCCTTTTAAAATTATTTATTTTTCATACTTCTCTCTCTCCTCTAAACGAAAATTTCATTCCTCACCCATGTTTATTTTTAAAGCGATTCATGTTAATCTGAATTGAAAGGACACGGTTTTCTCGGAGCTTAGAGTCTCAAGAGCTTTTAAAATGGCGACGTCAGATAGATCGAGCTAATTAGGCCGAACATGATTAATATTAAGGTCTGGATATTCAGATTTTGGGTTTGGATCGGATGTTGACATTTTTTCGGGTTCTGGGTCTGAGAGACTCGAAGCTTCACAAAATGGAAGCGTTGAGGAGTTGCGTACATCCGAGGAGTCTGGGCAGGGGAAGGAGCGAGAGAGTAGGCTGGGACTGACTACCAAGCAGAAGAGGCTCAACGGGTACGAGATGGCGGGTAGATCTGGTGCGGGAGTTTCGTCGCTTCTGTTGGTTGGAGAGGATGAGTGGTGACAAGGAGAGGAACAGGGGAGGCGGCGACGATCCGAAGAGAAGGGAAGAAGATGATGGTGAACGGACCCGATGAAATAGCAACGTAGGAGACGGCAGCAGCTGAGAGACGATCAGAAAAGGGAACGGATGATGGTGCAGTGGAACTCGAACTTGTAGTGGCGGTGGAGGCGGAGCTCGAACCGGTAAATCT
Organism: Brassica carinata; assembly: GCA_016771965.1. NCBI lineage: Eukaryota > Viridiplantae > Streptophyta > Magnoliopsida > Brassicales > Brassicaceae > Brassica > Brassica carinata. The sequence continues at coordinate 49,245,218 of CM028692.1, forward strand.
AATGGATCCGGAGGCTCTGAAGGGACAAAATTCAGATATGTCAAGGGAGAACGGCCAGTAGGATGGTGAAGAAGTATGCTGCGTTGGTTTACTCGTTGTCGCCGGGAATAGAGGCGGGAGGGGGACAGACATAATAGCAAGATCAGAGACACGTCGCCGGAGCTGGTCGGAGATCTGCGGTAACCAACTTACAGTCAAGTGGAGAGAACAACAACATTCAAGAAGAGGAGCTGCGGCAGAGGAGGAGTTCATTATTAATAGTTCACGAAAAGTGGAAATAATTATTTTGTATATTATTACTATATTATACACGTTGCTCACACGCCATTATCTTGTAAAAAAAATAACATATAAGGGATAAAGTGGTAAATTCTTGTACATAGCTTTGTCACCATATCTAATTAAAAATTTTGTGCATTGATACCTAGATATTTTTCCTTTCTTGTATATTCAGCTAAATAGCCCTATTTTTACTTGGGTAAGTTTTCCCATTGATCTACACAAACTGAAAATTCTTCTTGAGTAACCAAAAATGATAATCATCCACTCGAGACTAGAAAACTTTGGAATCCTCTGTGAGAAGCCAACAACAACTCATGATCACCAAGGCGACGACTTTCTCCGGGAAGCTACTACGACAGACTGGTCTCTCCTTGGCTCTTTAGCTACGTTAGTGATCAAGTCCATCGAGGTTCAAGTAAGTTTGATGCTTAGCTTCATAAAGTTTCCACCTTGGTTGATTCGTATCTGCTTCAGCTTCGTTTCGGATCCTTACCGTACAATGAGACGCGGCAGACGCTATCTGCTATCGACGGTTGTAGAGTTATGTGAGTCAGGGTTGAAAGATGATCAGCACGTGTTGGAAGCTGTGCGCAGGTTAGCATTGGGTCTGTTATGGGCTGTGCATGTAGGCATCGTTTTGTTTGCCATGTTGGTCTCTGCGTTTATGGTTAGTGGTTTTGTTATAACCTCTTTGGCTCATGAGCCACTTGTCGTCAAAGAGAGTTTGAGTTTTGATTACACCAAGAATAGTCCAGAAGCATATGTGCCCATTACGCGAGTTAACACTCCAAATCACAGGACAGAGGTCAGTGTCTCCATGACGTTACCTGAGTCTGAGTACAACAGAAACCTCGGGATGTTTCAGGTTCGTGTGGACTTCTTATCCGAGAACGGTCAAGTGCTCGCTACTTCGAGACAGCCGTGTATGTTGAGGTTCAGAACAGAGCCTATCCGTCTTGTCCAGACTTTTCTGAAGATAGCTCCCCTTGTCTCTGGCTACGTCTCTGAAACACAAACCTTGAACTTGAAGCTCAAAGGCTTTGCCGAAAAGGACATTGTTACTACTGCTTGCATGAAGGTAGTGATTGAGCAGCGTGCGGAGTTTCGTCGTGGAGCAGGTATTCCAGAGATTTATGAAGCGTCTCTGTTGCTCGAGTCTGAACTTCCTTTCTTGAAAAGGATGGTATGGAACTGGAGGAGGACTTTGTTTGTGTGGATCATCATGTGTTTGTTTGTTACGGAATTGCTTTTCGCCTTGGTTTTCTTCAGATGTCTGATCATACCAAGAACAGGTCAGAGAACACCTTCCATCAACAATATTTTAAATCTGGATGGTTCAGGCGGGAAGTAGATAAAATGGGAGGCTTCTGTAACGGTCGGTACTTCCACTTAAAACTTTAGTTTGTTCACATCTGGTTCCAGGAAGTTTTAAGTCCCGAATTAGACCGGTTCAAAATATTACACAAATCTATAACTAATAAGATAATATTTTTAAGAAAATCCTATACAAATATATGGTCTCATTAGAATGATTAATTAATATTTTAGTTATATATAGTCTATATATAATTACAACCAAAATCTTGTATTGTTTATTTGATATTCACAATGGAGTTTATTTCTATTTTTCTTAACACTTCAATATATTTTGATAATATGAGTAAAATTATATTTAAAATCACATTCAAATTCTACCAAGCATATTTTAAATACACCAAATAATATAACAAAAATATTTTGCAAGTCGAATTCTAAAATTTAAGTAATGTATATATGGTTAAATCAATTTTTGTTGAAATGTTAAATATATTTATAATCAACAAAATGAAAAATGTTAACAATACTGAAAGTTTGGTAAGATTACAAAACCAGACAGAGAACTTGGGATATCAATTATTTTCTTATTTTATAAAAAGTACAAATTCTAAAATAGAGATATCTAAAAGAATTTCTTTTATAAATTAAAAGCTCTATAAACTAATAAAATACCATAGTCCCAACATTTTTAGTTTATATAATTTTTACTGTATATTGTTGCAGTCATGGAATTATCTTAAAATTTATATCTTAATAGGACCAAATATATTATAGTTACTTACTAGTAAAAATATATAATTAATGGAATTGACTCAACAAGTTGAAGAAACCAAATTTTACCAGAGGAACTATGATTCGAGATTCCCATTGCATCATTAAAAACAACTTAAAAAAAACTTATAGATAGTTTTTTCTAACTTTACTCATAGATAGTTAAATAGGCTTAAGAATAAAATCTCCAAGGAACCCAGCAAGATAATAGGAGGTGTACGATCTTCTCAAACATTTCCGAATGGATTATTTGGATCTGGAAACTTCATGTCAACGTCATAAGGAGGTCCACCACGACCATTAACGCCAAGAAAGTCCAAAGTTTGCCTAGCAGTGCCTCCCATGCTTAGATTGTTTCCGAAACGATGGTCGAAAATGCTGCTACCGGGACGGCCTTGATGATCACTTGTCGCAGCTAGAGTGTTCATTTGACCTTGAAAGTTTCCATTACCAATGCCTCCAAAGTTATTAGCGGCCACACTTGACCCTCTAAGCAGAGCAGAAGGAATGTTGTTGTTAGCATTGTTGAAAAGACAAGGAACACCTGTCTGATCAAAGGGGTTCTTAGTGTTGTCTTCAAAGTATCCGGGATTGAACAAGTTGCTATTGTTGTTGCTGTTGATCAGACTGTGCTGGTTCATGAGATTCTGGTCGTTCTGTGCCAACAGTTCTTGGTTCGAAGGGTATTGCATGGGGAAATTAGTAGGACCATGGTTAGGGTTTGTGGAGTGAGGAACAAGGTCTTCGAACATTTGGGACGATGATGAACGATTCAGATTGTAACCTGCAGCTAGATGGGTAAAACCAGTGTTTGAGTTGTTACCAAAATGATTGTGAGTTAGAGCAGAAGAACCACCGCCGTAAATTCCTTGTCTGCCACCACTTCCACCAGCGTCTGCTGCCATTTCCGAAAAGCTCACGGCAGGGTTTATTTCTGGCTCTTCTAATAATGCCTCACAGAATTCCCTATGCATGTCGTAACTGTCTTTTCTGCAATAACACCGCCATAAACAAATAATTAAGATTAAGCTCAATATTATAAATTCACCGTAAAAAAAAATATTTGAATTCCTTTTTTGGTCGAAAAGAATATTTGAATTTAGAATAACAAATGTTAATGTATAATTGGATATAGACTATAACATATTAACATGTATGAGTTAACCAACACGTTTTTAATGTATTTATCACATTGTAGTATAACCGAATCATATTCAATATGATTCATAATATGAACAAAAATACCGATAGGAAAAAAAATTATTGAATGGAACCAAGATATACGATATATAGAGTTTACCTAGTGAAGATGGTATCACATACACAATGATACTCTTTGGTACCACAAATCTTAGTGTGGGCTTTACAATCAGATTCAACAGCGTACCACTTTGAGCATTTCTCGCATTTAAACTTCTTCTGACCGTGCTTCCGGCAATAATGCTTCTTGATTCCTGTGAGGTCTCGGAGAGCACGTGACGGATCATGGTAGACGCACGTGGGCTCAGGACAAACATACACCTTTCTCCTTACTTCTTTGTCAGACTTTTGTTTCAGGATATATGGAAGGTTGTGTCCTCTCCTGTGAAGCTGGAGATTCTGCTCTCTTTGAAATCCTTTCTTGCATACTTCACAAAGAAACCTTTTCGTCGCCATTATCTCCTCTGGAGACAAGGCTATCACTTCAGCATCTGGACCTAATGAATCACCCCAACAAAACCCATTAGTCAAGAGATTTATAAGTAATTGAATATACTAATTTTCTTGAAAAAAATATTGACTAGAACAGAATAAAATCCAACAATATAATTTATAATCTGGTCAAACGATGATAATATTAATACTTATATTATCTAGAATAACTACGAAAAAATGAATTAAGTTAAAACTATTTGGAACACTTCATTTATAACAAGATATGCTAATAAGAGGTACTTACTTGGGCTTCCTGGTTTGTTTCTTAGTCTCTTGGGTGGTGGAGAAACGGAGTTGGGTCGTTGATTCATTGCCATCGCCGTCTCTTCACGATTAAAGTTGTTTGCTCTGATGGCTAAGAGGGGGAAAGACGGAGTGGAGGATGATGAAATTGTGTTGTTGTACGATGAAGACATCTTCTCGGGGTTTGCTTTGCTTATTCTACAAATATCCATTAATAAAATAATTTGTATAAGAAACAAAGGATAGAAATAAAATATGATTCAGAATAAAACGAAAACAAATATGTAGAAGAACAGGAACAAGCCACAGAGATTGACTACATGAAAAGGAAAAAAGCCGCTAGAAGACATTTTCGAGTAGAACAAATATAAATCCAAAGAGTTAGATTTCGTTTGTAAGTTTTTGAAAGAAGACATATAGTAAGTTGTTTTCTATTGTACTACTAGTCTACTATATAGTCTTGAGATGCAAAGAAAGAAACCAAGAAGAAAAGGTCAGTAAATAGCTGAAGTTCAGAGACAAAGAAGAAACCAAGTAGAGATGATGATAATGTTTGAGGCCGAAGAAGAAGAAGCCTTATACAAATTATATTTATAGGTATACAAATACACACCTCAAACAATCCTATCTCTCTCTTTCTCTGCTCTTTAATGATTAGAAGTAATTTGCAATATCTCAATATATATAGCCATAGTCCATTTCTCCTTTTCCTAAAAAAGTCTATATTAATTAATTTTTTGGTACGTTTCGACTTTGTAACCGTTCAGTAATTAATTATTAAAACTTAGTTTTAGATATTGAAATCACTGTTCAAACTCATCCATTGTAATATTGACCATAATTAATTAGCTATTGTAAGTATATAAGATAATATGATAATATTATTTCATTTTATAAATATTTAATTTTACGTATTTAAACTTTTGGTCATGGAAAAAGCAAATATATATATATATATATATTTTTTAATTATTAAATCGTATTAAAATTCACTTATTTTTCATATTAAAGTATAAGATCAATTTTTTTTTAAAAAAATATAGTTTTAAAATTTTGGTCTAGAATATTTTGTTAATTATAAATTTAATTCGCTTTAGAAAATTTATTATATATATTTTCAGAAAAACTTCCTTACACTTTATTTAAATCATATCCTTTTGTTTTTAAACAACCAAAATTTTGACTATGTTTTATATTTTTTCTACCTGGAAGGTTATACTTTAAATAAGTAAATATTACTAATTTTGTTCAATCATATAATTTAGTGTCACACTTTAACTATTCAAAATGTATGATTTGATAGAATTTTTTAAAGATGATTAAAAGTGGAATATATATATTTTAAATACTGCATACATTGTTTAATTGGCATAACTAAATATTGTGTAAAATAAGCTAATTAAACTGTACAAAATATTTTTCCCATTTTAGAAGTGATGTTTAATAAGAAAAAAACAAACCAGTTTGACCAGAAGTAGTATATACTATAAATAAACATTATTCTTAGATTTTGTGGAAACAAAATACCAACAATTGCATTAAATACAATTAAACTTAGTTATACAAGTTTGCCGGTTTGTGATGGTAATAAAAAGGATCAACTCAATTATTACAACTATGACTCTTTTTATTAAAAAGTGAAAACTTTTAATATCCTATTAAATAAAATACTTTATTTATATAATAACATTAATTTATTAATAAAGTTTTCAATTTTATTATGTAAAAATGTATATATTGGATATAAACAATGATTTTAATTAAAAATAATAATATTTTATCTTACATACACATTGATGTCAGTATTATCTTTTTTTGTTAGTTCAACTCATGTCAGTACTATCTTCTTATATAATAAAGTAAAGTTTTTTTTCTCCATTGGGGAAAAATGCCATGTATCATTCTCGTTAAGACTTTTTTTCTTGAATAGATTTTGGTTCATGTTTATAATATAATTTTTTTTATTGGGCCTTCTAACAAACATTTTATTCAAACCCAATATCTACACGATTTCATCAACTTAGAAATATCGACAAACATAGTTCTGTTCAAGGCATCGATCTCCTCGTTATCTTTAATAAGATAAGAACTTGAGAAAGACAATCTTTCTAGAATCCCTTTTGCTACCGTCCAATCTCCTCTTTGAGATGCCAAGTTTGTACGCTTCATGGAGATTTTCTTTTGATATTCCCTAGAGAGTTACATGTAAGTTTTCTCATCTGGATCATTTGATTTAAATGAATCGAGGAAAGATAGAATCTTTAGAATTCTATATTCTGGTTACAGAAAAAGAATCTGTTATTTGAACTCTCTTTGTGTATATTTATTAACAAATTCAAGTTGTTTTTATCTGTTAAACACATTCAGTGGATCGAGAACTACGAATTTATCTTTTGGATACTCATATTCCATGGGAAATGTTTTTTCGGCAGATATCTCCACTAAAAAGAGCCTCCCGTTAATACAACATCTATGATATTCTTGCCTGCGATCGTTGAATCCTGTCACAATCTCCCTCTTGTGTAAGATCTCTATCAATCGATTCCTAGACGCCCACTACGATTCCGACCGCCTGCTCCGGAACGTAAACCAAACCGTTCCGTTACGGTTACGTCTACCTCTTCTACTACACCTAAATCTTGTGGAATATCAAATACTATGGAAGAGGCTGACAAGCTTTCTTCTTTCGCAACAGCTGAGAAGGATACCATGAACGGCGTGAAACCTGAAAATTTGAAAGAAACCACCTCCACTGATCATCACCAAGGCGACGACTTTCTCCGTGAAGCTACTTCGACGGACCGGTCTCTCCTTAGCTCTTTAGCTACGTTGGTGATCAAGTCCATCGAGTTTCAAGTAAGTTTGATGCTAAGCTTCGTAAAGTTCCCTCCTTGGCTGATTCATATCTGCTTAAGCTTCGTTATGGATCCTTATCGTACAATGAGACGCGGCAGACGCTATCTCATATCAAAGGTTGTTGAGTTATGTGAGTTAGGTTTGAATGATGATAAGCTCGTGTTGGAGGCTGTGCGCAGGTTAGCATTGGGCCTGTTATGGGCTATGCACGTAGGCATCGTTTTGTTTGCAATGTTGGTATCTGCGTTTATGATTAGTGGGTTTGTGTTAACCCATTTGGCTCATGAACCACTTGTCGTTAAAGAGAGTTTGAGTTTTGATTACACAAAGAATAATCCAGAAGCATATGTGCCCATTACACCAGTTAACAGTCCGAATCAGAGGACAGAGGTCAGTGTCTCGATGACGTTACCTGAGTCTGAGTGTAATAGAAACCTCGGGATGTTTCAGGTTCGTGTGGAATTTTTATCAGAGAACGGTCAAGTGCTCTCTACTTCAAGGCGGCCGTGTATGTTGAGGTTTAGAACCGAGCCTATCCGTCTTGTCTGGACTTTTCTGAAGATTGCTCCGCTTGTCTCTGGCTATGTGTCTGAAACGCAAACCTTGAAACTGAAGCTCAAAGGCTTTGCTGAGAAGGACGTTGTTAGTACTGCTTGCGTGAAGGTATTGATTGAGCAACGTGCGGAGTTTCGTGGTGGAGCAGGTGTTCCAGAGATTTATGATGCGTCTCTGTTGCTTGAATCTGAGCTTCCGTTCTTGGAAAGGATTATATGGAAGTGGAGGAGGACTTTGTTCGTGTGGATAAGCATGTGTTTGTTTATTACCGAACTGCTTTTCGTCTTGGTTTTCTTCAGGTTTCTGATCATCCCAAGAACGGGTCAGAGGACACAACAACCTTTTATCAACGATACTTCAAATCTGGATGGTTAAGGTGGGAAGTAGATAAATGGAAGGTTGTTGTAACGGTCGGTACTTACACTTGCTGTAACTTAGTTTCTTCACATGTGGTTCCATTACGTTCCTTATCAAAGTTGTAATATCATGCCTGCTAATCAATGTGTAATATTTGTCCGTATAGACTTTTATGCTATGTTGTTCTTCAATCATTTCTTAGGGCAAAAACTCCAAGATCTGAACCAAACCAAAATACAGTGTAATTTAAAAAAACCGAACTAACCAAATACCAAATCAGTTGTTCGAATCAACTGGGTAAGTTTTTGGTGAACTGATTTAACCGAGAACTAAACCACCCGAACCTAAACCACCTGGATCCGGATCCGATCCGTACCATTTTAAACATTTGTTATCTATCTATCACATGTGGCTGTTACGAGCTTTCAAATGCTCAAACCAGAGAAACTAGCGTTCTCCATTTCCCGCCAATTCCCATCACTCGACGAATCACGACCCCGCGATCTCGCGAGAGACTTTCTCTGCCTGCTAAAAAAATGCGTCTCCGCGAACCAAATCCGAGAGATCCAAGCCCAGATGCTCTTAAACTCCGTCCAAAAACCGAACTTTCTGATCCCCAAGGCCGTCGAGCTCGGAGACTTCAACTACGCATCTTCCCTCTTCTCCGCGACGGAACAACCAAACCACTACTCCTTCAATTTCATGATCCGAGGGCTGACCAACACGTGGCACGATCACGGAGCGGCTCTCTCGCTCTACCGCCGGATGAAGTTTTCCGGGTTAAAGCCCGACAATTTCACTTACAACTTCGTGTTTGTCGCGTGCGGGAATCTTCCCGAGATCGGGGTCGGTAGATCTGTTCACTCGTCGTTGTTCAAAGTTGGGTTGGATAGAGACGATCATGTCAATCATTCCTTGATCGCCATGTATGCGAAATGTGGTTATATTGATAGTGCACGGAAGGTGTTCGACGAAATTACTGAGAGAGATATGGTGTCTTGGAACTCGATGATCTCTGGGTATTTACTAGCGGGTGACGCTAAAGACGCGGTGGGTTTGTTTAGGGAGATGGAGGAGGAAGGAGTTGAGCCTGATGAGAGGACGTTGGTGAGTGTGTTGGGTGCTTGTGGGCATTTGGGCGATTTGAAAACTGGTAGATTGCTGGAGGAGATAGCTGTGAGGAGGAAGATTGGGTTGAGCACGTTCCTTGGGTCTAAGTTGATCAGTATGTATGGAAAATGCGGTGAGTTGGATTCAGCTAGAAGGGTTTTAATCAGATGGTTAACAAGGACCGTGTTGCTTGGAATGCTATGATCACTGTGTAAGTTAAATGTTCAAAATTTGCTTCATATAAAGTCTGAAACTTTACGCATTTGATTGAGTCTTGCTTAATGGTTTCATCTCAGATACTCCCAAAATGGGAGGTCAAGCGAAGCTATTAAGCTGTTTCGTGAGATGGAAGGTTCCAGAGTTTCCCTGATGCAGTAACGTTTTCTACGGTACTGTCTGCTTGTGGTTCAGTTGGAGCTCTTGAGTTAGGCAAACGGATTGAGACATACGCTTTGGAAACAGGTCTGGAACATAACATTTACGTGGCGACAGGACTAGTCGACATGTACGGGAAGTGCGGAAGCATAGAGGAAGCTCTTAGAGTATTTGAAGCAATGCCGGTGAAAAACGAAGCCACTTGGAACGCTATGATATCTGCTTATGCGCATCACGGACAAGCTCAAGAAGCACTCTCGCTGTTTGATCGAATGTCAGTTCCTCCAAGTGATGTTACATTCGTGGGAGTGCTGTCTGCTTGTGTCCACGCGGGTTTGGTCGATCAGGGCCGTCGATACTTCCATGAGATGAGTTTCACATTCGGGTTGGTTCCGAAAATCGAGCATTACACAAACGTGATCGACCTCCTATCTCGTGCGGGGATGTTAGAAGAGGCGTGGGAGTTGATGGGGAAGTTTCCCGGGAAGCCAGACGAGATCATGTTGGGAGCGATTCTTGGAGCGTGTCAGAAGAGAAAAGATGTGGTGGTTGGAGTGAAAGCGATGAGGATGTTGATGGCGATGGAAGAGGCGAAGAACGCAGGGAACTATGTTATATCTTCCAAGGTTTATGCTGAGATGAAGATGTGGGATGAATGTGCGAAGACGAGGGCGTTGATGAGAGAGAGGTGTAGTTAAGACACCAGGATGTAGCTGGATTGAGATGGACGGTGAGTTAATGGAGTTTAATGCAGGAAGCGATTGTTTACAGTGTGGCAATGAAGATTCAGGGTCGTTGTACGGTTTGTTGGTAGAGGAGATGAAAAGTGAAAGGTATGATTGTCTTCAGCTGTGGTAAAAGATGTGAGTTAACAACGCGTCCTTTCTCTGACTTTTCAAAGTGGTGCAAAGAGTCCATGATATGGTATGCTTTCATGTGATGGCTTGTAATGTGGGGACAAATGGGTGGTTAGATGTCATAAGTACTAACTTATGACTTTGTCTACAAGCATTTGTTTAGATATATACAAGTTTTATAACAATCTAAACATATTAGGCTGATAAGTGAATAACAATATAGCATAACCAAACAAAAGTGATGATTGGTATATCAATTGATTACGTTTTGAAAACTGTGAATTTTGCTAATTTCTGAAAAGCAGTTTCGTTATTATATGATTGTACTTGTTCAAAAGTAAGTAAGAATATGAAGTTATTAGTCTACAAACAAAATAGATTTTAGTATTCGTCCTAGATCTTGTATTTATATGCAACAAATGACAATTCCTATTAATAAGAAAAATGTTTGGCTGACGAGAAAAAAAATATTAAAGCTTTGAATGAAGGGAAGGAAGCCATCGCGGAACCAACCACAACCGTTTAGGAGAACGACGTCGCATCGGCCATTTTCTCCAACCTTGAAGCCAAATAGCTTCTTAACTTCCAGATCTCTTCTTCTTCTACGTCTTCTTCTCTGTTCACTCCTCCCCTGCGTCTCTCTCTCTGCATGTTCCGCTGTATTCCTAGGGTTTCGGATCCTGAATCTAATTTCTAGAGATCCAATTCGATACATTAGATCCAGCAGTGGAGTTGATTCGGTCCTCTGATTCATCCAATCTCTGAATATCCCTTCGTGGATCCAGTAACATGGCGGATTCGGAGCCAATCACGCCTGGCCAGGTACATCATCGCGTAACTCTGAGCGTCTCAAGCTTCACCTGTCTTCTTACTTTCATTACTTTGGATTCATAGATTTGGAATCGATTGAATTGCATTTGAATGTGCTAAGGTGTGGTGTGGAATGATTGAATCTACAATTAAGATCAGTTTGCTATCTTAAGAAATCTGATATGTTTTCAAATGCTAGTAGCTTTCAAGCATACCTTCTTTTAGTTTCCAAGATTTTAGCTTCAACATTGAATCTTGAAATGATGCACACTAGAGATTTGATTTGGATAGTAAAACGTGACTCGTGTGTTATCTATTTCGTTAATGCAGGTTTCGTTTCTGCTCGGAGTCATCCCTGTCTTCATAGCATGGATCTACTCCGAGTTTCTGGAGTATAAGAGGTCTTCAATGCACTCTAAAGTGTATGTATTTGGGGAATATTCTTTTATATTTGTATATACTTATTTACATACCTCTGTTGTTTTGTATCTAACTTGACAGTGATCTTTACCTGTTACTTGCAGTCATTCAGATAATAATTTGGTTGAACTGGGTGAGGTGAAAACCAAGGAAGAGGAAGTAGCTGTTTTAATCGAAGGAGGTCTTCCAAGATCAGTCTCTTCCAGGTTCTATAACTCGCCTGTCAAAACAAACTTGATTAGGTAGTTATACCGGTTTCTTCTTCTTCTTTTTCTTTGTTTCTTGGAGTGGAATGTTCTCTCAGTAAAAAGTCATTTACGTTTGTCTACTTGTAGGTTTCTGACGCTGGATGACTCTTTCTTGATTGATAATCGAGCAACCTTGAGAGCCATGTATGTTCCCTTAATTATCAGATTTGATTCATTCTGATCATCATCATGCTCTCTCATGATTGTATTACTTCCTCACAGGGCTGAGTTCGGGGGGATTCTTTTTTACTTTTATATTTGTGATCGAACAAGCGTGCTTGGAGAGTCGAAAAGGTGTCTCCTCTAAGTTTCTTTGACGAATTTCTCTCTCTTAGTTTTAACCGGTCGTCAAATGTTCGAATACCATTTATGTGCTGAAGATGTGTGATATAGTGTACATTATATCTTTAAATCGTTCGGAGGTAGAAAACTAACATCTGAGGTTTGCATGTGCAGAATTACGACCGAGACCTTTTCCTCTTTCTCTACTGTCTGCTCATCATAGTGGCAGCCATGACGTCCTTGAAGAAACACAATGATAAATCACCAATTACAGGGAAATCCATTCTCTATCTTAATCGTCACCAGACTGAAGAGTGGAAGGGATGGATGCAGGTAACTGATTCACTCTTTTCTCAGTAGTTGTCCGTTACCTTTTCGTTTGTTATTTGCTTCTACTTCACAGCATGCATCTGAGCTTCTTGATTTAACCGTTAGATGGATCCGCGTGATTTCATGCTAATTCACTGCTTTTGTGTCTTTGCAGGTTTTATTTCTGATGTATCATTACTTTGCAGCAGCTGAGATATATAATGCCATCAGGGTCTTCATCGCTGCCTATGTCTGGATGACTGGTTTTGGAAACTTCTCCTATTACTATATCAGAAAGGATTTCTCCCTAGCACGATTCACTCAGGTCATATCGACAGTTTCAGTTTCTATAGTTGATTAGTTTACCATGATATATGCTTCTGTCTATGACTCGAGATGCTCATGATATCTTTTACTTCTCCCAGATGATGTGGCGTCTTAACTTATTCGTGGCTTTTAGCTGCATTATTCTCAATAATGATTACATGCTATACTACATCTGTCCGATGCACACTCTTTTCACTCTAATGGTGTATGGAGCCCTTGGCATCTTCAGTCGGTATAACGAAATACCATCAGTAATGGCTTTGAAGATTGCTTCATGCTTTCTTGTTGTTATCGTGATGTGGGAGATTCCTGGAGTTTTTGAGATTTTCTGGAGTCCTCTAACATTCTTACTGGGTCAGTACTACATATCTGTTTCGTGCTAGAACATTATACTCGGCAATTTTGGATCATTTGTTCATTAGGATCTGTGATTATATATGTTGACTAACATATTGTTTCGTCCATAAACAATTGCAGGATACACTGATCCAGCTAAACCAGATTTACCACTTCTACATGAATGGCACTTCAGATCAGGACTTGACCGCTACATATGGATCATTGGAATGATATATGCCTATTTCCATCCGACGGTAACTCTTGAACCTATGGTGCTCACTGTTTTCAAATCTTCTCATGACACCCACCACTAACATTTTTCGACATTTTGATCTCAGGTAGAGAGATGGATGGAAAAACTGGAGGAATGTGATGCCAAGAGAAAGAATTCAATCAAGACAAGCATAATTGCAATTTCCTCATTCGTGAGTTTGGTTTCTCTCTTGCTTATAGATCTTATGTATTTGATAGTATTCTAATGTCCTTTATATTGTTCAGGTTGGTTACCTGTGGTACCAATATATCTACAAGCTTGACAAGGTTACATACAACAAATATCATCCCTACACATCATGGATTCCAATAACGTTAGTATCGAAACCCTTTTCTGTCACAAAAGTCAATCCTTGAGATAGTCATCCTCTCTGGCTTTACTGACCTTATCTTTGATTCTGTTGTTCCAGCGTCTACATCTGTCTGCGAAATTCCACTCAACAGCTGAGAAATTTCTCACTGACACTATTTGCGTAAGTTTCTCAGTTTTAGTCCATTTCAACCAAGCTTGATATTGATTCTGAACACATCTCTAATAAGACACAACTGTCATGATCTTCCTAGGTGGCTCGGCAAGATTACCCTGGAGACCTATATATCTCAGTTTCACATCTGGTTAAGGTGAGCAAGAAACTGTTTCCTTTCTCTCACTCAAGTAGGCAAGAAACCATTTGTCTCAATGATTTTACATGTCCTGCAGATCGAATGTGCCTAATGGACAGCCTAAGTGGCTATTATGCATAATTCCAGAATACCCAATGCTCAATTTCATGCTCACCACGGCCATCTATGTCTTGGTAAGTAGAATCTATGAGTCCATAAAATCAACTCTACATTATATAAAATTGTAATTTGTTCTGTTGGTTTATTTTCTTCAGGTGTCTCACCGTCTTTTCGAGCTTACCAATACGTTAAAGTCTGTGTTCATACCCACAAAAGATGACAAGAGGCTGCTCCACAATGTCCTCGCTGGAGCTGCCATTTCATTCTGTTTATATTTAACTGCTCTCATTCTTCTCCATATCCCACACTAACCATGTAAGTTCTTTTACTACTCCTGGTCCATTGCACCTATTGTTGATATCAGAATGCTCGCTGAGGCAGATACAACTCTTGATTAACGTACTAGAACCATTTTTCATTTACAGGAGGGACATATATAAACATGTGAAAACATGAATCTCAGAGGTTTCTTTGTCAAACTTGCTAAATAGTTACATCACACGTCTTATATCGACAATAAAGATTTGTTTTCAAACATCAGTAATTTTTTTGAAGCTTGCCAAATGAAGCGCCTTTGGGCTATAACTAGGAACCAGAGAAGTTTCAGACAATGGCTAGAAGTGAAGCATCTTGTGGCATTCAGACATCATTATCTTAGCACTACCTTTGTTCGTTTTCTTTCCTTTCTGTTGTAATTTTGTCATAAGTTTTGTCTTCTTGTTCGGCTGTATTGCTATATTGTCAGGATACATGAACATATATACCATCTGCAGTTGCGTGAATTGTTTTTAATGAGAATGAATGATTCAGTTCAGTTTGAGTCTTCAGGTAAAACACACCAACACAGTTGAGAAAAAGAGGTTCCATTTCTGATGAATCATACAAAGATACGACAAAGGAAATTGCACAGATTTACATAGGAAAGATCACAAACAAACTCTCTTTCTCCGGCTCTCACTCACATTACAATAAGCTTTAACTCGCTCACTTTCCGGGGACGAAGTTGGTGGCGAAGGCCCATGCGTTGTTGTTGACTGGGTCAGCCAAATGGTCGGCGAGATTCTCCAACGGTCCCTTTCCGGTGACAATAGCCTGAACAAAGAATCCAAACATAGAGAACATAGCCAACCTTCCGTTCTTGATCTCCTTCACCTTCAACTCGGCGAAAGCTTCTGGGTCGGTAGCAAGGCCCAATGGGTCAAAGCTGCCTCCTGGGTAAAGCAAGTCCTCTGCTTCTCCCAACGGTCCCTCTCCAGCGACTCTGTAACCCTCAACAGCTCCCATGAGGATAACCTGAGTGGCCCAAATGGCTAAGATGCTCTGAGCGTGGACCAAGCTCGGGTTGCCCAAGTAGTCAAGTCCTCCTTCGCTGAAGATCTGTGAACCGGCCTTGAACCAGACAGCTTCTCCGAACTTGACTCCGTTACGAGCCAAGAGCTCAGGGAAAACGCAGCCTAGGGCTCCGAGCATGGCCCATCTGCAGTGGATAACTTCTAGCTCACGGTTCCTGGCGAAGGTCTCGGGGTCAGCGGATAGACCAGCGGTGTCCCATCCGTAGTCACCGGGGAACTCTCCGGTAAGGTAGCTCGGGGGCTCGCCGGAGAATGGACCCAAGTACTTAACCCTGTCGGATCCGTACCATGGGCTGCCAGATGGACCGGTGGGTTTGACGGTTTTGCGCATGGTGACACGGCCGGTTCCAAAGACTTCGGAGGCTCCTGGTGAGAGCTTCACGGCCTTTCCGGCGAAGGCAGGGGAGGACAGAGCCATGGTTGAGGCAGCCATTAGAACTTTTTTGTTGATTTTATGTTTTTTGTGACTGGTGAGAGTGATTGAAACTGGTTGGGGTATAGATCGGTTTTATAGAAATCTTAAGAGTAAGGTTTGTTATCTGTGAAGTATCTGTATCTGTTTCCTGATTGGTTAGTGAGATTTTGGATATGTCGTGTTGTTGTCCTATGTGTCAGTCTCTACGCCACAGCTTTTGGTTTAGATTTTTCACTTGCAATGAAAGACACTTGTGATTTTTAGGATACAAATGGATAGATATATGTCAGAGTTACACGTGGCATGCTATCAATGGGTGTTCCAATTTGCTGAGACGATACTAGATATCTAATTATCTAGCACATTGCAAATGGGGGACCCATCAGTGCCAGTTCAGCAAGACACATGAACCTCACAGTTCTGTTGTTGTTTTACGTTCCTAAAGAACATGTATAGGTTTTAGGTGAATATACTCAATAACTCGAGAGACTCAATAAAACTTTGGTCATGTTCCCTTACTGTCTTAATTAAGGACAGAGTGTTTTTGACGATTATAGGGCGTTATTATCCTCTTGTGTACATTTTTTATCATACAATATCTTATGATAATGGAAACTATCAAACTTTTTGAGCTCTTGGAACATGTTATACTACAAGAACATGAGTATACAAGCAATGTTTCAACCAGATGGGTTGAAATCATAGAGTCTTTCGTGGATTTATATTCGAATTTTATATAGGTCTGGCTCGTGGTTCTTGTTTTAAAAGCAGAACCGGAAATAACAACATGAAACGTCCGACCATGTCAAGATAAATTGTAACTTTTATATATTTAGTGTACATTATGGGAAAATTAAACTGAAAATAACAAAGTTTTTTCAAATGAATAAATGATATGACGGTCAAGAATACACTCTACTTCTCCGTATCTGCATAGACGGAGTCACAAGGATGTGTCACATCAGAGTTAAGATGCACAAAGACTGGAGGGATTAACGGCTATGGTAACATTATTCTTGTAACCAAGAAACTCAACTTTCTATAAACTAGAAAACAATTGAAACAATTAGTAAACGGCTAATTAGATTGAGAATTAAAAACTAGCAAGAGTGCATGACGAAAGATAGCATTGCCACATGGGAAAAAGAAACATGTCTAGATTTTAGTAACCACTAGCCTTCAGACCGTGTTGCATGCGGAGAAGAACAGAAGGAACAGGTTCGGTTTTGTGGCCTTGGACGACCTTAATGTCATAGTTTCGTATGATTTCCACAGCCACTGTCTTCATCTGCAAGAACGTTAACTTTTTCCCCAAGCAACTTCTTGGGCCAGCGTTAAACGCCAAGAACTTATGCGAAGGTTCTCAACATCCCACTGTCTGAAATCCATCTCTCTGGTCTGAAGTCTCCTGCATCATCTCCCCAAACGGATTTCATCCTTCCCAATGCATAAATAGGGATCACTATCTTCCAGTTCTTGTCCACTCTATGACCAGTTAGAAGCACGTCTGGCTTTGCCGGTGATTTGTGATTAAAGGGAACCGATGGGTATAGCCTTAGCGTCTCATACACGGCAGCCTCTAGATAGACAAGCTTGTTTAAATCTGCGGGATCAAACTTTGGCATCATCTCCTTGTTAATCTCTTGTCTTATCTTTGTGATTGCTTCAGGGTTCTTGGAGAGCAGCCAAAAAAAACAAGTGAGTGCTGAGCTTGTCGTGTCTTTTGCCGCTATCAAAATCCCTAAAATAGCGTCTCTGATGAATTTATCGTTACTTGGCTTCAAGTGTTTATACTTGGTCCTGTCGATAGTCATGTAATACGTTAAAACGTCCATGGCTGAGTCAGAGTAGTCACGAATGCCTCCATGAACTTTGATCTCCTCTCGTTTAACTGATATGACCTGGAAGCATCCCAAAGACCGGCCAGTTCGTGAGCGAGTGCTTCGGAGTTTTCTTGTGGAACAAGTAACCTAGAAAGACAAGGAAGAAAATGAATGTTATGCAAATTTCAAGAAGGCCTACGTTCACCGCCATTTTAGTACACAAGTTTTTTCCCTCTTTGTGAACAAAACTATTGGATTTTTAAGAGTGAGTAGTAATTCATGCAAGAACTTGCTGTATATTAATAGTTAAGTAAATATCTTCTTGTGGAGTATCTGTCTATGTTTCATGATTGGCTAATGAGATTTTGGATATGTCGCTCGTTGTCGAATGTGTCACGCTTTACTTTATCACTTTTTGGTGTAGATTCTTTAGTTGCAATGTACGATACAAATGGATATATATACGTCAGAGTTACACTTGGCACGCTATCAATGGGTGTTTCAATATGCTGAGACAATACTAGATATCTAATTAAATCTAACACATTGCAAATGGGGACTCATCAGTCACGGTAACCTGTTGTTGTGTTTATGTTCCTAAGAACATGCATAGGTTCCAGGTGACGATACTCATTAACACGAGTAGTTTTTTTTTATTCTTTTAATTTTTTCCTTCTCATAGTCTCAGTTTTCATCAACTCATGGATATTCCAAGATTTTGGACGGCTTGGGAACCAATCTTGATAATTATGCTACAAGAACATGAGTATACAAACAATGTTTCAACCAGATGGGTTGATATCATATAGGCTTTTGTGGATTCTGAGGGTCTAAATTTGAACTGGTTACACTAGAAAATTATAAAAAACGACATACTCTGACCCGAATCCTAAAACGAGAAAAACAGAAATAGAGAAGCAAAATCGATTGTCAAATTAGTCAGTTTTAATATTCAGTTTCTATCAAACAACAAGTTCACATCTAAACAACTTTTTGTTAACAGTGGAACTCTGGGTATTAGATCCGCAGATCTGGAGTCAACCTTTAGATATTTCGATTTAAAATTGTAATCATCTGTTCCAAAAGTGTTTAAATTCGGAGCACAAGTAAACCAATCCATTTGCACTACCACTAAACTACCAACACTTCTGTAACGACCCTGACCCAAGATGGGAGGAGCCCATTTGTTTTTTTTATTAAAACCCAAAACCTTCTTTTTTATTTTGTCGCATTGGAAGTTTAATCTTCCTTCCTCCTTTTCCTTCTCCTATATAAGAAACTCCACCCTTTCTTTATTCTCACCAAGTCAAAGTATTTTCTTTGCGTGTGACGAGTTGTTGTTGAAATATCCGACTGACCGGTCATTAGTTAATTTTTCGGTGGGATTTCGCAAGTTTCCTGCGGATTTCGGGCGAGCTTTCGTGAGTTTTACGGTAAGTTATTAGCCTTCATATTTCTAGTCGTAGAAATCTATTTAGGGAAGTATCCAGTTTAGAAACCGCCATTTTAGGAAAGTTTCTATTTTAGGAAAGTTTCCATTTTGGAAACTTTATTTCACGAGATCCGAGTCTAGCCGTTGATTCTCGTATTGGGTTGATCTCTTTGACCATCTTCCGTTGTTCATTCCAGCCAGTTGCTAAGGTGAGGGCTATTAGTTAAATCCCGTGCTAGTGTAGAATTCTTTCTATGTTAGTTTAGTTTGAAGCATGATCCGTCTGTTTGAATTGAGTCTTGTGTGATAATTATAATATTGAATGTTAACCTAATTAGGGGTATAGAGGATTCAACTGTTGTTTGGATTGGTTGATGTTAAGTGATGATATACATATATATATATATATAGTTATATAATTTGGACTATGTGGAGAGTGCGGGGCCCGAGAGATTTGGGCTAACGACGATATGAGTACGGGGCCCGAGAAATCTGAGCTAGCGGCGATATTGATGAGTACGGGGCCCGAGAAATCTGAGCTAGCGGCGATATTGATGAGTACGGGGCCCGAGAAATCTGAGCTAGCGACGATATTATATTATCGTATATCCATATGAGGAGAATGCGGGGTGTGTAGACTAGCTATGTACCATCAGCGCATTGTTTGTTTTGTGTGATGCGGTAGGCATCGTGTTTGTTCATGTTAGAGTTAAACTTCCATAGTGGGAGTTATTTTATTATTTTCAGACTTTCGGTTTTATGGTTTTATCGATCTTATCGGACTTATTTATTTTATCCGATTTATTAGATTTATGACGATTATATGACTTTTGAGAAGTAATAAATGGAGATTTTATGAGATATTTATTTATTATATTATTTGGAAAATCGGGTATTACAATTTGGTATCGAGGCGGGGTTCGTCCGGCTCGACCGGATGGCGATTTATGGGACTTCGGTTTTATGGTTTTATCGATCTTATCGGACTTATTTATTTTATCCGATTTATTAGATTTATGACGATTATATGACTTTTGAGAAGTAATAAATGGAGATTTTATGAGATATTTATTTATTATATTATTTGGAAAATCGGGTATTACAATTTGGTATCGAGGCGGGGTTCGTCCGGCTCGACCGGATGGCGATTTATGGGACTTCGGTTTTATGGTTTTATCGATCTTATCGGACTTATTTATTTTATCCGATTTATTAGATTTATGACGATTATATGACTTTTGAGAAGTAATAAATGGAGATTTTATGAGATATTTATTTATTATATTATTTGGAAAATCGGGTATTACAATTTGGTATCGAGGCGGGTTCCGTCGTCGACCGGATGGCGATTTATGGGACTTCGGTTTTATGGTTTTATCGATCTTATCGGACTTATTTATTTTATCCGATTTATTAGATTTATGACGATTATATGACTTTTGAGAAGTAATAAATGGAGATTTTATGAGATATTTATTTATTATATTATTTGGAAAATCGGGTATTACAATTTGGTATCGAGGCGGGGTTCGTCCGGCTCGACCGGATGGCGATTTATGGGACTTCGGTTTTATGGTTTTATCGATCTTATCGGACTTATTTATTTTATCCGATTTATTAGATTTATGACGATTATATGACTTTTGAGAAGTAATAAATGGAGATTTTATGAGATATTTATTTATTATATTATTTGGAAAATCGGGTATTACAATTTGGTATCGAGGCGGGTTTAGTCCGATTCGACCGAGATGGCGATTTATGGGACTTCGGTTTTATGGTTTTATCGATCTTATCGGACTTATTTATTTTATCCGATTTATTAGATTTATGACGATTATATGACTTTTGAGAAGTAATAAATGGAGATTTTATGAGATAATCCACTTGAAAAATGTTAATCCCTGAAAGTATAATCCATGAAGGATTGATGATATCAAAATCATGTTCCCTGAACTCGTGATATCGATCAATTGAAACAAACTATTTTATGGAATATATGAAATATTATAAGGTTAACAAATGTATCCATTTGTATTTATCAAGAGATTATAAATCAATAGAATCATGATTTGAATATAATCAAAACTCCCCAAGAGTTATAGAAAAATTATATTTTGGAAGAAAACTCGACAATACTATATTGTTTTATGTATTCTAAACTGAGATCTAAACTGAGATGTTATCATAAAGATCCTTAAAGTATTTTATTTAAGACGCCAGATGTTTGGTCCTAAATACCATACGTAAGAGTGTTATTTAAGAAAATTATTAATCTTTTTCATTACTGAAAGATGTAATTTCATATGAAAAGAAAGAAAATCATAATAGTAACTTCTATAGTTACAAATGAATAATTGTATGTAATGGTGACTAATTTCTATACGATTATATGTAAGAAATTTGGTTTGAAATCCAAATAACCAATAAACTATTGTAAGTCAAAAGAGAATTAGACAAGAAGTCTAAAGGACGTAGATATCATAATAGAAATGAATAGAGTTTATTCTTAAGCTTAATTCCTCAAGAGAGTTGATTGGAATGCATATCCCGAAGATATTGTTTCCGGGAAAGAAATATGATAAGTAAGTGGTTGTGACTCTTTTCCTTATCATGTTTTTTTATCCCATGGTTTTTCCATGACAAGGTTTTAACGAGGCAACAAAGAACATACAAAGATGTAACAAACAAAGAGAATGTTACAATTTGAGAGATGAAAATCTATCATTGTTCTAAAGGTTCTATGACTACTCATTCGAGGGGAGCTTACGTAGTTGTACTTTTACTTTTACTACGGATTTCCCATTGGTTTTCCATGACTAGGTTTTTAACGGCACCACGTAATACAAGATGGATGATCAAGGGAGTGTTATAAGATAAGCATTGAAATGATCATTCACTTCTTTACCAAACTCAAGACTATGATCATCCACTCCTTTACCAACTCAAGACTATGATCATCTACTCATCAAGACTATGATCATCCACCCATTTACCAAATTAAGCACCATCTTTGTTATTTTATGTATTTGTTTCACTATAAATACCATCACTCATCTCACTCTTTTTGACACAAAAACAAGAACAAGAGTTTATAATCAAAGAAACATTACATCTTCTTCTTCTTCCTTATAATAAACTCTCCTTATACTAGTGTTATTTGCTTCCTCACGATTAAATTCTACTCTTATTTAAATTTTCGATACTATAAATTATAAGTTATTTCATAACAATATGCAAATTAATCGCGTGTTTGCGTGCTTGTTATATAATACGCAGGGCTGACAAGAATACAACTCATCGGCGTTGTCTACTAAACGTGTTTAGAGCCAGCAGCTCAACACTAATAAACGTGTTTAGAGCCAGCAGCTCAACACTAATTAATACCGTTTAGATCTTGCAAGAGCAGCATAAAAAAAAAAACATTAAATCTTAGGCAAATCTCCAAAATAACACATTTCTAAGTTTATATCATAAAAATAAGACTCAAAAACTAAACAAAATAACACATTTCTAAGTTTTATCATTCAAAATTTTAATTTTTTTATTTTTCAAAATTTGAAATCTTATCCTCAAAACCTCATTTCTCAACTCTAAACCCTAAACTCTAAACCCTAAACCCTAAACTCTAAACCTTAAACCCTAAAATCTAAACCCTAAACCCTAAACTCTAAACCCTAAACCCTAAACTCTAAACCCTAAACCCTAAATCCTAAACCCCACCCTTTAATTCTAAACCCAAGCCAGACTTTGATAAAACATTAAGTGCTATTTTTGTGACTTTTGACCTGATAACATAAACTCGATTTAGTGTTATTTTTGTTTTTTCTCCTAAATCTTTAATCAATTTTTTTTTAAACTTAGCGACGATGTCCAAAGAAACATCGAAGACTTCTTCTCTTCATTCATCTTTCAACTTCTTACATCACCAGAGCTCGGATTTGGCCGAGAGATATGGAGAGAGTAAACACGAAGTGGGTCGCAGCAGCAGCTAGCATATGGATTCAAAGCTTCAGCGGAGCGACATACACCTTCGCTATCTACTCTTCTATCCTCAAGTCATCTCAGTCTTATGACCAATCTACCCTCGACTTCGTCTCCGTCTTCAAAGACATCGGTGGTACTCTAGGCATCTTCTCTGGTCTCCTCTACACGGCCATGGCTTCCACGCCGCACGGTCGTGGTCGTGGGCCATGGGTCGTCGTTTTCGTTGGGTTGGTTCAGTGGTTTCTTGGGTTCTTTTTCATGTGGGCTTCGCTTGTTGGGCTCATACCCAAGCCGCCGGTGGCGGTTATGTGCTTGTTCGTGTTCTTGGCTGGTCACTCGCTGCCGTTTTTTAATACGGCTAGTGTTGTCACCGCCGCTCGTAACTTCTCTGATTACGGTGGGACTGCTGTCGGAATTATGCAGGTAAGAACAAGAGGAATCACTTAACTATACTCCGCATTCAGACATGATCTGTCTTGTGTGTACACTTGCTTTTGTGTTGTTTACATGACAAAAGTTTACATTTTTAATACAAAATTTCCCAAATTTTCATAAAATTTTGATCATTTGTGTTTACAATTAGCAAAAGGTTTTTGCTTTAAGATGTTTTAAGTTGTGGTTCTAATTAGACTGAATGTAGCTTTCTTCTTTGGTGTGATTACTCTGTTTCGCATCCTATATGGTGAGATTACTCTGTTTCTCACACTATATAGTGTGATTACTCTGTTTTTCATCCTATATGTTGTGTGAGATTACTCTGTTTCTCATAGTGTGATTACTCTGTTTCGCATGTTATATGGTGTGATTACTCTGTTTTTCATCCTATATGTTGTGTGTGATTACTCTGTTTTCAATCGAGTCTTTTGCTGTATACTCTCAGTTTGATGTATAATCATTACTTATTTACATGTCAATAAACTAACTCATCTGAATATATCTTTGGCTTCAGGGGTTTCTAGGTCTAAGTGGAGCTATTCTGATACAGCTGTACCATGCGGTCTCCGGTGAAGGTAACCCTGCTACTTTCATTCTTCTCCTGGCTATAGTACCAACCCTTGTCATCTTCTTGACTATGCCTTTCGTAAGAGTCTATGAAACGGTCAGGACTAGTGACAAGAAACACTTGGATGGTCTCTCTGTCATCTCTTTGATCATCGCCGCCTATCTTATGTTCGTTATAACGGTCCAAAACGTTCTCGGTTTATCACGGTCCATGCAGATTCTCTCCTTCGTCCTTGTGCTTTTATTGCTAGCCTCTCCTCTCTTGGTTGCTGTAAGAGCCCTCCGTGAAGAAAAGCAGATGGCCGTGGAGCATCCTGTTCTTGACACATCCGTCTTCCTCATCTCTCCTAGTTCAAACATTTTCCCTGGTAATAATTATTCTTACACATGGTGTAACATGATCATGCACCTCTAGTCAGGACCTGTCTTGAGCATATGCTAATGAAGTATTAACATATGGCCCCAAAAAAATTAGAAAAAAATTACATATATATAAATTTTCAAATTTGTAACAAAAGGTTATATAAATTTTTATTAAATCGTCTATAGCCTCGAAAATCTCAGGACACACTGACTATGGACTATAAATTTTGTGCAGATGGAGATAATGTGGTTAGAGAAGACTCAAACATATTGGAAGCAATGAGCACAGTAAACTTCTGGCTACTCTTCTTGGCAATGCTATGTGGGATGGGATCCGGATTCGCGACAATAAACAACATTAGACAGATAGGCGAGTCTCTACGCTACTCTACGGTTCAGCTCAACTCTCTGGTCTCTCTCTGGAGCATATGGAACTTCCTAGGCCGGTTCGGAGCCGGTTATATCTCAGACACGTTCTTACACAAACACAGCTGGCCAAGACCGGTTTTCATGGCGATAACTCTAGGCGTTATGGCTGTAGGACACGTTGTTGTTGCCTCTGGGTTAAAAGGCAGCCTATATATTGGTTCGGTTTTGATCGGTATGGCTTATGGTTCGCAGTGGTCGCTCATGCCGACAATCACGTCAGAGATATTTGGGATCAAGCATATGGGAACTATTTACTTCACGATTTCGATTGCTGGTCCTGTCGGATCGTATCTTTTGTCGGTGAAAGTGATTGGTTACTTTTATGACAAGGTAGCTTCTGAGGCTGATAATTCTTGCTTTGGAAGTCAGTGTTTTAGGACGTCGTTTGTGATTATGGCGTCTGTGGCTCTCTTTGGGTCTTTGGTTGCTTGTGTTTTGTTGTTCCGCACAAATAAGTTTTATAAAAGGCTTGTAGCCAAGAGGAGCTTGAAGTAGTTTGCAAATTGAAATGTGGTTTGTATTTGTGGTTTGGCGTTTGAACAGAAAACATAAATATTACTATTGGTAAATTAAAAGAGATACAACCAACTGTACCAATAAATACAGTGGTTATTTGTCATTGACAATTTTGTAAAAAAAAAATTACATTTTCTTATAAAGTCAAATATTGCGTGCTACACCAACTATAGACACACATCTGGACACAACAAATCATCATAATCTTGACAAGAAGATTCTTCTTTAGCAAAAAAAAAAAAGATTTAATCATCTTTAGACTAGCAAATTTTTGAAATCCTCTGTGAGAAGCCCACAATTAACTCATGAATAGAAATAGGCCCAGTTAAAGCCCACCACCTAAACCGGCAACAGCCGACAGCAACACGACGGTAACAAGCTGTTTTTCGGAAACTGTGTTGTCCCTCTTTAAGTTTAAGCTATACTCTGTTTATCTCCTCTTTAAGCTACGTTTAAGAGATTTCCTCTTTAAGTTTTGATCAATGGAATCAGAACTATCCTCGAACGGTAGCAGCTGTGAGGAAGCCCATCGATTCCTAGACGCCCACTACGATTCCGACCGCCTGCTCCGGAACGTAAACCAAACCGTTCCGTTACGGTTACGTCTACCTCTTCTACTACACCTAAATCTTGTGGAATATCAAATACTATGGAAGAGGCTGACAAGCTCTTCTTTCGCAACAGCTGAGAAGGATACCATGAACGGCGTGAAACCTGAAAATTTGAAAGAAACCACCTCCACTGATCATCACCAAGGCGACGACTTTCTCCGTGAAGCTACTTCGACGGACCGGTCTCTCCTTAGCTCTTTAGCTACGTTGGTGATCAAGTCCATCGAGTTTCAAGTAAGTTTGATGCTAAGCTTCGTAAAGTTCCCTCCTTGGCTGATTCATATCTGCTTAAGCTTCGTTATGGATCCTTATCGTACAATGAGACGCGGCAGACGCTATCTCATATCAAAGGTTGTTGAGTTATGTGAGTTAGGTTTGAATGATGATAAGCTCGTGTTGGAGGCTGTGCGCAGGTTAGCATTGGGCCTGTTATGGGCTATGCACGTAGGCATCGTTTTGTTTGCAATGTTGGTATCTGCGTTTATGATTAGTGGGTTTGTGTTAACCCATTTGGCTCATGAACCACTTGTCGTTAAAGAGAGTTTGAGTTTTGATTACACAAAGAATAATCCAGAAGCATATGTGCCCATTACACCAGTTAACAGTCCGAATCAGAGGACAGAGGTCAGTGTCTCGATGACGTTACCTGAGTCTGAGTGTAATAGAAACCTCGGGATGTTTCAGGTTCGTGTGGAATTTTTATCAGAGAACGGTCAAGTGCTCTCTACTTCAAGGCGGCCGTGTATGTTGAGGTTTAGAACCGAGCCTATCCGTCTTGTCTGGACTTTTCTGAAGATTGCCCGCTTGTCTCTGGTTGTTCCGCACAAATAAGTTTTATAAAGGCTTGTAGCCAAGAGGAGCTTGAAGTAGTTTGCAAATTGAAATGTGGTTTGTATTTGTGGTTTGGCGTTTGAACAGAAAACATAAATATTACTATTGGTAAATTAAAAGAGATACAACCAACTGTACCAATAAATACAGTGGTTATTTGTCATTGACAATTTTGTAAAAAAAAAATTACATTTTCTTATAAAGTCAAATATTGCGTGCTACACCAACTATAGACACACATCTGGACACAACAAATCATCATAATCTTGACAAGAAGATTCTTCTTTAGCAAAAAAAAAAAAGATTTAATCATCTTTAGACTAGCAAATTTTTGAAATCCTCTGTGAGAAGCCCACAATTAACTCATGAATAGAAATAGGCCCAGTTAAAGCCCACCACCTAAACCGGCAACAGCCGACAGCAACACGACGGTAACAAGCTGTTTTTCGGAAACTGTGTTGTCCCCTCTTTAAGTTTAAGCTATACTCTGTTTATCTCCTCTTTAAGCTACGTTTAAGAGATTTCCTCTTTAAGTTTTGATCAATGGAATCAGAACTATCCTCGAACGGTAGCAGCTGTGAGGAAGCCCATCGATTCCTAGACGCCCACTACGATTCCGACCGCCTGCTCCGGAACGTAAACCAAACCGTTCCGTTACGGTTACGTCTACCTCTTCTACTACACCTAAATCTTGTGGAATATCAAATACTATGGAAGAGGCTGACAAGCTTTCTTCTTTCGCAACAGCTGAGAAGGATACCATGAACGGCGTGAAACCTGAAAATTTGAAAGAAACCACCTCCACTGATCATCACCAAGGCGACGACTTTCTCCGTGAAGCTACTTCGACGGACCGGTCTCTCCTTAGCTCTTTAGCTACGTTGGTGATCAAGTCCATCGAGTTTCAAGTAAGTTTGATGCTAAGCTTCGTAAAGTTCCCTCCTTGGCTGATTCATATCTGCTTAAGCTTCGTTATGGATCCTTATCGTACAATGAGACGCGGCAGACGCTATCTCATATCAAAGGTTGTTGAGTTATGTGAGTTAGGTTTGAATGATGATAAGCTCGTGTTGGAGGCTGTGCGCAGGTTAGCATTGGGCCTGTTATGGGCTATGCACGTAGGCATCGTTTGTTCATGTTAGAGTTAAACTTCCATAGTGGGAGTTATTTTATTATTTTCAGACTTCGGTTTTATGGTTTTATCGATCTTATCGGACTTATTTATTTTATCCGATTTATTAGATTTATGACGATTATATGACTTTTGAGAAGTAATAAATGGAGATTTTATGAGATATTTATTTATTATATTATTTGGAAAATCGGGGTATTACAATTTGGTATCGAGGCGGGGTTCGTCCGGCTCGACCGGATGGCGATTTATGGGACTCGGATTTTAGCGATTTCAATGTTTTGGGATTGGGAGTTTTTGAAAGAAAAAAAAATGGCACCGTTCAGTCGAGTATCATTCGGTTAGTCGATAGAGGTTCTGATTTTCTTTTCTTCTACAAGAGATGACCAAGTTTTTTTCGTTTCCATTGTCTATTACCTTGTCTTTTCTCTTCTTCGAAACCGTGAACGTTCTCTCATCGTCTCTTTGGAATTCGGGACGAATTCCGATAAAGTGGGGGAGAATTGTAACGACCCTGACCCAAGATGGGAGGAGCCCATTTGTTTTTTTTATTAAAACCCAAAACCTTCTTTTTTATTTTGTCCCACATTGGAAGTTTAAGCTTCCTTCCTCCTTTTCCTTCTCCTATATAAGAAACTCCACCCCCTTTCTTTATTCTCACCAAGTCAAAGTATTTTCTTTGCGTGTGACGAGTTGTTGTTGAAATATCCGACGACCAGTCATTAGTTAATTTTTGGTGGGATTTCGGCAAGTTTCCGGCGGATTTCCGGGCGAAGTTTTCTGGTAAGTTGTCGCCTTCATATTTCTAGTCGTGATTTGCGGATCTAGCATCCCATACCTCGAGTGACTCCCTGTTGCTCACCCTCCTTTCTTTCCTTTCGGTGAGACTGCGGACAGGAGTGATTGCTTTTGGACCGGTGCTTTTGGGAGTTATTTTATTATTTTCAGACTTTCGGTTTTATGGTTTTATCGATCTTATCGGACTTATTTATTTTATCCGATTTATTAGATTTATGACGATTAGATGACTTTTGAGAAGTAATAAATGGAGATTTTATGAGATATTTATTTATTATATTATTTGGAAAATCGGGTATTACAATTTGGTATCGAGGCGGGTTCCGTCCGGCTCGACCGGATGGCGATTTATGGGACTCGGATTTTAGCGATTTCAATGTTTTGGGATTGGGAGTTTTTGAAAGAAAAAAAAATGGCACCGTTCAGTCGAGTATCATTCGGTTAGTCGATAGAGGTTCTGATTTTCTTTTCTTCTACAAGAGATGACCAAGTTTTTTTCGTTTCCATTGTCTATTACCTTGTCTTTTCTCTTCTTCGAAACCGTGAACGTTCTCTCATCGTCTCTTTGGAATTCGGGCGAATTCGATAAAGTGAGGGAGAATTGTAACGACCCTGACCCAAGATGGGAGGAGCCCATTTGTTTTTTTTATTAAAACCCAAAACCTTCTTTTTTATTTTGTCCCACATTGGAAGTTTAAGCTTCCTTCCTCCTTTTCCTTCTCCTATATAAGAAACTCCACCCCCTTTCTTTATTCTCACCAAGTCAAAGTATTTTCTTTGCGTGTGACGAGTTGTTGTTGAAATATCCGACGACCAGTCATTAGTTAATTTTTCGGGTGG
Source organism: Brassica carinata (assembly GCA_016771965.1). Classification (NCBI taxonomy): domain Eukaryota; kingdom Viridiplantae; phylum Streptophyta; class Magnoliopsida; order Brassicales; family Brassicaceae; genus Brassica; species Brassica carinata. The sequence continues at coordinate 49,274,898 of CM028692.1, forward strand.
GATTTCGGCAAGTTTCCGGCGGGATTCCGAGGCGACTTCGTGAAGTTTTCTGGTAAGTTGTCGCCTTCATATTTCTAGTCGTAGAAATCTATTTAGGGAAGTATCCAGTTTAGGAAACCGCCATTTTAGGAAAGTTTCTATTTTAGGAAAGTTTCCATTTTTGGAAACTTTATTTCCTGAGATCTGAGTCTAAGCCGTTGATTCTCGTATTGCAGTTGATCTCTTTGACCATCTTCCGTTGTTCATTCCAGCCAGTTGCTAAGGTGAGGGCTATTCCGTTAAATCCCGTGCTAGTGTAGAATTCTTTCTATGTTAGTTTAGTTTGAAGCATGATCCGTCGTTTGAATTGAGTCTTGTGTGATAATTATAATATTGAATGTTAACCTAATTAGGGGTATAGAGGATTCAACCGTTGTTTGGATTGGTTGATGTTAAGTGATGATATACATATATATATATATATATATATATATAGTTATATAATTTGGACTATGTGGAGAGTCGGGGCCCGAGAGATTTGGGCTAACGACGATATGAGTACGGGGCCCGAGAAATCTGAGCTAGCGGCGTATATTGTGTGGTGCGGGTGCAAAGACGTTTGCATATCGATGCATATTGGTGGAGTGCGGGGTCCGAGATGTCCGGACTAGCGGCGATATTGTGTGGTGCGGGTGCAAAGACGTTTGCATATCGATGCATATTGGTGGAGTGCGGGGGTCCAGAGATGTCTGGACTAGCGACGCATATTATATTATCGTATATCCATATGAGGAGAATGCGGGGTGTGTAGACTAGCTATGTACCATCAGCGCATTGTTTGTTTTGTGTGATGCGGTAGGCATCGTGTTTGTTCATGTTAGAGTTAAACTTCCATAGTGGGAGTTCTATTTTCTAGTCGGTGATTTGCGGATCTAGCATCCCATACCTCGAGTGACTCCCTGTTGCTCACCCTCCTTTCTTTCCTTTCGGTGAGACTGCGGACAGGAGTGATTGCTTTTGGACCGGGTGCTTTTGGGAGTTATTTTATTATTTTCAGACTTTCGGTTTTATGGTTTTATCGATCTTATCAGACTTATTTATTTTATCCGATTTATTAGATTTATGACGATTAGATGACTTTTGAGAAGTAATAAATGGAGATTTTATGAGATATTTATTTATTATATTATTTGGAAAATCGGGGTATTACAACTTCCGTTATCCAAGCAACTTTAATAGCTGCTGAACGCACTTCACATCCAGTGGTTTTAATTCATGCCGAAGAACAAAGGAAAAGGAGGAAAGAACATAAAGAGAGGGAAAAAAATCAGACGAGAGATCATCTGTCAAGGATACGCTCTAGTTCTCCGTATTTGCGAAGCCAAGTGCATAGATGGAGTCACAAGGATGTGTCACATCAGAGGTGAGATGCACAAGAAGGTTTGGATTAGCGGCTATGGTAACATTATTCTTGTCGGGCTCAGGATGGATATGCATAACGACTCCAAAGCTGATGTCATCCATAATTATACGCCTGACTAGGGATGTTATAACGGGCTACCCGAGCCCGTTAAGGCCCTGCCCGTTTCAAGCCCTGCCCGTTTCAAACCCGCCAACCGAATGCCCATTTAACCATGTACCCGTTACTGCCCGTTTAACAGTTACCCGTTTAATGTGGAAATGCCCGTTTAGGTCCACGAGCCCGTTTAGGTTAATCTTTGTGTTTTTTTTTTTTTGATTATAGTCCTTTTTATGTAATTTTTTTTTGATTATATTCTTTTTATGTAATGTTTTTAATGTGTTAAGCTCTATTCTTTTTCATGAAATGTTTTTTTTCAATGCAGTTTTAATTATCTTAAGATATGATAATTAATACATTTTCCCTGTTTTATATTTATTTATACCATATGTATTTTCAATTCGTAAAAGCATAGATCATATGTTGTTAACTCTTGTGTAAAAGTAAATTAGCATTGTATATTTACGTGAGTTTTGAAAACAAAGTGACTTGGGGAAGGTGTAATGTAAATTCAGAAGATATGCATCCCATCGACAGAAAATGGTTCAGTACAAAGTCAATCACACATCGAAATATAAAAGTCAATCACACATCGACTAAAGCAAGAAGCAACAACAACAAAATAACAGATCATTTGAATTCTTCTTCATTTCCTCACAAACGTACTGAACGTAGTCTTTTTTTTTCTTAATAATAATTATCTCAGAATCATTTTCCAACAAATCTCTAAGCTCTCATCTTCGGTTTCTCCATTGCTCTCGGAGCTTATTCCCCAAACTAGAACACAACATCACAACAGCTTATTACAAACTCATCAAGAAATCAAGAAACTCTTCTTACATACGAATAGAACAATTAAGACTAATACAGAACAGAACCTAACAAACTCACTTTAAAGAAGATGGTTACTTTGACATTGAACTTTCTCATTGCATGTTTGATTCTCCTGACCTTGAACTTTCTGCTCGTGAGTTACTTGTTGTTTTTACGACATCTTCAATGCTAGTGCCATCAGTATCTTCAATGGTACCTATAATTTAAAATGTAAGTCAGTCAAAGAATCATTTAGCTATAAAACTGTTCTTGCAAAGTTTCTTTAATCACCTTCAAACTCTGCATATCCTCGAAGCCAATTGCGTGCGCAAAGCAAAGCTTGAACATTTTCCGGAAGCAGCCGGTTTCGGTATGGAGTCAAAACTCTACCTCCAACGCTAAACGCCGACTCAGAAGCAACTGTAGTAATAGGGATGGGTTAACCGACTCAGAAACAGCCGGTTTCGGTATGGGTTCCGCCCGTTTAAATACCGCCCGTCATGCCCGCGGGCTTCCCGCCCGTTTAAACATCCCTACGCCTGACGAAGCTCGTTTTATTAAAAGTTGTGATGAGCTTCCTGGTGATGGTGATGTTGGATTGATAGTTTTTTTTTTAATTTGAATTAATTTAACATTTTTAAAAAAAGAATTATTGGTAGTTAATGATGACGAGGATTATGGTGGTACTGCTCATGATTAGTGTAAATTTGGTGATGGTGAGATAGACATGCTCTAGTAAAGCTTTGCATGTATGACTCTTCTACATTTGCCGAATTACTTCCTCTCAGTCTAGTTTTTTGCAATAAGTGATTTAACGGTCGATTTCTGTTATTTACAAGACTGATTTGCCTTTATTCCAAAAATATTATTAACCAAATTCGAATGGATCTAAATGAATTTTAGAAGATGAATCCACTAAAAACCAGAGTTTTTTTTTTGCAAAGTATTTTAATAGTCAGCAGATTTTCTTCTGATTATTTCTTTTTTCAAAATATTATCAACCGAATCCGAATAAATCTCAACCGAATCCGAATAAATCTTAACCGAATCCGAATAAATCTTAAGAAGATGAATCCACCGAAAACCCAATCCGGAGGCCCCGAAAGCCTAGACCATTTCTCAGATATTTGTCAGTTTATAAAATATTTTCATTAATTCTTTATTTGAATAGTTTCTAATTGTGTATTAATACAATTAGTGGAAGTTTGAATAACACAATTAAAAATAAGGCAATTCAAGATTTTCAATTAAAAACTTGCTAAAACTACTCTTTGTTAGGTTCAATGAAAATTCTCCCACCTTACTTTCTAAATTTAGAGAAAATCATCTCGTCTTCTTCACCAATATAATACTCTTTTCACCACCCAATACAAAGAAAAAAAGAACCGATCTCTCTTATTATTATTACCGTTTAGCAAACAACAAATGGGTCGGAGAAAGATCAAGATGGAGATGGTTCAAGACATGAACACAAGGCAAGTCACCTTCTCAAAACGGAGGACCGGTCTGTTCAAGAAGGCTAGCGAGTTAGCCACCCTGTGCAACGCCGAGTTAGGTATTGTTGTCTTTTCGCCAGGGGCAAGCCTTACTCCTACGGGAAACCGAATCTTGATGCTGTCACTGAGCGGTTCATGAGGGAATGCGATGATTCCGACAGTGGTGGTGAGGAAGAAGAAGAAGAAGAAGAGGAGGAAGAAGAAGGGAGACGTAAGAACAGACCAAAAATGAAGAGGATTAGTGAGCGTCTTGATAGTCTCAACAGAGAGATTGAAGCTGAGAAGAAACGAGGCGAGGAGGTTCAAGCAAAGCTTGAATCCGCTGGGGATGAGAGGTTCGAGAAGAAGCCTATGGAGGAGCTAACCATCGATGAACTCAGGGAATACATTGATAAGTTGCAAACAGTCCATGGTAGGATCCAATGTCAAGCCAATAAGATGCAGGCTTCGTCTTGTCTTGTGCATCTCTCCGGGAACAGGCTTCTGTAGGATGAAGAGTTAGATCACAGAGATCGAGTTTACATTTTTTGATATTCTGTTTTTTTATTAGCTTACACAAGTTACTTATACATTGAAAGATCTTGCTGGTGCAAAACTGTTCTCATATATGGGGTGTGAGTGACTATCATTCTATCAATTTGATATCAAATGAATGTAACAAGATAACCAGAAATGTACCTCTGAGGATCTGTCTGTAGGCGACTTACTAAAACTTGATCATCTTTTCAAATAGAACCGATAGAATAAATGTAACCTTAGGCCAACACTCAAGAAACTGGTTAAATCTCAAAGTGCAGTCAACAGAAGGAGTGTCACGGAAAGAAAGATCTCAATCAAAAAAAAAAAAACTTCTAAATGTGTTGTCACTAATTTACAAATCCATATTAGAAAGCTAAGAACAATGCTTTTCTAATGTGGTAGAAGGTAGTAGTCTATTCAGAGAAATCTGATTCGGTCTCTGATTCATCATATTCACCTGATTCCTGCATAAACAGTAGTGAAATGGAAAGCTCAGGCTAATGGTGTTCTACAAAGAAACAAGTGGGACACTGATGTGAATAAAGTATAAAATAGTAAGAAAAAAGGTACCACTCTCTTAGTATAATCAGTCATTGCTCGGTGAAACTCTTCTCTTTTCTCAGTGGCTATATCATAATACTTTACCTTCTCCTATAATACAGTAGAGGAACAAAGAAAAAAATGAGTTAGAAACCATGTGAGTAGCAAATAAACAACATAGTGCAAATTGAAATCGGCAACAGCTGACCTAGATCACAAGCATATCTCTATCAAACACCTATATACGTTAACATGAAATCATTTCCTTGCTAAGATAAAGCATAAGCTATCACCATAGTTTTCAGATTCCATGCATTCGGCTATGACTCAAACAACGTTATTGAGGAAACTATTGGAAGTCTGAGTCCGTCTCTCATTCATCAAACTCTAAAAGACAAGACAAGTCAATGGGACAGAAGAGTGAAACCTAAACGTTACCTCATAAGTCATTGTTTTCCATTTCTCTCCACATGTCTTCCCAATCTGGATAGAATCAAGAACAAAACTAGTTCAGCAACAGAATCAAAGTGAATGCTAAGAGTCACCATGTTCTACTCTGAAACAATGAAGCTACCTCGCGCATGGACTTGACCTCCGGGTTCTCCTCTTGATATTGCTTCCGGAAATCCTCCCTTTGGAAACCAAAAAATTCAAAAGGCAAAAGTGAGGCAAGACTGTGAAGCGCATGCAACAGATGTACCTTTTGTATGTCTTCTTAAGTAGTCAGACAACACAACGAACATAACTAATCTCAACCTAACGAGCAATACCAAAACCTAGATGAACTTCCTCTCAAGATAAGGACAACTGAAAATAAATCAGCTGAGGGCATTATAGAAAAAGACACGTACAAGAAAAAGAAGAAAGCAGTGGGAGGTTTTTAGGCATCTTCCCATTGAATTTAGCAGCTTTCTTCTTCTTCTTAATCTTCTGGCTAGACTTTGGCTTCCTCAAAGGCTGGAGTCTAAGCCTTGTAGAGCTCCTTGTATCTTCGCTCGACATCACCACCATTTCTAAGTTCCTGCAAGAAAATTTCACCAATTAACAAGTAACATCATCTTCTCGTATTGCCTTTCAATAGCATAAAGTTCACACCTTTCATGACAGTATGATCCAAATACCTAAACCCAGTTCACTTATATCAGTATTTAATCACTAGAAGAAAGAAGAGACACACACACACAAGCACAACCCTAAACAGAGAAAACAGAGCAGAACCAATTTTTTTTTAAAGAACAAACTTGTTCATATGCGTACACACGAAAACATACCGACTAGAGTCGCCGCCGTACGACGGAGAAGAAGGTCGCGACTTGAGTCCTCTCTTCGTCATTCGTCTCCTTTCTCTTGCCGTCAAAAAAAAAAAAAGATTTTCTCGGAATCGAAGATTCGTTTCTTCCCGGGGCTTTTTGGTAATTAACAGATTTTGAGACTGTATGCCACGTGGCGTTATATCATCTACAAAAAAAGAGTTCATGAAATGAAAACCTCAAAGAAAAGAACAAAATATTAGTTTTTTTAACGGTGCGGGAGAGGTTATTACACATCATCGTCGGTCGATGATGACGACAACATCTCTGCTTCTTCTCAGACATTCCTCCTCACCTCCTGTCTTCTTAACCTCTTCCTCTTCTTTCGTCTTCACCAAGAACAACACCCCTTCTCGTTCCTTCTCCATCAAGGTTAGGTTTCTCTCTGACAAAGCAACCGTTGATTCTCTGTCTATGTGCTATTGTGTTGTGTTTGGTTTGATGGAGTTAACAGTGTTGTGTCTCAGATGGAAAGCGGTGAACAAAACACGGCGAAGAAGAAGGTGTTCGTCGCTGGAGCCACAGGACAAACCGGGAAGAGGATCGTGGAGCAGCTCTTGTCCCGTGGCTTCGCCGTCAAGGCAGGTGTTCGCGATGTAGACAAAGCGAAAACATCTTTCAGACAAGACCCGTCTCTTCACTTCGTAATCTTCTTTTCCTTCTCTTTTTAAAAATAACAACTCAACTGTGACTATATCTCTATCTTTTGTATAGGTTAAAGCAGACGTGACAGAAGGCGCTGAGAAGCTAGCCGAAGCCATAGGCGATGACTCACAAGCTGTGATCTGCGCTACTGGTTTTCGTCCCGGGTTTGATATCTTCGCTCCTTGGAAGACCGATAACTTCGGAACGGTGAACCTTGTGGACGCGTGTAAAAGACTAGGAGTGAACAGGTTTGTGCTCGTGAGCTCGATCTTGGTGAATGGAGCTGCGATGGGGCAGATTCTTAACCCTGCTTACATCTTTCTCAACGTCTTTGGACTTACTCTGATCGCTAAGCTTCAAGCTGAGAAGTATATCAAAAGATCTGGGATTAATTATACTATAGTGAGGCCCGGTGGTCTTAAGAATGATCCTCCATCAGGAAATGTAGTCATGGAGCCTGAGGTAACACAATGTTTGTTTGATCTTGGCCTTTTGAGATGGAAGTGATAAAAGATCTTTTGTAGGATACTTTGTCTGGAGGGAGCATATCGAGAGACCAGGTAGCTGAAGTTGCAGTGGAAGCTTTGCTTGATGAGGAATCATCTTCGTTCAAGGTTGTGGAGATTGTTGCGAGTGCTGATGCTCCAAAACGTTCCTACAAGGATCTCTTTGCTTCTGTTAAAGGAGGACATTAACTAAGAATCACAATGTAATGAGTCTCATGCTCTATTACAAAACTCTTATTTCGATTACTGTCTTGAGTACAACAATAAAAACAGAGATACAAAAGCTTCGAAACATAAACCAAAGTTCAGAGAGTTTTATTCAGTTTTTGGGTCTTAGGAGCCAATTAATGGCGCTTGTTCCCGGTTGCTTGTTCCCATGAGTTCATGACATGGTTCACGATTTCCTCAACCCCAAGCCCATGCTTCACCTGCATATAGTTTACCAATCAGACAAAAGACTCCTTTGTAAAACACTAAACTCATTGGGTTATATAAGTGATGAAAACATGTTACCTGAGCAAAGACGAATGGCCCTCCATCACGCATGCGTAGTGCATCACGCTCCATGACAGATAAGTCAGCCCCAACAGCTGCTGCGAGGTCTGTCTTGTTTATCACCTGCAGTTTGAAAAACCCACAAGAGAGCTTACATCACCTTACTACAGACTTGGTCTTTGTAACTTGTAAGTTAAAGAGTTTACCAGAAGATCAGCTTGAGTGATGCCAGGACCGCCTTTACGTGGTATTTTATCACCAGCCGATACATCAATGATGTAGATGATATAGTCAGCCAGCTCTCTGCTGAAATTAGCAGCTAAGTTATCTGCAAACACACAACAAAACTAAATCTATTCAAACTCATTTGATCCTTGAGAAAAAACAGAAACCTATATGCCATATAACTTCTGAACCGCACCTCCACCAGATTCACAAAGAAGCAAATCAGTCTTGAATAAGTTTGATAACTCCTCGAGAGGACCCAAGTTGATACTGATGTCTTCACGGATGGCTGCATGTGGACATCCACCGGTTTCAACAGCCCTGATCCTCTCCTCAGGAAGAGCTCCATGCTTCACCAGAAACTCACCGTCCTCTTTGGTGAATATATCATTGGTCACCTACATCGTTTGCAAGACCAAAGTCACATGTCTACTATACTCAGACCAAGGAAACAATCTTATGTCTGGTAATAATAATACTCACAGCAGCAAGACTGTATTTGTCCCTCAAGACTCTACAAAGAGCAAGCATCAATGCTGTTTTCCTGAGTGAACCAAAAACAGAAAGGTTAGACACTTTTGAGCATACAAGAACATGGAATCTTGTCTGAGAAAAAAACATTATCTAGAGTATGTTCTTTGTTATGTTCCCCAATGTAAAACACCAAGCAGTCACTATGATTCAAAGCCCTTGTTTTAAGTAGACAAAAAGACAGTTACCCGGTGCCAACAGGACCGCCAATACCGACGGTGAAAGCTCTCTCAGAGAAGTTACGGTCGTTAAGAGGAGGAGCTCGGCGGCTGAAGTAACCAGGAGAGTAGATGGGTTCGTGTGAGTGCGGTGCGAGTCCATCGTGGCTATGGTACACCCTCCCGTCCGCTCCTACCCAAGACATGTCCCCACCGCCGCCTTCCGGTTTCCTACTTGACAGAGTTAGATAAGATTGATTAGTGGATGATACGAGAATAAATCGCTGAAAGAATCAAAGAAACTCGAACTTGTGGCCGTGCTCGTGATCGTGATGGTCATGGTCATGGTCGTGTGACGCCATTTTCTCAAGAGACTTGGTTGCTGCGTTGACTTTCACTTGAGCTACTTGGTTAGAGTGAATCTTGAACACACAAAAGCAGATTCAAGAAGTAAGAAAAACCTCATCTCCCAAAGTGGTAGGAGATTCTTTATGTTCCCCGGGTGCTTGGAATGACAGAAATAACCCTGTCGGCGTAAACAAGGTTCAACTGTAACTCTGAACTTAAGTCTTTGATTACTATATCAATATCGTTTGTTTAAAAGCATTCTTTCATAGTTTGTTTCCAATAAAGAGAAAAACTTAGGAATCAAGAAACAAGAAAAGACAAAGTGGAGTTTAGTTCCATGAATACGACTAAAATGTTGATAAAACAAAAATATCCTTGAAAAGAAAGACAAAACAGCAGATAACTTCATCACGATTCTATCCTTGAACAAAAAGATATGAAGAGTCAATCAGAGACTCTCTCTCACATGAACAAGTTGGGCTTGGAGGCCTTGTAGGTGGTCTTGAGCTTCCTGGTTGGTGGTCTGACCTTGCGGAACACCAATGGGAACTTGATTTTACTGTTGTGGAACTGCTTGGTGCTCTCCCTCTTGCAAAGTTTGGCTGGAACAGTTGCCGTCTTGATGATCTGGATACAAGGGAACCTGACGCGGTGTCGTGATGCCATCTCGGTGTACATCTGCTCAACAGCTCCGTTCAAGGTAGTGTCACGGTACTCCTTGTACATGTTGTGGTATCCAGTCCTGCTCTGGTACCTCAACCAGATTCCAAAGTTCTTGATGGTTGTTGGGTTCTTCTCAAAGATCTACAAACCAATTTAACCATGGATTACATCAGAAACTAAAGAGGAGGCATTACGACCACAATAAAGCTATAGAAGATCAACTCATGAGCTTTGAATAGTCAAAGTTATGTCAAAGCGCATGTAAGCTCAAGCGTTATACATGATTTGAGTGGGAAAGCAATAAACTTTACAAACAGAAAATACTAAATAAACACACAAATACCATTGCTTTCCGGATAAGTTAGTTCATTTGCTACATTTTTTAACACGGTAATGAATCTATGAAAACATATCACACCTTCAGTGCATATAAGCTCAAGCGTCAAAGCTATGAACTTTATTATATTAAACAAACAGATAAAATTACTTTACGAACAAGTAAGGTCATTTACTACATTTCCTAACACAATACTGAATCTATCATAACGTCCAATGAGATTATCATTCAATAGAATAGAAAGGAGAAAGTAGGCACCTCGTTGATGGCGAGCATCTGACCATTACTCTTCTTCACCTTCTTCAGCTTCCTCAAGAAGTACCTAATCCAGATTAACAACACATAGTTAAGAGAGACCAAGCCAATAGCTACGCGATAATGAGAGTAGAATCAAGAGGAGAGGTGATGAAGATGTTTACTAACCAGAACTTGGACTTGGCACGAACCTCGTTCGTCGCCCAGAGTTTCATCCGGTAAATCTTAGGTTGCACATCCTTCTCTGTCGGGAGTGCTCTTCCGACAACCTGGTACTGGTGAAACTGGACAAGAAATAAAACAGAAGCTAAGATCAGATCCGACCAAAAAGATGATACAGAAACAATGGAGAGATCGGGAGCTTACCCTGAAAGCGCCCATTTTCGTCGGTTGAAACCTAAACAAAATGGAGACGGCGAGTGTTCTTGCTGTTTATAAACGATGCGTATGCCAAAACCCTAAAAAAACAAAACTGGATTCTAAAAGCCCAATGGGCCCAATAACATGTCTCAAACCCACCCGTTTTTTTTTGGTTATTTCTTCGTTCACAATTTATTATTTTCCCAAATTGAATATGTTTTTTTACATATGACGGCTTACCCTTTTGACCACAATCACCTTGACCATATCTTTTCTCCTACCGTAGCCACAGACAAATACCGACAGTAGGGGTGGGCACCGATCAAATATTACAGTATTTTTCAGTATTTGTGATTTGCTTCGGACTTCACGGATATCTGATTTTCCGATTTGCTTTGATTCGAAAAAATACGGATACTCGGTTTTACGGATATCCGGAAAAATTATGGATATTTGCGAATATTCACGGATATTTACGAATACCTTTTTCACTATGTTTAATACAAGTAAATCTGAAAATATTATACAAATTTGTTCAAAACAAAAGATAAAGTAAAACATAAATGAAACTGTTTATTTATAAATTCTTAAAAATTCATAAAATTTTCTTTTAAATTAAATGTTTTAAGAAGAATTGTAGTTTTTTATAATGATCTTATAATTCTTTTCTTCATATTATATTTTTATAAGTAATTTTATAAATAAAATTATATAATATTATACATTAAAAACTCTATTTAGCTATAGATATATAACTATTTATATAGTCGGAGTGGATCGGATATTCGTCTCTAATTTTTTTAGTATTTATGATTTGCTTTGTTTTTACCGGATAGTGATTTTTAATATTTGCTTTGCTTCGAAGACTTACGGATATCCGGATTTTTCGGATCAAATCGAAACGAATAACGAATTGAATCAAATTTAACGAATAAAATACCCACCCATAACCGACAGCGCAGGTAAATTGATTTTTTTTCTCTTTCTTATTTTTTTTTTAATTTTTTTTTAGTTGACATATTATTTATTAATCATTCCGAGAATTCGGGAATCAGATACAGTTACAAGCTCGTTTTGAACAAAAGTACCAAAAACAACCTATTACAATCCTAGTTTCGTCCACCCACTAAACCCGGCACAATCCGCTAGTTTGTTTTTCGGTATTCTTTGATATCGGTTTCCGTTCTCAACCATCGACGTAATTCTCGGGAAAGTGAGGTTCTCCTTGTTGCCTAGGATGCCGGGAGTTCCTTCGATGTCTTCGGAGTAGCTAGTTCCCGATGAACTCCACGAAGCTTATAACTTTCTCTCGCCTATGAAGCTAAGATGATGATAGGGAAGAATTGAATACTTACAAGACACGAAGCCGGTGAGTATGTAACGCCACACGACGTCCGAACCAGTCCCAACTCGAGCAAAAGCGCCGCTCATGCGCTAGAACCTGCAAAAAAACGGACAGGAAGTATCGCCATTCTCAATCTAGCCAGCCTCAACACCTAATTGGAAAGTCTAGTGCACCACCACAAGAGCTCATAGAGCTAAAGTGGTCCTGGGAAGTGAACAAGACCAAAAGGAGACACCAAGGCTGGAATGACATCCCGAGCACCACCTCGCCTTCTGATTTCTTTGAGAACCAAAGAGAAATAACCAAATCTGTGAGGAGCCTTCTCCGGTGTCAGTGGAGAGAAGCCTAGCAATGAAAACTCTCTCTCTCTCTTTCTTAATTTATTAGTGAAGAATTTTATCCGTGTTTGTTCTTGTCATACTGATAATATCATGTCCTGCTATTTTAGGTTGACTGCTACAGGATTTGATACTTCCCTTCCTGATGTCAGGGAGATGGTACGTGGGGTTTTCCCTCAGTCCGGTTGTGCTGTTCTCGGGTACGGGTTTGTTTTTGTTCATCTCCATGGACAAGATGCTATTGATAAGGCTCTGAAACTTAGCGGAGGTTTTGTGGGAGGCTTTAAAATTGCAGTTAAGACGGTCCTCCCAATAAAAAGAGTGAGCGGTGGCGTATCTCTCGCAAGGAGGTTGGCTATGGTTGAGAAAGCTAAAACCAATCAGAAGATGATCATGGCTACGGAAGAGCATTTTTGAGAGAGAGAGAGAATGTTATTTTTTTTTATTCGTGTGTGTTGAGTTTTATGATAAAACTCTGTAAAAACAAACTTGGTTGTCCAAAGTGAAAATCAACTTTAGGAATATCTTATTCCATAAATGAAATATTAATTAGTAGAAAAAAAATTGAATGATTTTTTTTTAAAAAAAAAAAAATCTGTTGAACTTCAGTCACAAATCTTTTCATATCAGCTTTTATTTTTTATACCAAAATATAAAAATTACTTGAATCCGGGATACCAGAAAAATCATATTATAATACCACTAGCCTATCAAATTATTAATAAACTAAATATTTTTTTCAATTTGCTCTGTGATCTGTATCAAACTAAACATAACTTATTTTATTTATATTAATTAGGTGGTGCTATTTGGATTTGGTTGGAAACTTCAAATTCTATCAATGTACACGTAATTGTTTGTTTAACAATAGATGCATCATGCATGATGCTCCTATTAGTTGTATTCAGAAAAAAAACAAATGTTCAAATTTTAAGATATTTACTCATGTTTAGATTAATCATTTAGTTTTTATTGTAGGAAGAGGAATTCAAAATCCATCTCCGGTTTTTGTTATATATGGCCATATGAAAATCACCTTTAGGAATATCTTATTCCATAAATGAAATATTAATTAGTAGAAAAAATTGAATATTTTTTTTTAAAAAAAAAAAAATCTGTTGAACTTCAGTCCTAATCTTTTCATATCAGCTTTTATTTTTTATACCAAAATATAAAAATTACTTGAATCCGGGATACCAGAAAAATCATATTATAATACACCACTAGCCTATCAAATTATTAATAAACTAAATATTTTTTTCAATTTGCTTTGTGATCTGTATCAAACTAAACATAACTTATTTTATTTATATTAATTAGGTGGTGCTATTTGGATTTGGTTGGAAACTTGGTAATATTATCAAATTCTATCAATGTACACGTAATTGTTTGTTTAACAATAGATGCATCGTGCATGGTGCTCCTATTAGTTGTATTCAGAAAAAAACAAATGTTCAAAGTTTAAGATGTTTACTCATGTTTAGATTAATCATTTAGTTTTTATTGTAGGAAGAGGAATTCAAAATCCATCTCCGGTTTTTGTTATATATGGCCATATGAAAATCAACTTTAGGAATATCTTATTCCGTAAATGAAATATTAATTAGTAGAAAAAATTGAATATTTTAAAAAAAATCTGTTGAACTTCAGTCATAATCTTTTCATATCAGCTTTTATTTTTTATACCAAAATATAAAAATTACTTGAATCCGGGATACCAGAAAAATCATATTATAATACCACTAGCCTATCAAATTATTAATAAACTAATATTTTTTTCAATTTGCTTTGTGATCCGTATCAAACTAAACATAACTTATTTTATTTATATTAATAAGGTGGTGCTATTTGGATTTGGTTGGAAACTTGGTAACATTATCAAATTCTATCAATGTACACGTAATTGTTTGTTTAACAATAGATGCATCATGCATGATGCTCCTATTAGTTGTATTCAGAAAAAACAAATGTTCAAAGTTTAAGATGTTTACTCATGTTTAGATTAATCATTTAGTTTTTATTGTAGGAAGAGGAATTCAAAATCCATCTCCGGTTTTGTTATATATGGCCATATGAAAATCAACTTTAGGAATATCTTATTCCGTAAATGAAATATTAATTAGTAGAAAAATTGAATATTTTTTTAAAAAAAAATCTGTTGAACTTCAGTCCTAATCTTTTCATATCAGCTTTTATTTTTATACCAAAATATAAAAATTACTTGAATCCGGGATACCAGAAAAATCATATTATAATACACCACTAGCCTATCAAATTATTAATAAACTAAATATTTTTTTCAATTTGCTTTGTGATCTGTATCAAACTAAACATAACTTATTTTATTTATATTAATTAGGTGGTGCTATTTGGATTTGGTTGGAAACTTGGTAATATTATCAAATTCTATCAATGTACACGTAATTGTTTGTTTAACAATAGATGCATCGTGCATGGTGCTCCTATTAGTTGTATTCAGAAAAAAACAAATGTTCAAAGTTTAAGATGTTTACTCATGTTTAGATTAATCATTTAGTTTTTATTGTAGGAAGAGGAATTCAAAATCCATCTCCGGTTTTTGTTATATATGGCCATATGAAAATCAACTTTAGGAATATCTTATTCCGTAAATGAAATATTAATTAGTAGAAAAAAAAATTGAATATTTTAAAAAAAAAATCTGTTGAACTTCAGTCATAATCTTTTCATATCAGCTTTTATTTTTTATACCAAAATATAAAAATTACTTGAATCCGGGATACCAGAAAAATCATATTATAATACCACTAGCCTATCAAATTATTAATAAACTAATATTTTTTTCAATTTGCTTTGTGATCCGTATCAAACTAAACATAACTTATTTTATTTATATTAATAAGGTGGTGCTATTTGGATTTGGTTGGAAACTTGGTAACATTATCAAATTCTATCAATGTACACGTAATTGTTTGTTTAACAATAGATGCATCATGCATGATGCTCCTATTAGTTGTATTCAGAAAAAAACAAATGTTCAAAGTTTAAGATGTTTACTCATGTTTAGATTAATCATTTAGTTTTTATTGTAGGAAGAGGAATTCAAAATCCATCTCCGGTTTTTGTTATATATGATGGCCATATGAAAAGAGATGCGTGTATATGACAGATTTGAAAGATTATTATTTTTTGTTAAGTATGTGAATTTCGTTATCAAGATAATGAGATATGGGATACAAAGTCTTTGAGAACAAATCCTAATGTATCAATGGCAGCTATCTAAAGCAGAGGTCTAACAGAGTCCAAAAAAAAAAGAAAAAAAAAGCTTTGAAAGACAATTAACGTCTAACCAAGTCCTAAGACTAAGGTTAAAGTTTAGCTAAACAAGTAACTTTTTACCGGTATGAATTTCCAGTAGACCCTCGTTGAACCTTGTCTCCGGAACCTGCAACAAGAACGAAGACCAGAAGAGAAGAACAGCCGGAGAACACTCTGAGGACCCGCAGAATGTCCCTAAGGCGACCCTAAAGGCGGATAAGCAAAGCAGGGGTGACTAAGTCCTGGTCCGGTCGTCACACACAGAGTGGTCCACTCCAGATGTTGTGTGCTCCAGAAGCTAACTAGACGGCGTCCTGAGAATCCCTTACCAGGAGAATAAGTGAGCAATGTAGACACGGAGTGTTTCTAACGGGAGCAAGCGGAGGTTTAAGCTCCTGATTCCGGTCCCTCCCCGCTAGTGACACTGGAAAAGATTTCACTCCAAAACCACGGAGAGGGCAGGACTAGCGACAGTGAACTCCCTTCTGGAAATATGAAGCACGGAGGAGCAGTAGCTCCTAACAACAGACACGAGCAAAGTCGGTAAGCTAAGCAGTAAGGAAACCGACCACAGAAGTTCCAGGCGAAAACCTCTATTCGCCGAATCGACTCAGATCCGAAGATCTAGAAGGGAAGTTCTGAAAAAAACAATAGCCAGCGGAGAGAAAGAGCCAAGAAGATGCGGAGAACAAACCAGATGAGCTTAGGCAGCGACGCTAAGCATTTTCCGGCGAGCATTCCAAGATGTACCTGACCCAGATCCATCGCACCAAATCTCAGATCTACCTCCATAGTGATGCTTCCTGAAGAATCGAGACCCACCATCACCTCGCCAACGCTCCAGAGAGGCCGAGCACACACCCTTACAACCGATTTGAGCCGTCGGATCCGACCGCAATCCCACGGCAAACCAGAGACGTCGAGCAAAGAGGAAAGGGAAAGGTCGAAATAGCTGCAGGGTAAGAGGCAAAAAAACAAACAAGATGAGGGGTGGCGACCGACGGACGGAAAGGGAACCGCCGGTCACCGAGCAGGTATTACGGAGGAGACGCCGAGAAAAAAAAGGTTGGAGGAAGAAAGAGAAGAGAGAATTTTTCTCTCACCTTTCTCTTAAAACTTTTCTTTTTTTTCAATTAATTAGACCTGATTTGAAAGATTATGGTCATGGTCGTCCTAGAACTGAGAACCCTGGTTTGAACATGAGGAGTATGTCATGCTAATGTGCCTTGAATGACCACATTTCAGGGTCAGGAGCTGAGGAGTACATTGAACTATCCATGTGGCTGGTAACTCTCGATCTGAAAATTTTCTATCATCACAACGATGAGACTTTTATTTGTGGATTATTTGACAAGTTCTTTTTATGAAGGATTAGTTTCAGCTCTCTAAAGTACTTATCACTTATCAGCAAAGGATCGTTGTTCTTTTCTTGTTTTTTTTTGGGATATCTTATCAACTTGTTTGTAATTGCTGCATTAAGTATTTCATTTATATCGTTAGCCAGTTATTTATCCTTTTCACCAAACTCATTAAATTAACTAAAAGCTTACATGCTGGTCCAAAGCTAAACCCCCAAGGGATGAAGAGTTATGCCAAGCAGTCTTTGCCGAATTAAAGGAGAGTTCAAGCTTTTTGAAATAGAAGTGAAATCAGTAGAAGATAACAAAGAGGATAAATGATCGATATCAGTTGTGTTGATATAAAAGGGTAAGAATTAATTTACAATAATAATTAATTTACAAATATGTAGCTAACAATCTATCTATATATATAAAGTAGAACTCTCTTCTTCCTCCTTAAGCCACGTCAGAAATTCGGTGAAGGAAGAGTCACCACGTGTTCAACTTCCTCAGAGTTTTGTTGCTTTCGTTACTTTTGGTTATTAATGGGCCTAACGAGATTGTTCTTTGTTTTATTTTTAGTTGTTATGTTTACGGGCTTGAATTTTTGGGCTTAAGAAATCAATACACAAAAGTCGGGACGTTTTCGTTTTCACGATCTCCTTCTTCGATGAGGTGTAGAGATTCTAGGTTTCTTCGTATCCCCGAACTTGGAATAGGACAAACTATAATAGAGGTTCTGGAATCTCTGTGTCGATCCCTATTCATGTCGTTTCGTCTTCGATATATCTCCTCTGATCCGTTTCATCATCAAGTGCTCCATCGACATTAAGAGCCTTCTTAACTCCTTAAACCCCCGCAAATCATGATTCCTCACTCAGTGCTCCTTATCTCCTTTCTAGGCGGTGGACCTCACCTATAAATAGGCCAGTCTCGATCCCATGGACATCATCCTTACCATCTTATTAATCTTATAAGAAAATTTTCTTTACAGTTATGGCTAACTCATGTTCACTATAGTTTCTTAAATACACGGCAGCGTTTTAAACTAAGAGGTATCAAATTTATGTTTTCAATTTTTTTTTCTTCATTTAGAGATGATTTCGAATCTGTTTGTTAATTATGATTTCCTTTTTCCTGTATTCAGGCGACACTTATGCTAGCCACCGTCAACGTCCACCGCCTCGCCACCTATGTGACTCGGTGTAATCAGAATTTCAGACTGCCCGACTCTCCTCTATTGGTTGGGCTCAATGATTCAACCACTTTTGATGAGATAACCGAGTCACCTCATCAAGTTGAGTGCACTCCGCCATATCAGTTAGATGTAAAGTCTTCATCTTCAACCATATAGTGTTCAACATGTAAGCATAATCATTCTCATTTTGTGGTTTTAGATCTCTTTGCATTGATCGATAACAGCATTTAGCAACCTACAAATCTAATGTTATCCTCTTTATGTAACACATGAGAGTTGTATTTCCTAGATTTGTAGACCTGTGAAACTCTTTTTGTGTCACTTGAAATAATCTTGGATTGACTTTAATGGTAGCAGAGTTGAGGAGTCATGAAGTATCACTTTCCAGAAACGTTCATTCTCGCCAATGAAAGTAAAGTGGTCTGTGCAAGTGCGTTTCTTTCAGCAATATTCTTATGGTCCTAGACCCCAGCCTTCGAGCAAGAACGTAGAGCTAGCCAAGCGTATAGCGGCACTGATGATATCGGTGCTTGGATTGCGGTTTCTGATGATGGGGGACTCCACAAAGCTTTGGCGAGCCATTTGTCCGACCTCCATGAAAAGTGCCCAACTTTTCTGGCTTCTTGAACTAGATGGAGTCTGGCTACAAAAAATCCGTTAGAAAATGGAAGGCCTTAGATCGTCAAGGAGACTCTGATGCTGCATTGTTACCTATCCAAACTAACCAAGCAAGATCTTCCAACGTAAGTTTTTCCCTTTTTTTACACATCTCTTACTAAGAAGCTTTCTTACCCTTTCAGCAGAATGAATATTTTGTAGGGACAAGATCTGTATGGAGTGCGAATAGGATTGTTGTAAAAAGCAGTTTCACGGTTGGTATAGAGCTATGCAGAGGCTCTCACCCTTCATCTTTTATCATTAAGATCTTTTATCATCAAATTGTTTCTTTCGAAGTATTTTTCAAATGCAGGGATGAAACTTGCGGTTGAGGAGTTTGACTCCTGAGGCATTTGCTCAAATTTGATGGCATCAAGGCAGAAGGGGAATCAAAAGTACAACAAAAAGAAGGGGTTAGCTTCTCTCATCTCTTTCATTCTTCTTCTGTCTGCATCATAAACTATATTTACACGGTAAGAATGTCCCCAATAGTGGTGAACGACATGGATCAGGTACCTATAACTGATGAGTAATGAGGCTTTTGGATGAGTTGCAGTGTTGACTATGGTATGTATATCTTGGGAAACCATTGAGTTTTTGTTCAGTTAATTGCTATTGTAGAGCCTTTGATTATGATGCATTCAGATTTGAAACATTGATGTTTAACAGAACAAACATTCGGGGAGTGAGACAGAAAACGTTACGGCTGGTTGGATGACTAATATGTAGGGAACTCCTTCTGTGGAAGCCATTGGAATGTCCATTGCACTTTTCCAGTTTTCACAGCTGCATTGTTAATTTTCTTGACTGAAATGCGCGAACTCAATGTGACAGGTTAGCAACGGTAAAGCTCAAAGGTACTTGAGCAGCATGAGGAAGAAAAAGCCTATTCCTTTCTCACATAAGTTTCCACGTGCTGAACCTCTTGCTCTTCTTCTGCTA
The DNA here is from genome assembly GCA_016771965.1 of Brassica carinata. Lineage (NCBI taxonomy): Eukaryota > Viridiplantae > Streptophyta > Magnoliopsida > Brassicales > Brassicaceae > Brassica > Brassica carinata. Next base: position 49,294,714 of record CM028692.1, read on the forward strand.
GAAAATGTTGTCTTTTATACCCAAGGATCTCCTTACAGCTGAAAAGGTGTTTCACATATTTCCTTTGTTACATTCGTTTTGATGGAAGTGGTGTTGTGTTTGATAGCTATATATATACGAGAAATCCAGAAAGACTGAAAACTCTATCTTCATAACCAACTGCTGTTGTACATTATTCAGAGCTGTAGATGAGGATAATGACGGTACTGACAACAATAACAACGTTGGCAAAGATACATTGCCCTTTGTTTGCATCATATGCAGAGAGCCTTTTATGGATCCAATTGTCAGCAAATTGAATCATTACTTATGTGAGAATTGTGCTTTGTCTGGTTTAGCTAAGGGAGGCTCTGCTTAACCTTTCATTACGCTGGATAGTGCAGATTTAGCTTAAAATTAAGTGTTTGCAAAACAGAAAAAAAAAACACACTCATTATGATTGTGCATAACAAACGATATATGCATATATTAAGATAAAAAAAACATGTTACCTCTAATTTATAAGACTCAGGGAAAGAAAAACATAAGACTAAGTAACTTTTATCAATCTGTGTTTTATATACGTTTAGTTATAGATAAATTTCTATTATTTGTTACATTCTCACAATACTTTTTTAAAAAATAATTCGGGTTATACGGGTCATAAAAATTAGGGCTGGGCATTTTATCCGTTAAATTTGATTCGATTCGTTATTCGTTGCTATTTGATCCGAAAATTCCGGATATCCGTAAGCTTTCGAAGCAAAGCAAATACTAAAATTCAATATCCGTTAAAATCGAAGCAAATCACAAATATTAAAATTTTGGGAAGCGAATATCCGATCCGATCCGTCAATATATAAATACATGTATATTTTAATTATATTTAAAGTTTTAAATGTATAAAATTATATAATTATTATTCTAACATATGATTTGATAGATTATATCCATATTATTACTAATATAAAAGTATTACATAAAAAGAAGAGAAAACATTTATGACAATTATAATTTGTTTCTTATGTTTTGTGTTATTATAATTTTTAACTAAGTTTAAAAATTTACAAAATATGAAGATTCAATACTTCTTTTAATTTTTATCTTTTATATCATGCAAAAAATATTTTTACAAAACAAATTTGTATCAAATTGTAAGATTTTTTTGTATTAATCAAAACAAATGAGATATCCGTAAGTATCCGCGAATATCCGCAAATATCTATTTATTTTCCGGATATCCGTTTTTCCGAATATCCGTATTTTTCCGAAGCAAAGCAAATCGGAAAATTAGATATCCGTAGCATTCGAAGCAAATCACAAATACCTTAAAAAACCCGGATATCCGATCCGTGCCCAGGCCTAATAAAAATCATGGAGGCCAAGGACAACAGATGTTTACTTAATCCCCTCTCAACGGAAATACAATACCTATTTACCTTATTGATTTTCAGATTTCATCAAACTCAAGACAATAAAAATGTTTACAAATGAATCTACCGAACATTCTTTTGTCACCAAATTTAAATATAGATAAATTGAAACATTGATAAAATACAATAACCAAAAATGTATATTAAAGAAAAGGAAAACACAAATAAAAAATATACTAAATAAAAAAACAAGATTTATTTTAAAAAATATAATATAACCCAAAATATACATAAAAACATAAATTTCAAACGCATATAAGAAAATCATAACAATTATAATTATAATCCGTTGACAAGAATAAATATAAAATTTTGTCTTTCAATCACCAAATTCAATTTAATTTAAATTAACAAAATATTGATACATAATCACAACCAAATTAATAGATTTTTTTTGTAAACCAACCAAATTAATAGATAATCACAAACTAGGGCAAAACCCGCCCGCTGACCTATGGGTGGATAAACAAATATACAAACAATTAAAATATATTTAAAATGCTTAATTCATTTTGAACTAAATATAAAATTAATTTTATAATTTTATCACGATACATTTGTCTATTTATTTGACTATTTATTTTAAAAATTAAAAACTTAATTATTAATTTTTTTATTTTTTTTCTAATTGAACTTCTAATGACATGTTATCTTGACTATTTTTAACAAAGAAACATCTAACCAATATTTGTAAGTTGTAACTTTAATCTAAATCTAAGTTTTAGATTCCTTAAATTATCCCTCACTATTATTCACATGAAACTAATCAGTATGTGTCGACTTTAAAAAATTGTCTCTTTCTTCCAAGTACAAATATTTCTCTTTTATTTTATTTTTCTCTTTTAAAAAAAAAATCTCAAATTCGTATGATCAGATTTGAAGTGTAAGCTGTGTCAAAAAGGTCTTTCTCAGTGACTCAGAGACTCTAGAAGTAAAGAAATATTCGTGCATAGAAGAATTCGGTAGTCGTTTCAACCACTTTTATTATTCGGTAATAGATTTATATTAGACTGATTTCTTAAAATTCCATTTTATACTAAACCTAACTGGATTATTCATGAATGCAAAAAAGAAAAAGAAAATGTATATATATATATATATATGCGAATTATTTTTATCAAATGTAAAGTGCATTTAAATATTTTCTCTTTTGGTAAGATATTTTTCTTTTTTTTTGTTGGGTGTCATATTTTGTTTTTGACAAATAAAAAGTTAATTGTAGCTATCTCATTGTGGGTGTTATATTGTGAATAGACTTTACAGTTTCTCTCAAAATGAGGTAATTTTTAGAATGTGTGTCCATCTCAAAACATGATCATCTTGGATAGAGAAATATCATCATAGTGATTTAGGGGAGGTAGTTGTCTAAGCTTTCATCATTTCAAAAAAAAATGCATATTTTGATTTTATTAGATTCGTCAAAGCATTCACTTAATCTGATATTAAATAGGTTTCTTCCTTCTTCTTTTTTTTGAAAACAACAAGGTTTCTACCTTATTTTATCTTCTTAGTATATGAAATTGGTGCTTATCCAAAGCCATTGGAGTTGTTAATTTCTTATTTCTTCATAATTAAATGTTTTGATGTTTAAAACTGGCTTCCATTAGAAACTGAGTAGATTTCATTTTAAGTCAATTTCAGTTTGAATAAAAAAAGAAGAAGAGGTGTTTGGCAACTAACAAAAGAATTTGAAAACACCAAAAGAGTAAAGATCTCTACATAATTAATAAATATCGTTGAAATGTTGGAGAACTTGCACATAAGGTAATGGTCAAAAGCGAATACAAACAAAAAGGCAGCAGAAGAAATTTTTTGTTGTTGTATAAAACGATACAGCATAATGTCTTCCCGGGTAGATATTCTCACGAAAATTAAATAACCTAGAAGTCTCTTCCGTATCTAAACCACCGACTATAACCGAGAAATATTCTCAGAGCTGGAGCAGCTTTTCGAAGAAACCAACAGTAAGGTGATTTCACTCCATATCCACCAGCTGTAATATGGCTATCTTCCCTCCTGTAGTTTTTTACAATGATACTATGGCCGCGTTTGTCACTCAATCCTTCTATAACAATAGACCAAAGTAAATTAGTCACTGGAAATAGTATATATTACTAACAGAGACAGAGAACACACACCATATCAATCACAGATTTGTGAACCCAATTCTTCAAGAAGATCGCATGAGCATAGAAATATTAGAACCACACCAAAAGGAAAAAAGGAGACATGATTATTGCGTGTTTTGTTTAATTCAAGAAAATCAAATATTATGAACAAAGTAAAATAGTTATATTTTTATGAAATTTTTTTAATATAGTAACAAATATATAATTACTCTAAAAAATAAATAGTCAAAGTTGTAGTAAAAATAGGGAAAATAATAATTAAAAATAAACTAGAAATTTCACAAATTTTTGAAATATATTGTGTTATTCGTTCATTTGCTTACCCGGCCAGTAGGGTCCGATCCTAGTATATATATATATATATATATATATATATATGCGAATTATTTTTATCAAATGTAAAGTGCATTTAAATATTTTCTCTTTTGGTAAGATATTTTTCTTTTTTTTTGTTGGGTGTCATATTTTGTTTTTGACAAATAAAAAGTTAATTGTAGCTATTTCATTGTGGGTGTTATATTGTGAATAGACTTTACAGTTTCTCTCAAAATGAGGTAATTTTTAGAATGTGTATCCATCTCAAAACATGATCATCTTGGATAGAGAAATATCATCATAGTGATTTAGGGGAGGTAGTTGTCTAAGCTTTCATCATTTCAAAAAAATGCATATTTTGATTTTATTAGATTCGTCAAAGCATTCACTTAATCTGATATTAAATAGGTTTCTTCCTTCTTTTTTTTTTAAAGAAAACAAAAAGGTTTCTACCTTATTTTATCTTTTTAGTATATGAAATTGGTGCTTATCCAAAGCCATTGGAGTTGTTTCTTTTTTCTTCATAATTAAATGTTTTGATGTTTATAACTGGCTTCCATTAGAGACTGGTAGATTACATTTTAAGTCAATTTCAGTTCGAATAGAAAAAGAAGAGGTGTTTGGCAACTAATAAAAGAATTTGATAACACCAAAAGAGTAAAAATCTCTACATAATTAATAAATATCGTTGATATGTTGGAGAACTTGCACATAAGGTAATGATCAAAAGCGAAAACAAACAAAAAGGCAGCAAAAGAAACTTTTTGTTGTTCTAATAAAATGATACAGCATGGTGTCTTCCCGGATAGATATTCTCACAAAAATTAAATAACCTAGAAGTTTCTTCCGTGTCTGAACCACCGACCACAACCGAGAAACATTCTCAGAGCTGGAGCAGCTTCTCGAAGAAACCAACAGTAAGGTGATTTCACTCCATATCCACCAGCTGTAATATGGCTATCTTCCCTCCTGTAGTTTTTTACAATGATACTATGGCCGCGTTTGTCACTCAATCCTTCTATAACAATAGACCAAAGTAAATTAGTCACTGGAAATAGTATATATTACTAACAGAGACAGAGAACACACACCATATCAATCACAGATTTGTGAACCCAATTCTTCAAGAAGATCGCATGAGCATAGAAATATTAGAACCACACCAAAAGGAAAAAAGGAGACATGATTATTGCGTGTTTTGTTTAATTCAAGAAAATCAAATATTATGAACAAAGTAAAATAGTTATATTTTTATGAAATTTTTTTAATATAGTAACAAATATATAATTACTCTAAAAAATAAATAGTCAAAGTTGTAGTAAAAATAGGGAAAATAATAATTAAAAATAAACTAGAAATTTCACAAATTTTTGAAATATATTGTGTTATTCGTTCATTTGCTTACCCGGCCGTAGGGCGGGTCCGATCCTAGTATATATATAAAGATGAGTTCTTTCTCTCCTCATTAAGATACATCAGCATCCATGTCATAATTTATGTTCACCACGTCGTGACACGTGTATACTATACACACCGTTTCGTTAAGTCTGATGGCGTCATGGGCTCTGTTCGATTGGTGTTGTATACTAAGTAGAAAAAATCTCCATTCGACTTCTCTCTTTCCTTACATTTTATAAATCAATACAAATAACCACAGAATATGACCAGCTCTTCCTTATGCGTCTCTTTCTTTTTTTTTCCAGGGGCATCCATGATGAATGAAGCTACAAGCGGTCCTCAGCAGCTTCATCCTTACCTTTTGCCTCCGTAACTCCGTCTATGTCTCCTTCATCATCACTGGAGCTTTCTTCGGCGAACTGGTAAGAGATCTAAACCTTTGTTTTACATATTCTCAAAGTTCGTATATTTCCAGATTTGTTTTTTTATTCGAACAGCGACTATTCTCTATTTACAATAGAGGGCTAGAGACAAGAATTGATTGTTTTAGGGTTTGTGAAGTCTCCACTTCCATGGTAGTGGATTCCTTATGTTTTTTTTTAATTATATTTCAGAGCAATTCTCAGAGTTCCATTAGTCAAATTCATAGTGTGGAGATCCTACCAGCCAAATTCAAAAATAGACCATCGAGTTATTCCTGCTTCTCATTGTTGTAGAGATATTCGTGTTGCAACACCGTGAATATCTCCATATTTGTTGTGAGGTACATCAAATGCTTTAACTTATTTTTAATTTAAAATATATGTATTTCATTTCTTACTTTCAGGTAATTTCAAATTTTTTTTCAGAATTATACAATCAGTCATCCTCGATTTAGCTATTTCTGTTCTCATCATCTTTGTATTCTTTCATAACTCAAGACTCATATATGTTTTAAAATCTTTTAAAATTCTCATTGATTCAGGCAGTCACAACGCATAGTCAATAAGACAATAACAGAGAGACGAAGAAAAAGTGTACTTGCAAATACAATATAGGAAGCCGGGCATAGGAAGTTGTTGAGCTTGGACATGAGGCAAAATGACCAAGAGAGGTGCAGCAGTGGGTCACAAATAAGTAGAAGCAGAAGGATGAGAAAATAAAGGCAGTAAGGATGGTGAGAGATCACAATCGAAGAACAATCAAACATATAATAACAGGGGAAGAGAAAAATCATGAAAAGGTATTCACTATGCCATGGACTTTATAATTCAGACATGTATTTACATTTATCTCTTTTCATTCTCCCTAGAAGACCAAGAGCAGAACAAAACATAGCTTTTTCTCTAATCTGGTTACTTAAAACTTAATGTTACAACAGTTTTATAATTAATCTCAGAAGTTTTTTTATGTAGATTGAGGGCAGTTTAAATGGGACAGATAGTTGAGAAGGTAAGAAATACAGTCACTTTACCATGTCATGGCTCATAATTATTTACATATTGTCAAGTTTGTGCTCAGTTAGCTGACACTACATAAATGTTAAACATCTGAGAGCTATTGCATTGTTTTTACAGGTTCTGAGGAGCGGCTTATATAACACTGCTGGAACAAAAAAAAAAGAACAAACTATCAACCAGACCAACGTCACTGTCACACTATCCTCCAAAATCACAACTTATTATAGCAATAAGAGTTGCTCTCAGAGTTTAACGATACCATTAAGTTGTCTCGAACGTGTTTACAGACCCAGAGACGTCGTGAGGTGGACGTCGATTAGGAAGAAGAAGAAGATTATGTTGTACTTTGTATATCCATGGAGATCTCAGTGTTGAGTTGGTGAGTTCACTAATATGTGCTTAGCTGTTACTGTGACATATGTTTTTTGTGAGTGAATTTTAATGATCTTCGACATAATTGGAATGAGATAAAAGAGTGATCATAAACTGGAATTCCCCTTTATATTTTTTGGCATCTCCTTTGTCATCCATCTTCATTTTCATTTTTTCATGATTCTCTCAGGTCCTTTGCTTGCTATTGACTTTTTTGCTAATTAATACATTCTCTAATTATTGATACAAATAAATATTTGTAATTCCTTTTTTGGTAGTGAAGGATTGATGGTACCCCCATCTTCTTGACACCAGAATTAGGGATCAAACGAAATCCTATATCTATTCTGTAAATACTAGGCGCCATCGGTCAACTTTTTAGCAAACATATTCATACGTTTTCTTACAATTGAATTATAGCCTTTTACAAAACTATATAATTACCAAAAATATAATGGTCTTACTAAGCTTTGACACTCAAAGCCGTTAGTTGTTATAGTTGAAGAAAAAGAGGGATATTGTAACCAACATAGATTAATAAGTCTGCAAATGTTAGCGGCTCTCTATCAACAGTATATATATATATTCTTTAACTCTAAAATTATAGTAAAAAATATTTTAACATGTTATATATATAAAGAAAAACTATATAATTACCAAAAATATAATGGTCTTACTAAGCTTTGACACTCAAAGCCCTTAGTTGTTATAGTTGAAGAAAAAGAGGGATATTGTAACCAACATAGATTAATAAGTCTGCAAATGTTAGCGGCTCTCTATCAACAGTATATATATATATTCTTTAACTCTAAAATTATAGTAAAAAATATTTGAACATGTTATATATATAAAGAAATTTGTATTTGTAAACATCCCACTTAAACAGAAAAACATTTGACTCAATATTTGTATTTGTAAAAATTTGTAAACCATATTTAATTTAAACCAGCTTCAATTCGTAGACCAGCTTATGCTAACAAATTCATGCTAAAGCACAAGATACATCATGTACATATAAACTTTGATGTCTGATATTAATATGTAGTGTACATATTGTATATGATAAAAATAATCATTGATTTGTTAAAATGGGTGAAAATATATATAATTGTGGTAAAACTGTTGTAAAAATTATGAACTTAAATGTTATTTTTAGTAAATTAAAAATTAAATATTAAAATAAATTTGTATTGTTAGTTTATTTAAACGCCCGCCCGTAGGGCGGGTTTACCCTAGTAAATTATAAAATTGTCAGATGTTATATATACTCATTCGGCTTGTAATTGTTTAAAGACCTCTTGCAATTTGAGAAATTTGAGAATTTTATTGAAATTTGAGAATGCGTTCTGTAATTTTATGGTTATGTTTCTGGCTTTCTATCAGATTGTATGTAGCGTACCACCGGGATTTATGCTTTTCGATAATGAACGGTAATGGTTTTGGCTTTTCTATCAGACTGTGTGTAGCGTACCACCGGGATTTATGCTTTTCGATAATGAATGTTAATGGTTTTGGCTTTTCTATCGGACTGTATGTAGCGTGCCACCGGGATTTATGCTTTTCGATGATGTAAAATAAATGTAACTTAGAATTTACTTCATTTCATTGGTGCTGTTCCATGATAATAGAATGGATGTAATAGAAGTAAAAACAAAGGACAACTTAATGCTAAATATACCATCTCATCTGTGTGTGTTTTTTGGTTCTTTTTATCTATTCTGTATAGATGAGATGACATGGGACACCATTAAAAATCGCTATAAATCAAATTAAACATATCTTACCATTAAAAATCGCTATAAATCAAATTAAACATATCTTACCATTAAAAATCAAATTCAACATATAAATGCACGCCGTGACTACACTCCATCACATTCAGTGGGGACAAAGGAAAAGACAAAACAGATAGCGGAACAGAAAATGACATCTCTTAATTTCAAATAATACCCCAAACGCCACTTGCTTCGAGAGACACCAGCCACGGAGCAGCAGCAGCAATAAAACACAAGACTCCAAATAATTAATTCAACGAAAGCTCTGGATACGCTGCGACGCGCCTAGACAAGAACACCGTACATCCATCCTTGGGCGATATCGTGGGGCAGTACACGATCTCATCGCAGCCGTCAGATCGAACCCTCTTGAAATCCAAAAGCGTCGAGAACATGGCGATGAAGAGCACGAGGTGGTTCAACGCGTAACGCTGACCCACGCACTGGTGAGACCCCCATCCAAAAGCCAAGAAGTTCCGTTTGAACACCTGGTCCTCCTTCCTGGTCTCGCTAAACCGGTCTGGATCGAACCGGTCCGGTTCAGTGAACCCTTGGAACGAGGAGTCGAAGACCGAGGGAAAGACAATGGTTCCTTTAGGTATAGTGTACGTTTTCGTGAGAGGGAAGTCTACAGCTGCCACGTGCGGGACCATAGTCGCCGGGGGACGGTATCTCACGACCTCACGCGCCACGTTGAGCGTGTACTTCATCTCCGCGAGCTGGTCCACGGTTATCAACGCGTTGGACTCATGCGACCATACGCTTCCTACTTCCTCTCTGACTCTCCTCAGCACCTCCGGCTTCGACTCGAGCTGCGTCACCGCCCATAGGAGCGATGACGTGGACGCGTCCTGCGCTGCGAAGAGAAAGTCGAAGAGGAAGCCGCCGATCTCCTCGTCTCTAGAATGAGGCGGGGTGGATTACCGGATGCAGCCTCCTCGACGATGGGCTGCATCCAGAAGTCTATCAGACACGTGGGCTCTTCTCCTGCCGCCATCCTCGCTTTAGACTTTCCCGCGCAGACGGCGAGTATGTTCGCCAGCCTCTTCACAGCCATGCGAGCCTCCCGGAACGCGAACCCTGGGAGGTCAAACGGGAGCGTCATTGTTCCGAGGTTGAAGATGTTGTAATCCGTACGGAACCTGTTTTTATCTTCCTCGTCAAGGTAAGGTCCGACAAAAACTGTTTGAGATGTTTCTAGGTTGAGGTCACGGACAAGGTTTCGCAGGGACACTGGATCACCGTTACAACTTTCCTCCCATAGCCGTAGATGACGGAGGATGATTAGTTGCATGAGACTAGAGTATGTGGAGAGTGCCTTGGGGGTGAAGTTTGGTGCGATCTGTCGGCGAACTGACTTGTGATCGTCACCGAACATGTAGATGAAGTTGTGGTCACCGAAGAGCTTCTTACCGAAGGGATGTCCGACGAAGTGGAATGCATCGGGACGAACGTTGGTGAAGATTTGATGAGACAGCTCCGTGTCTCTGATGTAGACTATGAATTTTCCGACGAGGTAGTTGGCGGAGAGGCCAGGGAGTTTCCTGCCAGAGCGGATTGCTTGTACCAGAAGGAAGTGGGGTCACGGACGACCGAAACGGCGTTTCCGATGATGGGAGGGACGAAGAGAGGTCCAGGGAGGTTGCCTTTCTTGCGAATGTAAGAAAGTTGCTCGAGGAGAAGGAATAGAAGTAGTGCGGAAACTACTATGTATGGTACTAGAGAGGCTATTATGGAAATAGAGATAACCATCCTTCTCTTCCCTCTTTTAGCTGGTTGTATATTTCTGATGGTATTATGAGCCTCAAAAGCTGAGTTATATATACAAAATGAACAATATGTCAATAATATATATATGAATAATATATTGAACTGTCGACAAGATGCATGCAATTTTTTTGAACGGCAACATGTGTGCGGTTCACCAACACGTGTGGAATGCAACCAGAAAGTGGAAATAAGTTTACAGAAACGGTTTTGCTTAGCCTTTAAATCTCTGTACTTTATCTGGCAGTTCCATTTCGTACACGAGAACTTCAAAGTAAGTTATCCGATTCAGCGTGACAAAAAGATTATAATTAAAATGAGTATTATAATTTAATTAATATAAATATATACTTTTCGTTGGAAATAAGAAGAATACAACATCCTACTGGTAATCGAATAAAATCTACACTGGCTAAGTAGGATAAAATTTCTGCTTAGTGATAAAATACAATCTTCAAGATAAATAAGTTGTTATAACATCTAAATATATGCATGTATTTTGATCAAAAAGGAGATACCCGATCTTCTAATAATATAGGGTTTCTAATTCTGAGGATCTAAATCATTCGGAGTTGTTTCTAGCTACTATAAGAATATACTTAAAACTACAAGATTTTTTTTTCTACCAGGTTGATACTTTGATCAACATATCAATAAAGAATTATGTAATATTTTGCTTTCTATAATATTACAAAAAGCGACATTTTATTCTACATATTTAAATAGTCAACTAATTTTGATTAACTTGATTCAATTTTATAAATTTTGGACTATTTTCTGATAATTTGATGTAAAAATTTTATTTTATTATTATTATTATGTTTGATTATTCTTTTGTTTTTTCTATTTTTATATTTTATTTCCTTCATTTATACTTATTTTGTTTCCTTTTAAAAATCTTCAACACCAACTCTATTTAATACTCCTTGTCCCTCCATCTACTTAATACTCCTTGTCCCTCCATCTATTTAATACTCCTTTAGTGACGCTGTAGAAATTTATTTTGTTTTCACATACTTGTCGTTTCTAGAATTTTAGGCAAAAACTAAAAGAAAGTGACTTCTTTTCTAGTTTTCTAAATTTGTGTGAAATGTTCTAAAGCTTTCTTAAAACTAACATCACAAGGCAAATTTAGTTTATCTTAGTAATAGGATTTAAGGTAACGGAGGGGAAAGTTCATCTACAAATATGTAGTTAGAAACAGATATGTTGTGCTTCAAAAAAAAAAAGAAACAGATATGTTATATGCTATATGCATATAAAGGGCCCTTGGAAAATGGACAAACCTATGTCTGATTTTATAAGAAAAGTTGGTCCTCAGTTTTAGAAATATTTCTTGGTACATTTTGGCAAAAGGCCCAATCATTTATGTTTGAGACTTCAGAATGCATTTTTTTCTGTTTTCAACAAACATTAAGCCAAACGATTATAGAGAAATTGCATTGCAAAACCATAAAAAATCTATAATTCACCATATAACCATATCAAAAGTACGATACATATATTATGTAATATTATATATCTACCATTAATCAATCACAACCATTGATTTTATTTTTTCACTTTTTTGTTTTCCCCTCTCATTTCATTTGATCTATACTTTTTTTACCAATATAATTTAGTCAAATAATATTGCCTATAAAAACACACATATTTTTGTACATATGCCGTATTTTAAAAATTTCCAAAAAGATAAAGTTCCTTTCAAAATTTACAAATTGTTATTGACAAGGATATTTCATTATATTCTATATTATTTGTATAGAATAGCACATATTTATTTAGACATTTGATCCACTTATTTTTCATTTTTAAATTTTTTTTTTCACTCTATTTTTATCTATATTTCATAATTTTAAATTTTCATTTGTGAATTTTATTGTATTCCTCTATATGTCTCACTATTTAAAATTTATAAAGAGTATCTTTAAAAGTGTATTCATCATTCAGATTTCCAGTAAGGTAGTCAACTTAATGTATCTTTAAAAATGTATTCATTATACATATTTTTAGTAAATAATATTTGTATTCATTAGTCAGAATTTTTTCTAACAACAGTCATCAATCTAATAAAAATAGTTAAATTTTAGAAAGGCTATTTACATTTGATTGAGTATTATTTTGTCTGTATTTATATACTTTTATGATTTTTTTATTATGTCTTGGTAATGTAGTTCTATTCTATTTGTATTTAGAAAAAGACAAAATTGATTGTATAAATTTATTTTTGTTTCCATTATGGTTATTAACCAACCTAACCATTGATTATACATAAATAAACCTGAAAGTCGGAAAGAAAACTATGGATTTTATACATGCATGAAACACGTTTAACTTAGCTATGACAATTAAATTCAAAACAAATCAGATCAATTAACCTGAACACATGACAAACAATAACACCACATATCACAGATTCACGTTTCTCACTTCGAGGAACACATCACAAACAATGATAAAATCACACACTTCCCTTTAACAACCGATGAAAAAAAAAAAAATCTTAAAAAGAACATTAATGTGTTTCCAAATCAATTAAACGGCAAGTCGGGAAACGCCGCGACACGCCTAGATAAAACCACCGTGCAACCGTCCTTAGGCGATATCGTGGGGCAGTATACAATCTCATCACAACCGTCCGATCGAATCCTCTCGAAATCCAAAAGCGTCGAGAACATGGCGATGAACAGCACGAGATGGTTCAACGCGTAACGCTGACCCACGCACTGGTGCGGACCCCACCCAAACGCTAGGAAATTGCGTTTGAACACCTGATCTTCTTTCCTGGTCTCGCTAAACCGATCCGGATCGAACCGGTCCGGTTCATTAAACCCTTGAAACGAGGAGTCGAAAACCGAGGGAAAGACGATCGTACCTCTCGGGATAGTGTACGAGGTGGTGGTCAGAGGGAAATCTTCAGCAGCGACGTGTGGGACCATCGTCGCTGGGGGTCTGAACCTCACGACCTCACGCGCCACGCAGCGCGTGTACTCCATCTCCGCGAGCTGATCGACCGTGATCATTGAGTCAAACGACCATATACTCGTGACTTCCTCCCTCACTCTCCTCAGCACCTCGGGATGAGAATCGAGAAGACTGACCGCCCAGAGAAGCGATGACGTGGACGCGTCCTGTGCCGCGAAGAGGAAGTCGAAGAGGAAACCTCCGATGTCTTTGTCGCCGGAGTGCGGCGGCGGAGGATTCTCCTCGACGACGGCTTGCATCCAGAAGTCTATCAGACACGTCGGCTCTTCCCCTGCCGCCATCCTCGCTTTCGACTTTCCCGCGCAGACGGCGAGCGTATCCGCCAGCCTCGTCACGGCCCGGCGAGCTTCGCCGAAGGCGAAGCCCGGGAGGTCTATAGGGAGGGCCATGGAGCCGAGGTTGAACAGGTTGTAATCCGCACGGAACCTGTTTCTTGCTTCGTCGTCAAGGTAGGGCCCGACGAAAACCGTCTGAGAAGTTTCGAGGTTGAGTTCGCGGACTAGGTTACGCAGGGACACGGACTCGCCGGAGAATGTTTCCTCCCACCGGCGTAGATGACGGAGGATGACTAGTTGCTGGAGGGAAGTGTAGGTCGAGAGTGCTTTGGGGGTGAAGTTGGGAGCGAGCTGGCGGCGAACTGATTTGTGATCCTCGCCGAACATGTAGATGAGGTTGTGATCACCGAAGAGCTTCTTGCCGAAAGGGTGTCCCACGAGGTGGAAAGCGTCGGGACGAACGTTGGAGAAAATCTGGTGGGAGAGTTCCGTGTCTCTGATGTAGACGATGAATTTTCTGATGAGGTAGTTGGCGGAGAGGCCGGGGGAGGTTCCGGCTGTTGCGGATTGCTTGTCCCAGAAGGAAGTGGGGTCAGCGACGAGAGAGACGGCGTTTCCGATGATGGGAGGGACGAAGAGAGGGCCAGGGATGTTACGTTTCTTGACATGGTAAGAGAGTTGCTCGAGGAGAAGGAAGAGAAGCAATGCTGAGACTATGTATGGTGCGAGAGAGGCTAATGTGGAAACAGAGATAATCATCTTTGTTTGTGTTCTAATTTTTCTTCAAGAGTCGGCTCTTGAATGGGTTTTATGCTCTATGTGATATAAGTGGTTTGATAAATTGTTGAAGAAAGAGGGTTTTGCTTTGTATTCTTGCCTTATTTTTTTGTTTGTCTTTCTTTATGTTCTTCTGTTGTTTGGTGGGTTTTGCAGAATTTTCTAAAGAGGTTTTGGGAAATTGGATTGAAGCTGTTTGCAATACTATTTGGACAAGAAGACTTCAGACTGTCTTTTCTGCTCTTCATATTTTGTGTTCTTATAGAGACTCGCGAGGGGGAACACATTTTGATCTCACTGCTGTTTGATCTGAACGTGATCTTGGCGTTTCTATTAATATATTACGTTGTCAAAAAACTTAGATCTACTAATTTTTTTCAAATAAGATTTTTTTTTTAGTTTTGATATCTATTGATGGTTTGTTCCCAAGAACAAATGAAGTGTTTATTTCAAAAGCTCACTGACCTTCCAAAAAGAATGGGTTGGACGCTAATGTCCTATAAGGCTGGCTATACCAATCAACCTGACCTGTTGCTCTATATTATCAAAACAATTAAATAAAAGTACTCATAGCTGAACGTTTAGCGATTTTCTATTCTTAAAAGGAATTTGATTTCAGCCAAGAGAATAATGCAAACTGTATTTTCTCAAGTTTTGTTTGAATGGTAACATTATATATTGTTTAGATAATGAACCTTTTCATTTTCGTTTGATATATAAAAAGGAAAAAATTGACATGCAGCTAATTTAAGAAAAACTTATATCTTAGGCACAACCATAATAAATTATGATCTTATGTTAATAATAATATATAAACCTTGATCGTGTGAACTGTTTAAGACCATTTTTAATGGAAGGGGAGGATTTCTTATACTGGGGTTCTTATCAGAATATAAAAAACCATATCTTAATTTTTAATTAAAAAAAATTAAGAGCCGGTTCTTAGGGCATCATTATCGGCGTTGGTTAGCCAAGTCCTTAGCAATTAGAGGGCAAAAATTAATCAATAATACCGAAAAATAAGAAGGACGTTGGTTAACTAAGAGGTTTTTTGTTCGCGTCCTTAGTGCCACGCGTTGTCATTTGAGAAGTTATGTGAGCGGTGCAGGGTTAACCCCGGTTTGGTCTCGAAATCGATCTCTCTTCTCTCTCGATCTCTTTTCTCCCTCGCGTTCTCTGGTAAATCTCGAGATATCGACTGTGATCTGGTTGGTTCTCCTGTCGGCGGTTCGACTCTAGGTGGTTCTCCTCTCTATTTGGATTCCACGGTTCTCCTCTCGACTCTCGGCGGTTCGACTCTCGGTGGTTCGACTCTCGGCGGTTCTCCTCTCCATCTCTCCACGGTTCTCTCTCGACTCAACAGCGGTTCTCTCTCGACTCAACACCCGACTCAATACGGCGGTTGTCGTTGATTTCTTGACTTGGTTTGCTATATATCTATTTTAGGGATTTCAAAATTCGATTTTCGTCTGCAGATTCTTTGCTCCTCCGTATGATTTGCATGTAGTTGGTTCTCGTTTTCGATCAATTTGTTGGGATTTGCAAGGAAATTTTTTTTCGTCTGTGTTACTTGCTTGCTTTACTTGCTTTGCTATTTATTACTCGGATAGTAATTTTTAATCGTTGCTTGCTTTACTTGTATAATGTAGAATGATGTTCTGTTTTGATTTGCAAGGAATGTTCTGTTTTAATCGTTGCTTTGCTTTACTTGCTTTGCTATTTAGTTATCGTATAGATTATGAGATTTCAATTGTAGAATGATGTTCTATTTTCATTTACTGATATATGCGATGTTATCGTGTCGATTCAGTAGTAGTCCTAATGTGTTCTTCGCATTTGAGTTAATTAGATTTAGCTATTAAACCATCGACATAGCTATTTCATTCTCCATTATCTTATTTCTGTCATTATTGCAGATGGCACACTCTCATCAACCTCATTTCTTTCAGCCTCTCCTTCTCGGGTTCCAGACTGGCTTGGTAAGCACACAGTCCCTATTTGTCTTATGATAGTGTGGTAATTAGATGATATTGATATTTGTTTTGCATTTGGTATGTCGCAGAACATACCCATTGCCTTTTTCTCGAGGCACATCCACGGAAACACCACCGGAAACAGATGGACACTTCGATCAGACGCCACGGACAAAACATGGGAAGTGCTTCAGGAGGAGAGGAGACTCACACGCGGTTGGAAAGAGTTCACGGAGGCGCATGACCTTCGAGTTGGAGACATAGTGATCTTCAAACTCGAAGGCGAGATGGTCTTCCATGTGAGTCCCTTCGGTCCTAGTTGCTGTGACATTCAGTACACAGCACCTAATGTCCCAGCTTCTGCTTACTCATGGGACTACAGTTTCGTGCTGAGGTCACGAAACTAATGTCAAGAAGACAAGCTGGTGAGTGTTTAGTTTCTCGAACATTTGATTTGAAATTTGTGTGTGTGTTGACTTTGGTTTGTCTTAGGCTCTTCCTGTGGACGCAACGGGCTGTAAGGCTCTGAACAAACAATGCAAGGAGGCTACTCTAGTGAACATAGACGGAAAGCCGTGGATTGTGGCATTGAGATTTAGCGAATCAGGAGGCTTATACTACATCAAAGGGTGGAGGAAGTTCTGTCATGATAACAAATGCCGCATCGGGGACTTGTTTGCCATCAACGTGGTTGGAGATGGGATGTCATCACCATTGTTGTGTGTGTATGCTCCAACGAAGGAGATCCTGGAGGTACTGAGCACTTGGAAGAGAAAGTTAAACGTTGGTGTGGCTTAGACTCCCCTATGTTGTTCGTACTTGTGTTTATCTTTTACATGCTTCTTAAAGATTTGAACGTGCTATGTTTAGAGATGAGTCATTTGCTGTGCTTTTAGTATAAAGTAAAACTCTGTTAAACATGTTTGTTTGTTGGTTTTGTGGGTTGACTTTAATCTTATGGTGTCTATTTGAGCTCGGATTTTGTTTGCAGTTCGGTTATTCAATAATATTCCTGTTAAAATCAATTATTTTTCAGATGATGTGTTGCTTCAGGTGGATATGCATGTTCAGCAACTTGACCAGTTTGTGAAAAAATCTAATGAGGATCGATCCAAGATCAACTAAGCTTTAATCTGATGCAAATTTGTTCTGCTATAGCCTTTACTTGTAATGGAATCATGGTTTGTAGTATCTCAACAATTAATTACCTAAGGACTCAACCAAAAGTCCTACAAATAAACTACACATTTGGAATTGTATTTGCTTTTGTCTCTTATCATCAAAATACTAATAAAATAACTTAAGGACTCAAAATTTTGTCCTACCAATAAGGATGCCCTTAAATCTCTTATTTAAGAATTGATTCTTAGCTTTTTTAATTAAAAGTTAAAAGACTCTTATATTCCGCTAAAAACTTTATCCTAAAAATCTCCATCAAACATGTTCTAGTGATAATAATAACACCTGTGTCCAGCAGCACAATTTCTAGGTTATGGCTTGTACGAAACTACAGCTGCATTTGAGTTTTCTGACACTCAAACCCCGATTATAAACTTAGTATACGACATAAACTATGCATTAGTTTTCTATAAAAAAAAACTGGTTATCCCGTATCTAATATTTCCATAAAAAGCGCTGCAGACTTTGCCGATTTTATAATGAACAATCACATTTTTTACAATTCTTTGCATTAATATCTTCCCACAAACAAGCAATAAAATACAGAAAATTCCTGTTTTCTTTCGTAATCTTCCAATTTTGTTTAGAGAAATTGTCAAAAATACCACAAATTAAGTACCACTTTTCAAAAATACACTCAATCAAAAATATACTAACATTTGAGTTTAGACTTAGTGATTAATATTTAGGATTTAGTATTAAGGAGTTGGGGCTGGGTTTATATATGTTGTATAAATATTTTGAAAAATTAGTTTAGTATTATTTTATCACAAATTTATGGTATATTTGAAAATAGTTATTCATTAATGGTAAATATGAAAAGTGGTATCAAACTTGTGGTATAATTGAAATTTCCCCTTTTATTTATGCTCATGGTTAATATTAGTGATTTGAGTGATTAATATATTTGCCAGATGACATTACACCGATGTTTGAAAAACATTTGTGTGTTCGGATAAGTACATGAACCAAATTTGGAGTTTTTAGTACATGTTTTTATTGCAACACGAGCTTTTAGTACATGAACCAAATTTGGAGTTTTTATTGCAACACGAGCTAAATTCTAGTATACCTTTAACTAATCATAGCAAGCTTTCTTTACATACATGATAATACATGCGTCTACGACGTCAAAAATAAAAATGTACTCTAAGCAAACGTATAGAAGAATTTTAATTATTTTGGTTTAGTAATATTATTTTTTCTTGATATCCTGTCTGTCGTTGCATTTTACTCTAAGAATCAACGTCGTTGACAATTCATAAACCTCTAATTGTGTTTACGTAATTACTTGGTCGCTTAATAGTTTTCTGTAACCCTTCGATTACACAATCATATATTTTATTAGAATATCTGCAAAACGTGCAGTTATTCTTTTGAATATCTGGCTTCTCAGGGTTGAAGTTTCTAAAGCACATTACAACTTTGTCAAGAAAGAATCACATTACAAGATTTCTTTTACCTCAAACATGCTTGCATATTGATTTTTCTATTTTATTTATTCTTTCTAGAATACATAATTGCATTTCAACATTGAACAATCACTTGGTATTATGATGATATACATTAGTAGTCAACGAACGACTGAACGTTTTTTTCCCCCGGTAAAATGAACGACTGAACTGAACGTTAAGGTAAGAGTTGATGGAAAAGCTATGGTAAAGAGTTCCGGTTAAAAGAGAACCCTGTATCTTTTCAAATTTGACGACTTTCGAAGTTTCTTATCTATTTTCTTTCATGAATCTTGAGAATTGTTTAGATAGGTGGTCAAAAAACGGATACACACAATTTTTTCAAGTACAAAATTTGATTTTTTGTTCTTGTTGCATCTGCTATTAGCGAATAAAACCATATATACTTGTGTTTGACAAAATTAATTTGTGTATTTGTGTTTATTTTGTTATAAAATGGATAACCAATGTCAATAGGAGCAGAAGGTTTTGAAAATTTAAGGTAAGTGGTATCTTCCATGTGACCAACCAAGTACTCCCTTCGTTTTTTTGATAGATGACATTTTATAAGTATGCATGCATATAGGTTAAAAAATATTTAATTTTATATTTTTAAATAAAATATCATTAATTATTTACATAACTACAATTCAACCATTAATAAAATAAAAATGTATTATTATTGGTCTTAATAAATTTTACATAAAAAATTGAAAACGTCATCTAATTTAAAACGCAAAATTTCTGCTAAAACGTTAAGTATTAAAAATGGTGGAAATATTTAATTAAGAAAACTACTAATTTTATATAAAAACGGCCATCACCTCAAATAAATAAAAAGTTCTATAGATAAAAAAATTCAAACACATCAAACAATAAGAAGTCAAAATATAACATGAATGTTTGAAAAGTTTCCTGATCTCAAAGTTTTAGCAAATATATTAGGAAGCAGGTCAATTGTACATGAGTAGGGTTAATCATTAATGTATTCATCAGCAATTTCATCATACAGAAAATGACATTTCAAATTGATATGTTTGTTATGAAATGTGAAACAGATGAAGAATTCAGCAGCCGTTGAATATGTGAACATTGCACTTCTTGTTCGGAAAATTCACGAGAGGATCTAAAAAATAGTACTTAAAATCCTTCAAAATTTTCAAGATCCTCGAGAAGACAGCATAATCTTTAAGTAATATATCTGATCATCTTCACCAACTCTATTGCCAGAATCAAGGACCTCTACATTCCTTTATACCCTAATACCGTAAAATCTTATACCCACAAAAACAATCATATGCTGAAGCAAAGCAATCTGAACACGAATATTAAGATATTCATCATAACTCGCTGCTGCTGTTTTCTTGAGACTCAAAGTAGTGACTCAAATGCTTGCAGAGGGAACTTTTGTAATCTTAGAAGATGAACAACCCTTCAAGCGTCTATGTTTTATTCAGCTAAATTTTATACGAATCTATTTCGTTTCTGGTTGTTTTAGCTTAGTGATTTTCCTCTTCTACTCATCAACTTTGACTAAACAAACGCTACGACACAAAAAGAAAAAACTGCACAATCCTCAACGAGACCATAAAAAGAGTAACACTTGCGATAAACAAACAAGATTTGACAAGTATGTGATGGTGTTCATCTTATTCAAATAAGAGAATTGCTAGAACAACTTCACAATCCTGAACGAGATCATTAAATAAAAAAAAACAGCAAACTATGTTCTGCAATGAATATTCCCTTGCTGCCAACTTCTTTTCTTCCCTGTAACAACACATCATTTCATCATCACCACCACCATTTTACGTAACATAATACACAGAACACACTTACTTCTGGTTCGGTCACAAACGCCACATCTACCAGGACGACTTCTTTATACCCATCAATTCACCTTTATTCGCCAACCCACGGAAACAGATCCGAGACATCCGAAACAGCTCCGTCACGGACCTAGACCGACCAGTAAACACACATCTATTCCTTATCCTAGTAAACGCGCTGTTCCTCGGCAGCTTCGACAGCTTGTAACGATTCTTCTCTCGCATCTCGCTGGGAAGCTCGGGATCTTTGCAGAAAGCCTTGTAGAGCTTCCTCCTCAGCTCGAACCTCGCCGCGAGCAGTCTGCGTCTGTGATCGGCGCTGTTCCGCTTCACCCCTTGCTCCGTGCCGCTGTGTTTCGACGCCGCCGGTCTGGTGAGCGTCGTCGAGATGTGTCTGGTTTGGATCTGAGTGAGGTTGTTGGGAGGTTTGAGCATGGATTGGGAGAAGGAGCGTTGGCAGTAGGAGGATACGTTCGTTAGGAGTCGTCGGAGATTGGCCATTTTGGTTCCGGAGATTTGGATTGCACCGCCGCGGAATTTGATTAGGGTTTTTATCTCGGAGCGATTCGAAGCAGCTGCTTGCTTCTTCTTTCTCGCAAATGGTGAAGGTGGTTTTGGGCTTACTTAATTTGGGCTTTGTTGGGCCCTGTTATTTTGAATCGTTAGCCCTTTATTTTTGTTTTGAGCATGTATTCAGTGGGAGGTTCTGATTAAAAAAATGCTCAAAATATGATAAACAATAGATATTAATAAATTATTGTTTTGAATATCTTAAAATTATGAAAATTCCATTCGAAATATTTTAATAAAAATAGTTCTGTTTATTTATATTTGAAAAAATTAAACAGGAGAGTTCCTAGCAAAAATGCTATTGTGGATCTATATTTGATGTTGAGAAATAAGTATGTGAAAATGACACATATATATTGGATTTTTTTCATAAATATGACATATGGTATATATATATTGATGTATATTTTCAAGAGTGTCATTGTTAATTAATTAATGTACCAAATCTTTTCATCATTTCTTGTAATTATTGAATTACGTACATATATCTTCCATTATTTTATCTTGGTTGTCTATGTCAATGTTCTTTGTCTAGTGGAGTTGAGTTTACAATTTTATTGTCGTGCTGTCTTGGATTTCTTGCTTGAGAGGCTCCAGCACTTTCTTGAACTCATCTAATGTGACTTCATGAGTCTCGCATTCGTCTGAGCTTCCAGGCCGTTGTAGGCACATCTGAATCTCCCTGAACCTGTTAAATGTCTCCTCCACTTGCTTCTCAGGATGTCCACTAAGGTAATGGATTATAGTCTTGGGACATAAACAACACTTGACAGTAAGCGAGATAATAAAATAAAAATGGAAAATTAAACCTAGTTAGAGGGATTTTACTATATGACTTGCCTGGTAAAGAGGACGTCTTGCATCTGTTACGACTTTATCCTCTAAACACTTACAATTTGAAGCCTCTTCAATGTTTCCCTATATTTTAAAAAGTTAGCTAGAGAGAGTGAAAAAAGTATACTTAGTTTTTCGTGGAAAATTAATTTAGAAGCAAACCAAGTAGATCAACATCTCCACAAGCAACATTTCAATCTCATAAGCTTCATGACCTTTCTCTTCTTTTCTTGCTTTCTCTAATGCTTTCTTCAATATCTCCACTCCTTTTGCTTCTTTTCCACTCATTTCCATTTTCAAAATATCTCTCTGCAATTGGGGGATAAATAGGGTTTTGATGGCTGCAAATTTGATCATACAAAGAAAAAAAGAGAGAAGATTTTGTATGTAAATCAACCTGAAGCAACTCAAAATCCGGATTTTCCTTGGAAAGCAAGGATTCAAATTCGATGTCAGCATTTGCAAGGGAAGAAGTGTCAACACTATATGAGTGCAAATCAAGCAATCTCTTCAATGCCAACTTTCCTCCTCGAATGGCCCCATTGAAACAGATCTTGAGAGGGTATTCTGTATCCTTCCACTTCTTCTTGAAGAAGCCTCTTTAGTAGTGTTTTTAACATTATCATCTCTTCTTTTTTCAACAAGGCTTTTACGTATGCTATTTTTGCTATCTCGAATATCAGTGTTTTCGTCGTTCTTTCTCCCTAAACGATGGTTTATGTAGTCCCAAGCAAAATAGGCACCAGCAAGGACGAAAACGGGTGCAACTACTGCTCCATACTTTGTTTTCATGGTGAACTTGTTCTTGGACCGATCCACCATAGTCTTTAAGTAAATTATTTGTTTGTTTAATTTTTTGTGGTTTTGAATGTCAAATATTATAAAATTCATTCTTTGAATGTTACTTTTATACATAAAAGAAAATTGGATTTCAAATGGAAGAGGAAAGCATTATTCTAATATTATAGTCTTGTAACGTAGGTAAAGAGGTTATTATACTTTCACCGAGGAGGCACACGAACAAAGAATATGTCGCCATGGGTATATCCAAGTTTCCAAAACTTTCGAAAAGAATTATATTTTCTTAATCTTAAGTCCTAATCTTCTAACTTTGTCACTAGGCCTGGGACTTATTATCCGGGATCCGGATTCGATCCGAGATCCGGATTCGATCCGAGATCCGCTCCGAAAATAGGATATCCGGGGTGCCCGGATCCGAATCCGGATAGTAAAATCAAAGATGCGTCAAAATATATTAATTTTTAAATTTTTTATTAATAATTATATTTGATATACTAATATTTATTCATAAAAATAGTTTTATAATACTATATTTTAATTTTTTAAATATTATATTCATATTTATATTTATAAATCTTGTATAAATATTTAATTTAAGTATATTTTAGAATTTTAATATTTTTAAAACTATTATTTTTATCTTATTATTTATTTTTACGAATCCGGATCCGGATATACGTGGATAGTATGATAACTAGACAGATATCCGGAAGCCCCGAATCCGGATCTGGATACTAAATCCACAGATCCGGCGAATCCGAATCCGGATCCGGATACCCTAAATTTCCCAGATATCCAGATCCGTCCCACCCCTAGAAAATTATGTAGAATATTAGTGAAAAACATTAAAAATTAAAAAAAGACCAAAACAGTGAATCAAATAGAGAAACTGTACTTGCTTGTTTAAGCAAAGAAGTTTGATGCCTTTCTATCAAACTAATGTTACTTCTGTCTGAAGTAACAAATTGATGCTTTCGTGTTGGGTAACTAACAAAAACAAAGATTTAAGAACAAAATACAAGATAAATCTATTGTAATGTTTTAGCTCATGAGAAGAGAAAATGGCTTTTTCGTGGCCATACGCAGAATCTTACACTTCCTTTCTCCAACTTTACCTTCACACATAAACTTACTCTTAGGTCTCAAAACCTTTTTCTTAGTTTCCCCTCCAATGGTGGTCAAAGTGGCCGTTTGTTCATCAGACCACCAATCATGATGGCTAAATCAAATAGCAAAAGTGAATATCAAGGTAATAAAAAACTCTTGAAGCCGTTAAAAATGGTGGCGGGAGCATCCCTTGCACTTGCTTGTGCCTTAAGTATCTTTGGGATTAAGATAAAGAATATGAACTTTACTGCGGCAGCAGCTGGGCATCCAAGCGCTGCGGACATGATCTTATCCGGGAAGCCAACTGCAGCCTTATCAGCATATTCCGGGATAAATCTTTTGCCGGCTAAGTACACATTGCGGTGTGATGTTAGGAGTTTTCAAAGCTCCTAAAGCAAATGTTGTAGTATGAGTGAATGTCGAACCAGTTCTGAGGGATTCAAATCACCAAGAATGCAAGTACTTACTTAATCTAAGTGCAACCGATAATTTGGATGGTTTTAAACTACTACTAATAATAGAATGCAATAAAAGAAATAACTTTCTTGACTATAGGAAAAGAGAACTCATGGGTATAGGGATTAGACCTTGGGTGATCAAGTTTCGAACTAAAGATGGCAAATGATCAATCAAACTATCAACCTTAAGCCTAGACACATTTCTAAGCAAGTTCTATGTCTAGATGAATGCTCATTTGCTAACACATTTCAAACATCAAATGTCTTTGGTTGAATAATATGAAAGCAATCATTACCAACAAGTCTATTGGCTATCTTAACACCTTTAACAACAAATGTCTTTGGTAAAGTATGTTAAAAGCTTAGGAGAGTTGTATCAGGCATTTCATAGAACACCTTGTGGGTGGGAAATGCCTAAAGATCAACTTTTGAGTGGCCAACTCAGAAGATGCATTATGGATACTCTACTAGCAAGGACTAAGAATGATCTACACATAAACATCCTAGATCTAGCCTAATCACCCTCAATCTTCTTACCCCATGAATTCAAATGGTGATCAATCACTAATACTCATGATTCCCCTTAAACCCATATTGGATTTCAGGTTAATCATGAAAGAGATAATAATAAGCAATCAACAAAAACAGTAAGAACACAAGAATCAATGATCCAAAAGATGAACTCTTTCAATAGGTTTTTGATGTTTTTTTAGTGTAAAAGATAGATTAGCCTCCTCATGGCTTACAAAGTACTTAAACTTAGGTTTTAGAAGAGTAAAACGTGCATAACAAATGACCAAAATACCCCTGATTAATGTTAAGTTTTGAGCTGAAACGGAACACGGAGTGACCAGGCAGGGTCACTCCAGGAGGTCATTCCAGGATGGCATCGGCAGACGAGTGACCAGGAGGGGTCACTGGAGTAGGTCACTCCAGGATGGTGTTGGCAGGTGAGTGACCAGGAAGGATTACTCCGGGAGGTCACTCTGGGGCTGCTCGTCTCTTGATCACTTTTATCACTTCTTTTGAGCCACAAATGCATCCAAATGTCTCTAAAAACTTTATGTGGTACTCCAATACCTGATAAGGACTTATGTATGCAAAATGCAACCTAGGCATGGCTAAATCCTAGTCTAAATGATCAAGATGCACATGGATGATAAGGTAAAACAGTGGAAATATGCAGGATATCACGGTGTCTCTTTGAAGTGAGCTCAATGCTTACTTCCGCTAAACCCATTCCTTCTCAAAGACCATTCAAGCATCACAAACTCCCTTCGTTGCCTTCAAAGGAAGATACTGATTCCATCAAGGTTCAATTTGCAAATTTCAAAATTTAAACGGATTTTTCTATTTTATCTTTCTTATTACCCAAAACATATGAAATCTAGCAAAATAAAACAAAACATAAAGTAATTCAAGAATAAATTTATTAAACTGACAATTTTCTGATTTCAGTTTGTTCTCTATCTCCATATTTTTTTCTCTATCTCCATATTATATACATATTATAGACTAAAAGAAAAATAATTATGAATATACATGGTAAGTTTTTTTTTTTTACAATTTTGTAGAGGATGAATGCACATCGTAACTTTTTTACAATGTCGACGTGGTCTGATTTTTTAACATCTCTCTTTGTTAGTAACAAAGCAGGATTACATAAACATTATGCAAAATACCAACACAACAATTATTTATATTCTTTGTCTTTTTCAATAAACTCATCTAATTTAAATATTTTTAATAGTAAGAACTAAGAGCACCTCCAACCATTAGAACCTATCAAAATTTCTAAAAAAAATATTAGTACTATAATCATTCATTTATTTTTTATTTTTACAAAACTAAATAAAACATTTCTTTTCTCTTAAAGTGTGACACTTGTCCTTGAATATATAAGCAGTTTCTTAACATCTATTCATTATGTACCATTTTAAGTGGTGTTTAAAGATTTTTTTTTTGTTCCAAAATAATTGATGTTCTCACTAATCTAGGTGGAATTTAATATCATTTGAATTTTATGACCAATTACAAAATGTTGTACATTTTTCTTATTGGTTAAATTAGTTTCATTTATTGATATTTTTATGTTACCAAGATAAATTGCATAAAAATGTGTATTTTCTTAATCTATGAGTAAAAACCTTAAAATTCACTTATATTAAAATAGAGGAAGTATTACCTAAGAACTTTTCTTCTTTCTCTTTTCTAATTTTATTACATTTTCATTTTTCTAAAATGCTAAGAACTTCTCCTTATATTATTGTTGGAGGTGTTCTAAGAGCACCATTATCGGTATGAGTTCTTAAAAATGGTATGAATTCTTAAAAAGTGTTTTCACACCTTACATAATAGTATTTTAATGTGATTTTGTTATTTTAATTTTTGTTTTTAAAATGAATCTATTAAATTGTGACATTTGTGATAAAACACTGTAAACAGTATCTAAAACTTTTCTCTGCAAGATATTTTTTACTCTCTCTCCTATTTTTTTTTTTGAATTTTTCTTCATTTTTGTTTTTAAGAAACTAGGTGAGTATGAGCTATTGGAGGTGTTATAAGAAGCTTTGGAAACTTCCAAAAAAGAAAAGAGTATTTGAAGAGTATATTTGACACCATATTCGAGGGCTACAAGCCTTAGGGCATCCACATCAGTGATACTGAGGTGGGGATTGCCAGCTGTATTTTTTTTTTTTTTTTTCGTTTACTTTTTCAAAAAAAAAAAAAAAAAAAAATCCGATCACGTGGTGAACTCGTGACGAACCGGGTTCACCACGACGAACCCACGCGCGCCGAGTTCATCACTGTTCCTCTCGAAAAACGTGTGAACCCCCCCTTAAATCCTCCAATGGAGATGCCCTTATAGCTTTATAGCCACAAGATCAATTAATATTAATTAAAGAAGAAACCAGAAAAAAACTTATTTAAAAAAAATGAGGGAAAATATAGATGGAGGCGGCGCAGCTCCTTCGCGACGCAAATATGCGATAAAAAAACGAGCCTGAGGCCGACTTCAACGTGCAGATGGCTCTAGTTGAAATTTTAATATTGCTGCTAATTATTTTTATATTATTTATTTTAAATGCATGCACCTTTATTTTCCGTTTTTTATTGAATTGCCATTTCATTTCTTAAAGACTATACCCTATATTAAGCAAAAAAGAAAATTATACCCTATTTATAATTAATGGTTAGTACGTATTTCGACGATATTCTAGAAAAGGTATCAAGAAGCTGCTGAGTTTAGTTGTCTAAATGATGAGCATGGCCAGATCTCTGATGTTCTGATCCCTCTTTATAAGGTTCGTTAGCTTAATACAAATATGTGTTTATGAATGCTTTAGCTGAATTTTATCGCAGTGTTTAGTTGTTAAAATTAATGGTGTTTCAAGTATAGGCAATTATATATACGATGCTAGACAAAGATACGGAAGCAAAGCAGTGTTGGAAACAGTACTTCAAAAAACCTATTGGCGAAGGATTCAGTTTCGTAGAGTGATTATTATATTTAATTAGTAAACGTGATTAATACTTTTGGATCAACTATTCAAAAAATATTGTCGTCCGTAAAAACATGTTAAGAAAATCTATAATAAAAAAAGCTATCCAACAAAATTTCACAACACAGTTTATTAATACTTTATAACTAACTTGAGATACGTCACAAAGTTTGGGCTTGAATCGGTGAAAGATTCTAGAAAATGATGATCACAGTACTCCGTCATCACTTAGAGAAGTTGGACGCGTTATATGTATATAGACATGAATTTGTGTCCTAAACTAAAAATATCTTTAGGCCTCATGCATGTTTCTGCATTGTATACAATTCGAAAATTGGAAAATGCCATTTTCTGCAAATTACGTACACATTTAGGAGATAATATGCATTTCCGAGGTATAAGTATCACACCGCTGAAAATGAATTACTACATAAAAACATACTATAAGTTTATGAAAGATATTGAGGAATGATATATGCTTCCCCCAAGTATCCGACAGAAATAGTGTCTCCATATATAAAGACAAGCAAACACGCACTCGTACGCAGACGCAAAGAAGTAGGTTGTGCACAGAATCACAGCCACGTGAAGTGTGAATATTCCATGTTCGACATGTCAATACGGAATCACTGCAAAGATTCAAAAACAAATCGTCGACCCAACCGAATTCCAAGTCTTCTTATAAGGGTTTCTTTTTGAACCTTTCCTTTTTATAAAGAAAAGAAAATGATATTTACAAACTCTAAACAAACGACTTCAACGAAAAGGACAGATCATGCAACTACATATAGAAGCTTATAGAGGCATTGCTGTATCGACAAAAATATTCAAAAAACCCAAAAAGATGTGTGGAGGCTGGAGAGCCTCATGTGTTAGACGTGCCCTATACCTCCATGTGGCAATTTTTTTTCATGTGGCAAATTTACATCACACCTTCTAAGAAAACTTAATGTTGTTTTTCCTCTATTAACAAACTTCCTCAATGTGTAACGCGTTAGACAGTACAAAATATGATGGTAAAACCGTAAAAGCATATAAATAATTCGGATTACATCAAAAAATTGTAGAACAGCCTTATATTCACGTCTTAAGAAACTGTAGAACATCTATCAAAACTGAAGGTGAACAAATGAACAAAACCTGATTCAATTTCCCATTAACTAATTTAAAGTGTTGTTATAATAACATTTTACATTTAAGATATATAATATCCTCAATCATTTTTAATCTAAAACTAAAAGATCAATATGCTTTATGAATTTCAGCTTAGAGAGAAAAAAATACATGCAACTAATAACAAATCAAATAAATAAACGGACATTAAACACAAATTTTGGGTATAAATATGGAAAAAGAGAACACATTCCCACTAAACTATACACTACTTTAATACTTAATAGTATATGTCTTTTTATGACATGGTGTGTCCCGAGCCAAAACCTAAACTAATTTATAGGGGTTTGGTTCACCGTCCAACCACATAGATAGTAATTTAGAAATAAATTCCAAATTGAAAACGCTTAACAATTTTCTGAACCCGCTGTACCATCGGACTACACCTGCATGGTTTAGTTTATGTCCTTCCTCAAATGTTTCCAAGCTAATATACTAATTTGATTTGCTACCATATTTTCTTCTCAATTCTACATCCATTTATTCATTCCCAATCTCTAGATTATTGGCTAAATGTTAAACAACCACTACAAAAAAACAGTCGTAATACATCACTTAAATAGAATCACTTACATAAATGATATTAGTTTGCATTATTTATTAGTAAATGATTCAAGAAATGTTTTACAACATCACTTCTACTAAATGATATCGTTATTAACTTATTTGATATCATTTCAATAAAACTGATACAGATCTATATTTGTTTACATCATTTTCAAAAATTGTTACAAGATACATGCTTTGCATCAATTAAATAACTGATACATTTACTAGTCTCTATTAGTATTACTTAGAAAATGATACAAAGTAACATCATTTCAATAAAAACTACAGGAAGATGAAATAAAAAAAACGTTTTAAAAAAATATAATGAAAAATGAATAAGTCCAAACTTAAATGACAACCTAGTTTAGTTAGATGAAAAATTGGACTCTAAATTAATAGAATAGATGAAAATTTGATATTAATGATAAAATGCTCCTAACTAATTTTAGTTTCATATTAATATGTATTGTAATTCCTTTGTTGGTTGAATATATTGATCAAGATCTTATTATAAATTATAATATTCAATTTATGTCATGTAGATTATATAAATAATAATCTATATAGTCAATTTCTTATGAGTTTTTATTGCTTTAGTAAATAATTTATAAGACAAGATTTGATTTGATAAGTAACGAAAATAAATTGATATCTTGAATTTCTAAATGATAACTAAAGATATCTATTGATAGTGAATCTAAAAAGTTTATATTTTTAAGTATTTTATGCTCATAATAATATCTAATTAATAAAAGAAATAAAGTAGTCAGATGAACAGTTTTTTATTTACAATTAATATGTCAGATTTTCGACATAATTAAACAAATAAAAAACTAATTTTCTCTCCCTATATATATATATATTTTAACGGTTTATATTTTTATTTACAAAACAAATTATGGCAATAAATACATTGTTTCAAAATATAGTAATATCTCCTATTTTTTCTCACCCACTCTATCACAATCTTTTTGTAACAGCAAATAAACTGAATATAGACCACGAAACTCTACACTTTTAACAAACTCATCTTCTTCAATACACAGTCCCGTAAAATATTTATTCAACACAGCTTAACAATTGTTTCTGCACAGTCATTTTAAAATCTTCGAAGAGGTACGGTATATATCCTTTTATATTATTGCATATTCAGCTTCAAGTGCTTATTTCTTTTCTTATTATATGGAATGGTTTTTTTTTTTGACTAAAATTATATGGAATGGTTTCCGTATTATCATCATCGATAGGTTAACAGTGGTGAAGAAAGTGAGTTTCAAAAATCAATGGAGATATGCAAATAAAGGTTAGATTTTATGCTATTTATACTTAAAATGATTATCTTTATTCGCACATAGATGTCAAGAGTTTCTAACTTTCTACATGGTTTCTGGATTTTTTCAGTTTTGCTAGCTTTAAATTTTGTAGGACAAAAATTTCTTCAAGTATTATCATGGAATGAAGAAATATGAAACAAGAGGTATCAACGTTTACAAGACGGAATGGAAAAACATGAAACAAAAGAAAAGATAGGGATTGAAGTTTATATTGTCTGGGTTTGATGTATGATTTTGTGTTTTTTTCATTGTACATAATTGTTTTAACCGTGATGTATTAATAAAATTCTTATCAAACAATTTTGAAATTTTAGTTTGCTTATCAAGATAATAATAGATATTAGAAAGAAAAATTGCAACGAATAATATAATTTCAGTAAAAATATTAATTGAGAATTATTTAACAAAATAAATCATTTAATCAAATAATTTTGTAAAATTACGTTGAATCACTTCCTAAAATTGATAATAATTTTATGTCATTTATTTATAAGTGATATAAATTATTAAAATCAGTTATTTTAATTGATAGAAGTACTTACATCATTTAACATAATTGATGTAAAAACTAACATCATTTATTTTAAATGACACATATTAACATCATTAATTTAAATGATGCAAATAATGTATATTTTTACATCAATTATTAGATAAATTGATGTAAATTATTTGCATCATCACTTTCAGAGTCACTTTTATAAGTGATGTAAAATTCTCTTGCATCATTTATAAATAATGCAAATATTAAAAATAAATGATGTAAAACTATCATTTTTTTGTAGTGAACAATTCAAATATGTTCATCTCATCATCACTATCGGGATTTTGAGATTTCTGTACTGCAGCAGTGAATTGATTAAACTAATTTTAATTACCATAAGATTTTAAAAATACTTCATCCTAAATCTCACTTTAAAATGAATTTTTAATTATATTGATGTATATTAATCTTTATAACTGAATAGTTCTAAGTAATGCATATTTGTTTTTATATAGGTTTTATTCATTTGATTTTTAATTTATCATGGAAATACATTAATCTTATAGTTAGCATTTTTAATCTAGCCAGAATCTAGTATTTTCAACAAATCACGGATTGTTTAACAAAAAATGAAATTAGGAGATGTATTCAAAGTGACATTTGAACTAATTAGTATTAAAATAAAAAAGTTGTTGTTATTCAAACACGAATTTTAAAAATTATTTAAAATCTAATGTTATTGAAATTTTATTTTTTTAAAAAATTAAATTTATGGTCTACTGTTATTGGAAATATTCTAAATGGTGGATTTGAAAAAATTGTGGTGATTTGAAGATGTTTTTTGGTAGAATTTTTGATTAAAAATATCAAAATTTAAATCTCACTGTTTTGGATGGAATTGAGTGTGTTTTAAACTTGTAAATAACATCACTATAACTTTCATAATTCACAATAAATAAGCTAAAATTATTTAAAAATCAAATAATTTAAAATATTCTCAACGAATATAAAATGCATAATAAAAACTAAAAACGACATTCTAGGAATAAAATATATTAAAATCATCGGCGCTACACACAAGCGCAACTATAAATCAAAGCTAAGCAAACAGGTTTTCATCAAGTTCCTTCTGCTTCAAGTCTTTTATTTCAACAATCTTTCATTCCGTAGATAAGTTTCCGTAAAAGACTCGAAAGAAACAAGCCATGGTTATTTTGTTACAGCCAATCCCAAAATGCAAAACGAGTCCGGTTATAATCCCCGTTGTAGACTTAACCGACCCAACTGCCAAAACTCAAATCGTTAAGGCTTGCGAGGAGTTAGGGTTCTTCAAAGTCGTCAACCATGGTGTCCGATCCGATCTTTTGACCAAGTTGCATGAAGAAGCCACCGAGTTCTTTGCTTTGCCTCAGTCTCTCAAAGATAAAGCTGGTCCAGCCGATCCGTTTGGATACGGTAGTAAACGAATCGGACTCAAAGGTGATGTGGGGTGCATTGAGTATATTCTGCTCAATGCTAATAGTCATCTGTCGTCTACCAAAACCACCGCCGTTCTCCGGCAAACCCCTGCCATTTTCAGGTAAAACCTAAACTGATTAACCCAAAACAGAGCTCTCTGTTTATGTCTTCCATGCATGACCGCCACAACCATTTTTATGATAATTTTAATAAATCAATTTTTTTTTTTGACATTTGAAGATCATATATATAGTATGTTTTAAGTTTTTAAAATTTGGAACCAATACAAAAATTTCATCCGGCTGTATTTAAAACTGGAGTTCCCATATTTTCAAAACTAAAATATAACTTGAACTGAAAAACAGTGAAAGAGTAAAATTTGGAAGTTATGCAACCTGCTTCTTTAAAATTTTGGGTCTACGCAATATTTTATCCACCTGTGTCGTCTATAACTTTTTTTTTTTGTTTTTTCGACCAGTGTCGTCTAGAACTAAACTTGTTCCTTTGCACCAAAAAAAAACTAAACTTGTTCCCATGTTTTTTTCTTTAATATTAAAGTGTAAACTGAACTGAAACAGAGAAATGGTGGAAGAGTACACGGAGGAGATGAAGAGAATGTCAAGCAAGGTTCTGGAGATGGTGGAAGAAGAGTTAGGGATAGAGCCAAAGGAGAAGCTGAGCAAACTGGTGAAGGTGAAAGAGAGTGATTCGTGTCTTAGGATAAACTATTACAAGGAGAAGGAAGAGACAACGGCAAAGGAAGAGATTGGGTTCGGTGAGCACACGGATCCACAGTTGATATCAGTGCTCAGATCAAACGACGCGGAGGGTTTACAAATCTGTTTGAAAGATGGGACTTGGGTCTCTGTACCACCTGATCACTCTTCTTTCTTCGTTATTGTTGGAGATACTCTTCAGGTATTCTTTTATTTCTTTTAATGCGAAATATTCTCTCTTTTTAATATTTGATTTTCAATTTTTATAGATTGGAGAATTTCGCATAGTGAGAGTTAAAACTTTTAAATATATAACTGAATTATAAAAATATTTTAATATATAAACTGATGTTAATATATGCATATGGATATTATCAAATATAAGATTATTTTCAAATGCCTGTTAAGAAAAAATCTAAACTAAAATATACGGGTAACACTTCAAAAAGCAAGAAAATCCACAGATTTAGGGTTTAAGATTTTTTGGTAAAAGTGTAAGAAGGAAACGACTAGACAAAGTTATTTAAATTAAAATGTATCATGTGTTGGATAATTTGTTTGTCTAATTTTCTATTGCTTTCTCCTCAACACTTAAAACTAATCAACACCACATCATTTGTTTGCATACAGAAATTATTACACATTTTAATATTTTTTGGCGGTTTTATATTTATATTGACTACCCCAGGTGATGACTAACGGAAAATTCAAGAGTGTGAAACACAGAGTGCTCACAAATACAAAGAGGTCAAGATTATCGATGATCTATTTCGCAGGTCCTCCGTTGATGGAGAAGATTGCACCATTGGCATGCCTTGTCCCCAAGCAAGAGGATTATCTTTATAAAGAGCTTACATGGTCTCAATACAAGTCATATGTTTACAAGACTAAGCTTGGCGACTATAGGCTTGGTCTCTTTGAGAAACAACTTCCATTTTCTCTATCCAATGTTTGAGATACTTTTATATCTCTTAGTTTTTTTTTTTTGTTATTTTAATAGTTCCATAATTTCTCTTAGTTCAATAGTCAAGAAGAGTACAATATAAATAAAAGAGTACACCTGTTTCATATTTTTATTTTAGTAACAAATTACTATTTATTTATATGAAGGCCAAGTTACAAAAAAAAACTATTGACCACCTTTACAATAGACCTAGCGTTTGATGTTGTGATTGGTGGGGTTTTTTTGCGTTAGGAGAAATGTGTAGATGTTATTGTTTGATTATGGCAAAGGTTTTAGTGACTCATTTTTGTATATCAAATTACAGACCTTATCATTAGCCAGAATATAACAAGTAAATGTCAGGGGGTGGGGGGTCATCATCATAACATATAATCCACATGGTTACCTCAAACGTGTTCATCTCTGCTTTTGCACCTTTAACTCGTGTTCCTCAGATAATTGTTTCTTTTTTTGGTAATCATGTAAATTTCCTCAGATAATTGTTCTTCTCATGAATTTCATTAAACGTTGAGCTACGCTGAGAAAACCAAGATTGATAAAATAAGTAAATCTAAAATTAAACCCTTCTTCGAGATTCACATTCAAAGATATTCATATACTTATACCTCCTTGACTCGGTATCTCAGGTTCTCGACTTGTGCCCGGTTCTCTGATCTGAACCTCTCCACATGTCGCATGAACTCGTTCATCTCCGAGCATTTCAGCTTGTAATACTTGTCTCTCTCTTCGTCTAACTCCTTTAACTCTTCAGCCTCGCTCATCAGCGTCCTATCCACCAATCAAAATCATCAGAAAAAAAATCGATCAACATATCATACCATGGAGAATAACCACCAACCTCATCAGTTTCTGTATAGAGCAGCGGTATTTGGAATCGAGATCTTGGATGTTAGATCTGAAAAGTATGCTCTTGAGGTTTTCTGCAGCGATCTTTTGTTCGAGCATCAAACACCTTCGCTCTATGGATTGAATACTTGCGTGCTTCGATACTAGATTCAGCGATTTCTCCATTTGTAACTCTTTCTCCGCCTAGAATTTGAATTTTTTTTACTGGAATCAGCGTAAGGGGAATAATCATATGGGCAGGGGGAGGATTGTCACACTTATTAAAGACCCATTGTATTTAAAGCCCAGTAATAATGAGCCCACTGAGTCTTTTCAGCTTAATTAGGATCTTAATTACTAATTCCAGCATCCAGTTTCTACTGCACGTCGACGGTCCACCAATTGAGTATTGTAATTATCTCAAATCAACGAATCATCCACCATTTCAACAATCGATTTGATTCAGAAGGCTCCAAAATTACTCGGGCTACTACTACTACCACAACAACTATCTGAAACTTAAAAACTTCAAATTTGTAAATTGAATATGGTCTCATAACAGTGTCCATGGTTTGATGATGTAAAGTAACGAGGAGGAAGAAACACAAATCCTTTTTCTGTCCAACCAATGCTAAAGAGTTCTGTGTTCATGATATCTTTGTTCGTGTTTTATTTGGTGCTATAAGAGAAAAAAACACACACACACAAACTACACAAGCATTTTAGAACAAGAAGCACAAACACGACATCGTTTATTTAAGACAAGAGAGGTTTACACAAAGGATGAAAGCAACTCAGATAAATACAAGACCAAAAAAAAAATCACGGACCGAACCCGATCAGACTGACTTAATCGCTGTGGAGGGATCAGCGGCGGATGGATCGGGGATATCCGGAGGACGATTGGTGAGAAGAGGAGCGCGAGAGGCGGAGGATGCATCGACGTCTTCGTCATCGGGATCGTAATCGGGGTTGAGAGATCTGTCGATAGCTTCACGGCCTTTCTCAAGACAAGGCTTACAAGCCATCTCTATCGTTATCCACCCCAGTATGATTCCGGCTATCGCTATCACCGCGGTGGTTATCGCCGCCATTAGATCTCGATCTCGATCTCGATCTCTATCTCCGATGGTTCAGGCTCACAAAACTTGGGACTGTATCGCCATATGATTGACTCTCCCTTCTATTCAGGAAAGAAGTCGATGGAGAAAATGACAATTATGCCCCTTTCTTTTGAGTATATTCTTTTTCGTCGGCAGCAAGTATGAACAAGTAACAAGTGATTTGATTAAAATACAGTAAAATGTTTTGTATTCGTTCGTATATTCGTTACTGGGAACTAATAATGATTTAGGGGTTTTTATTTTATTTTTGAAGATTAATTTTATTATTTTAATAAAAATAATATTATAATAACAACTGCAGTACTAACTATTGCCTTGACAAAAAAAAAACTAACAATTTTATGATTTATGTATAAAATTCTATAGGCACTATTTTAATTGTTTGATCATTTTTTATGGAAATTTATGTGGATAATTTTACTTCGGTTTTTCTATAATTTTATAAATTATTAATAAATTATTATTTTTAGGATTGAACTCTTGATTTCCAGTATAAAATCAATGATAGTTTCTTAATCAAACCATTAGACTAAAATTACGTGATTGTGTAGAGATCAAAAGCTTCAATGGCCTAATCAATGTCTATGATTACCTCTCGTTCATACCCTTTGTTCACCAGCGTATCTGCAGCCTGCATTACATAGTTTATCTGATTTTCTGTGTGTTTTACTCAGTATTTACTTGTGATTCATCAGTACCTCATCCGTGAATACGTCAGGATCGTGATAAATTCACAGGGTCTGACCATTATTAAAGCATTGGTGATCAACTTCAAATGTAATTCAACCAAGTTAGTGTAAGTCAAGATGTTTCCCTTGAAGTGTTTCATTGTATTGATACGTTAATATATAGTACAACAGGTGAGAGATTCTAGGAGAATATACAGAGAATAATATCCCACAATATCTAAACTATACAAGATATGTTCTTATCATCTAATACCCTCCCGCAGTTGCAGCGTGGGCTCTGTCACACCAAGACTGGAACGGAAGTTTGTGAACAGCGTCGATGGTAAGCCTTTGGTGAAGATGTCTGCGTATTGCAGAGTCGCTGGTATGTGGAATACTCGAACCTGACCAAGTCTTACTTTTTCCCGAACAAAGTGGATGTCAATCTCTATGTGCTTTGTCCGTTGATGTTGGACAGGGTTTGTAGAAAGATATACAGCACTCACATTGTCGCAGTAGACAAGGGTGGCTTGGTGTAGAGGTGTACCCATTTCGAGTAGTAGGTTGCGAAGATAACAGCTCTCAGCAACAGCATTAGCGACTCCTTTGTACTCGGCTTCGGCACTGGAGCGTGAGATTGTTGGTTGGCGTTTAGCTGACCAAGAAATCAAATTGTCACCCAAGTAAATGCAGAATCCGCTCGTAGACCGTCTTGTTGTCGGACAGCCACTCCAATCTGCGTCCGTGTAGGCTGTCATGTTCATATTTTGTGACTTCAGTAGCTGTAAGCCCATGTGTTTCGTGCCTTGCAAGTATCTGATAACCCTTTTCATTGCTTGTAGGTGCGTCTCTCTTGGATCATGCATAAAGAGACAGAGTTGTTGGACAGCATATGAGATATCAGGGCGTGTGAAGGTCAGATATTGAAGAGCTCCGGCGAGACTTCTATACTCCGTTGGATTCGAGATTTGGTCGCCGATATCTGCTGCAAGTTTGGATTTCGTGTCTACTGGCGTGGAGCAAGGTTTACAGGCTGACATGCCTGCTCTCTTGATGATGTCCTCCGCGTAATGAGACTGATTTAAGAAAAGTCCTTTCTCGTTGAATTTGACTGAGACGCCGAGGAAGGAGCTGACCTGACCACAATCAGTCATTGGAAACTCGTTCTTGAGAAGCTGTATGATTGTTGTTTTTAGCGTCTCTGTTGAGGCTGTAAGGATGATGTCGTCTACGTATAGAATTAGATAAGCCACCAGTCCATGCTTCCTGTAAACAAAAAGACTTGTATCTGATTTGGTTTGAATAAAACCTTTGTTAGTGATAAAGTTCACAAATCGAGCATTCCAAGCGCGAGGAGCCTGCTTTAGGCCATAGATTGCTCGTTTCAGTTTGCAGACATGATTCGGTTTTGTTTGATCAACAAACCCGGGTGGTTGAAACATGTAAACATCCTCATCCAATTTGCCGTGGAGGAACGCGTTTTGAACATCAAGCTGGTTGACTTGCCAACCATTCGCGAGAGCAACATGGAGGAGTGTCCGTATTGTTGCTGGGCGTACAACTGGACTGAAAGTCTCATCAAAATCAATGCCTTGTTCTTGCGACTTCCCGTTAGCTACCAGCCGTGATTTGTGTTTATCGAACCTGCCTTCTGCATCAAACTTATGTTTGTGTAACCACATACAACGCACAATATTAGTGTTAGCAGGTCGCGGGACAAGATCAAAAGTCTCGCTTTTAACAATAGCATTGTACTCTACTGTCATCGAAGGGTTCCAATTTGGATCCTCAAGAGCTTGAATATAGCTTTTTGGTAGAGGTGAGATAGCCTATGTTTGAAGAGAGAGAATCTGTTTGGGTTTTGAAATCCCATGTTTAGAACGAGTAGACATGGGGTGCCGTTGAACCTCTTTCGCCACTTGGGTTGGAGGAGTTGGCGCCTCAGGCTGAGGCTGGTCTGCAACAAGAGGAGAAAGAGTTGCAGCCGGTGCTTGAAGAATGGATTTGAACATGGTGGATGGCTCGACGTCTATCTCTAAGAACTTGTATTGAGATTCTTTAGATTTTGTAGAAGTCTCATACGGGAAACATCCTTCATCAAAAGTAACATGCCGGGATAGGATGATATTCTTAGTAGACAAGTCAAAGCATCTATAACCACGGTGATCATGTGGATATCCAAGGAAAATGCATTTTGTTGAGCGAGGAGAAAGCTTTGAGAGATGAGAGTGATTAATGTTTGGATAGCATAAACAACCAAAGACTTTTAAATGAGAGTAAGAAACAGGCTTTTTGAAAAGTACCAAGAAAGGTGTTCTGTTTTGGAGAGTCTTTGTTGGTAAGATATTGAGAATATGGACTGCCGTGTGAAGCGCCTCTACCCATAAAGAAGGTGGTAGTTTTGCTTGAAAGAGAAGTGATCGCACCGCGTTGTTAATGGTGCGGATAATTCTCTCTGACCTTCCGTTCTGCTGTGACGTGTGAGGACAGGAGAAACGGAAAGTAATCCCGTTAGTTGCAAAATAATCATGAAACTGGGAGTTGTTATACTCACCTCCATTATCACACTGTAACGCCTTGGTTGTTCTACCAAACTGTGTTTTAACAAAGTTGGAGAAGTGAATGAATTTGGAGTATGTTTCATGTTTATACC
Source organism: Brassica carinata (assembly GCA_016771965.1). Lineage (NCBI taxonomy): Eukaryota > Viridiplantae > Streptophyta > Magnoliopsida > Brassicales > Brassicaceae > Brassica > Brassica carinata. Next base: position 49,335,011 of record CM028692.1, read on the forward strand.
GCATGGGATAGATCCAGAGGAAGTGGGAGTACTGATCAAGGAAGAGAATGTAGTATTTGATCCCACTAAGGCTCTGGATTGGCGAAGTCCATATATCTGAATGGACAATTTCAAAAGGTTGAGTTACTGTCGATGTTGATAAAGAGAAGGGAAGTTTCGTGTGTTTGGCAAATTGACAAGCAGAACACAAATGAATAGAAGCTCGTTTATTGCATGATAAAACAGAAGCAGAAAGTAAAGAATTCAAAGTTTGTTGACTGGGATGAGCCAGTCTACGATGCCACACATCGGAAGAAACAGTAAGAAAAACAGAAGGTTGCGTAGTCGCTTTATTAGAAGGTGAATGAAGAGGATAAAGATCTCCTGTGCTTTCACTGTGGAAAATCGTCTTGCGGGTTTGAAGATCCTTCACAGAGAAACCAAAAGGATCAAATTCCACAGAACAAGAGTTATCTTTAGTAAAGCGACGTACTGAAATCAAGTTTTTAATGATAGATGGTGTGACTAAAACAGAATTCAAAGACAGAGGACGAGAATGTGTTTGGAATGAGAAAGAGCCAGTGGAGTGGATCAGAATTTTACCACCATTGGCTACTGTGACAGTGTTTCCAATGCTATTTTTAAAAACAGACTTGAGACTACCTGCCGTGTTGCTGAGATGTGCCGTTGCACCAGAGTCCATGTACCATTGGTGATCAGTGGGGTCGATGAGGGTCATCGTGTTGTATGCTGAGGCAAGATCCACTGTCGGTTGTAGCTGCTGATTTGGAGGAGTTTGATGAGGACCTTGAGCAGTAGGCTGCTGCTGCGGACGTGGACCAAGGAGACCTTGCTGAGAAGGAAGCATCCAAGGATTGTATTGTTGTTGCGGCCACATCGGGTACCCTGTGTTCCAGTAAGGAACATTCCATGGACGGTATTGAGAATTTTGGTGACTGTAATTGTTTCTTCCTCTACCTCGGTTGCGACCTCTTCCTCTGTTCTGATTGAAGCGTTGTTGCTGGTTTGACTGAGCAGAGTTTCTTTGATCCGGTGTGGAAGTTGTAGCAGCAAGGGCCTTGGGAGCAGATGACGACTCGTCTTTGTGAGTGATCGTCTTCTTGCCTCTGCTGAGTCGTTCCTCTTCGAGAAGGAGCATTGATCTGGCTTCCTCGAATGTGGGGAAAGGTTGGCGATGCATGATGACATTGATGATGTTGTCATACTTATCATTGAGACCATTAAGTAAATGTGTCACCAAAGCTTTTTCAGGAACCGTTGCATCGACATTTGCCATTAGATCAGCAATGGACTTGAGGTTTTGGCTGTAGGCTTGGATGGACAGGTCGCCAATCTCCTGAGTGCGAAGCTTGTGATCCAGTTGGATCGCACGAGCTTCTTTGTTATTGCGGAAGAAGTTCTCTAGTTTTAGCCAAATTTCTCGAGAGATACCACCAGTTTTGAAGGTGCTCTTGAAGAGATCCTTGGAAAGAGTTCCATAGAGCCATAACTTGACCAAGCCGTCGCGTTTCTTCCATGCTGCATCGGCATCGTTTTTCGGTAAGAGTGTTCCATCGAGATTTCCAGCAACATCAAAACTCTGGCAGTGAGTTAGGAACAACTCTCTCCAGACATCGTAGTTTGCCTCATCAGCATCCAAGAGGAAAGAAACGTGGGTCTTGATGTTGGTAACACCATAGGCACGCTCAAGTTGTGGTTGTGGAGCAGCCATGAATGAAATGCAATCGAAGAAAAGAAAATAAGGAGAGGAAAAAGAAAGAAGAAGAATTAGGTGAGGGAGATGGCGTAAAGGTTTTAGGATCTGAAACCCTCTGATACCATGTAAGTCAAGATGTTTCCCTTGAAGTGTTTCATTGTATTGATACGTTAATATATAGTACAACAGGTGAGAGATTTTCGGAGAATATACAGAGAATAATATCCCACAATATCTAAACTATACAAGATATGTTCTTATCATCTAATAGTTAGCTCATCAGTCATTTCGGTTCAATAGTTTGATATCGTAATTATGATTTTATATAGAAAATTAATCATCGCTAATTGGCGTTTCACACGCTGTTTAGACTTTCTCGTCGGTATGTGGGCACATCCCAATACGATGGGCCAAATGACGTGCTTATATAATTTAGTACAGTAATAATTAATCACGTGATGAAAATGATTTAGTTAAATGATGCCATAGTGCATAATGGATAGTGACCAAACATGTAAATTAATCACGTGGGAATTAGTTATTTCATATTGGCGTATGTTTGCATACATCTCTAACATATTCGTATATGCAAGGTCAAATGATCAAACATTACAAAGTAAAATTTTTCAAAATACTTGGCTTAGTTTATCATGACAGTACGGTCGACCTACCAAGCTCGTTATTTGGATTATCTGACAAACGATCCAAAAATAGAAGAAATATGGTTTGGAGGAATGACTCAATGAATTACAATATTGGAGAAATGACAAGCATTCAAGACGGATATGGACATATCTCATGGACATATCTCAATTAAACATTTGTGTTAGCCGTAATTTTTTTTAATAATAACTTACATAGATATAGGTTTGTAAATTATTAAAATCTGCTTTATTTAAAGATTTTATTCAATATTTACGGTCACCAGAATTTAACAGCCGAGTCTGTATCCAAGACTCACATGAATATACATGAGGAGTATGGATAGACTATCTTTAACGGAACACACACATTTATCGTTCAGTTCACACCACTAAAACTATTATTACATAGTTTGATGGAAACCCACTCCAGCCGGATGAGATCATGACATTTGTATATTAAAAAGTATTAGTTCTGAAATATTATAAATTAAAAACATATTATATATAATTATTATCATAAACATATGTATAACATGAAACCGGTGATTAATCGAATCCCAGCTAACAAGATTACAAGAAGATTTGCCGTAATTAGCTTTAGCAAAAAGAAAAGGAGAATATGCGTCTAAAAGAATAAATGGAAAAAATAAAATAAAACACACAGAAAACATTTTACGCGTGCGTATAAATCCGAGATAGAAAAAGAGATGTGAAGCTGTGTTCTGTCCAAATCTCGCCGTAATGATTCCAGCTTCTGTGTCGGATTTTCATGATCCTTCTCTCTCTTCGACCGCGACACATACACAACACGTGATACACGCATACATTCATATATATAATTCAGTCGACTAGCTCAAACGTTATCATCATCATCATCAAAATCTTCACAAGCCTTTACAGTTTACACACAAATTAAGAGATGGAGATGCAAAGCAATTGCGACTTGGAACTTCGCCTTGTTTCTCCTCCTTATGATTCAAGCAGCTCTAAAACTCCACAACCAAAGAAAGAATCTCAGATTCTTACCATTTTCTACAACGGTCACATATGTGTTTCGTCAGATCTTACCCATCCCCAGGTACTATATACTATACATACTTTTTTATATACATCCACAGTATCTAATTGTTGTATAAATCTATTAACAATTGTTATTAATCTATGCAGGCAAAAGCTATACTATCACTAGCGAGTAAAGATATGGAAGAGAAACCATTATCATTGAAAAGTTCAGACGGTCCGGATCCTCCGATAATCCCAAACAATTTGACCCAAGTTCATCAACAAAAGGCCTCCATGAAGAGATCTCTTCGTAGTTTTCTTCAGAAACGGAATGTTCGGATTCAGGCTTCTTGCCCTTACCACCATTCTCGATAGATCTTTTTTATCTAGTTTCAGCTTTTCTCATTTCAGACATTAAGTCAGCACAATATTTTTTTGTTTATAAGATTGCTCTTCCTACTGTGTTTTTGACATAATATAAAGAATCTTGGGTAGTTTAAGAGCTTTGAAGTTTTGCCGATAACTCAATTGTGTACTATATAGAGAGAATTAAAATGTCTACTTAAACTACACAACACTAGGAAACACAAAAGCCAGTTATTAATTTGATCTACTTGTTTTACTTTTTATATTGAAAGTTCATGGCTCATATAACCACGTTTACAGAAGGAAGAACCAATTAGGTAGCCCAAACCATAGACTTAACTATGGAGTCCAAAACAGATGGGGAACAAAGCCTATTGAAGAAAAAACACACTGACCATAAGAATTAAATTTTTGATAGGCTTAAATTTACTACAATTAGTCAGATCAGAGTAATCGAGGCAAAGACGCTCCCAATATTAATGTTTATAAGAATATATCAAATGCTGTTTTCGATTCAATCACCCTTGGCCGTACATATCCGCGGAATTTATTAGATACACGCGTTTGAACAGGATGGTCCATATATATGTGTCATATTCATGTAACACGATTGTATCCCTTTACATTAATAAAGTTTTCTCTTTCTTTTGATCTTTTGATGTAGTCAGTTGCTGAACAACTTCAAATTTCTGCATCGATCGTTTTAATTTATTCATCTGTTGAGTTTATCTTTTCCATCCATTATCATATGAAATGTTCAAAAATGTTTAGCAATAAAGAGATTGATGCAGCTCAAACCGGTTTTGGAGTCCATGAGATTTTGTGAGCCATGACTTTTTTTTTTTTTTGTCAGCTACCCAATATAAACTAGATCAATTGGTGTCCAGACGAGCTGATTTTCCGAAGAGCTTCTCCGTCTGTCCGGATCTGATCTATATGGGAAAAGATATAGCTTCTGGTTCTAGTCTCCTTTGCCAAAACATCCGCGTGACCATTCTTACTCCGAGCAATATGACTCAGGCTCACATCCTCGAAATCAGCATGTAGTCGCTGAAGAATATCGATCTCCGTCACGAAGGTTGGCCAATCGTCCGGGTTTGTAGTCATGTCCATTAGGTCCGAGCAGTCCGTCTCAAAACGTATCGAAGTAACCCTCATGTCTCTCATACATGAGGCTGCCCAAAGTAGACTCTCCATCTCAGCATATAAAGCTGAGAGGCTCCTAGCACATGCCCGTAGTCCAAACACTTCATTTCCTATTTGGTCTTTAAGACTCCACCCTAGGCCACTAACACTACCATTATTGATCCATGATGCATCAATTTGGCAGGTAGGGGTTCGGGGTATCATAGGAGGCGTCTCTACCCCTGTAATAAGAGGGTCGTGGTCCTCGTCTGTTTGTTCCTCTTCATTAGCCTTCCTCCAACACTCTGCCTCAAGGGAAGCATGTTGGAGAGTATCAATCGGGGATACGACTTTCCCATTAAAGAGTTTGTCGTTCCTTGCCTTCCAAATGTACCAGCAGATCCATGGGAAGGTATCGAATTGTGGTCTCGATGGAGCCACTTTTTTTCTCTTCCAAAACAGAAAGTTCATGTTTTGGTATATAGATGTACTCGGGAAGTCACCAGGAAGGGACGGATAGTCTGATAAGGCCAAAACCTGAAGGGCTGGAGGGCATTCAAAAAGGAGATGGTTAATCGACTCCTCTCGGCCAGCACATCTAGGACAACTCCTATCGGTGCCCAGGTGTCTATAACTGAGCCTCCCTGCCGTCGCCACACAGCCCGAGATAGCCTGCCATAAGAAATGTTTCATCTTACTTGGTGTCTTAATCTTCCACACCTGGCTCTGAAGACGCGTGATGCTCGGTTCTTGGACCTCAGTTTGTAAAAGACTCATTTTGATCGACTGAAGTAAGTCGTATCCAGATTTAACTGTATACATTCCTGATTTTGTGTGGTTCCAAACATATCCATCTGTAGCAAATGAATGAGAGGGTTTTACTCCCATTATCAAAGGGATATCATCTGGACGAAAGAATTCCCAAAAAAGTTGGGTATCCCAATCCTTGGTATCATTCCTAATAAAGGACTGAACAAGAAGTTGGGGTAATCTGTAAACTATGTGGTCAGCAGGTCTAGGTGGTCGAGCCACTGAGTCTGGAATCCAAGGGTCACTCCATACCCTCGTATCTCGACCCGTTTCAATTGTTCTCCGCAGACCCGATATAAGCAAAGGTTTCGCAGCCATGATACTACGCCATCCATATGATGGTGAGTATGTCCGTCGGTCTTTCAGGGAAGAGGTATGATTATAGTATCTTCCTTTTAGAACGTGTGCCAATAGAGAATTTGGATAGTGTATTAATCGCCACAATTGTTTCGCAAGAAGTGCTATATTGAAATCATGGAGATCTCGAAACCCTAGTCCCCCCAAATCTTTAGGGGTACAAATCTCGTCCCATGCTATCCAATGTAAACCTCTACTATTTTGTTTTGAACTCCACCAAAAATTAGAGATAGTGCTCTTTAACTTATCAATAATACCTTGTGGCAGCAAGTAGCTTGACATTACAAAAGTCGGGACCGCTTGAGCCACAGATTTGACTTGAACTTCTTTTCCTCCTTTAGAAAGGAGTCTTGATGACCAATTATTGACGCGTCCATTGAGTCAAGTCCTGTACAAAAGAGAAAACCTTCATCTTCGAACCGCAAATTTTTTCAGGTAGTTCAAAGTACATTCCCATGCCTCCTTCAGTAGTAAAGCCTAGGACATCTTTTATATCTTTTTTTAAAGCCATCTCCACTCGGTTTCCAAAAAACATCGAAGATTTGGACGCGTTTATCCTCTGTCCTGATGCCTTCCCATAAATATCTAAAATGTCCATGATCTCCTTGCATTGGCTTAATTCCGCATTGCAAAAGAAAAGACTATCATCTGCAAAAAGAAGGTGGAAAATCCTTGGGCTCGCCCTAGCGACGCGGAGACCTACAATTTTCTTCTCTGATTCTGCCCCGTTTAGGAGTGAGATCAGCGCCTCCGTACAAAGGATAAACAAAAAGGAGGAGAGGGGATCTCCTTGTCTCAAGCCTCTCCTTGGGAGGATTCGTCCTCTTGGTTGCCCGTTGACTAAGACTTGATATGAGACCGATGTGACACAACACATAATGAGATCAACCAGTCTTTCATCAAAGTCCATCTTCAGCATCAGAGCTGCTATGAAGCTCCATTCCACTCTATCGTAAGCTTTACTCATATCTGTTTTAATAGCCATAAAGTCTTTTCTGCATCTTTGATTTGTCCTTAGGGCGTGAAAATTTTCTTGTGCTAGCAGAATATTGTCCGTAATCAGACGTTTTTCCACAAAGGCAGATTGTGTCTCTGAGATCAATCGCGGAAGCACCCTCTTAAGTCTCTTACATAGTAGCTTAGAAATAATCTTGTAGCTAACATTGCAGAGACTAATAGGTCTGAACTCCGTCATGTCTCGTGGTTTCTTCTGTTTAGGAATGAGGCAGATATTCGTCTGATTCAACAATGGGTCAAAGCTGCCTGTAGGGAAGAAATCTTTCACAAGTTTAATAATATCTTGGCTCATCTCGCGCCAGAATTTCTGAAACAATTTGCTAGTCATGCCATCCGGTCTGGGGGCTTTGTCTGGGTTGATCTCAAAAACTGCTTTCTTGATCTCCTGTTCCGATGGTTCCTCTAAAAGTAACCTATTATCGGAGTGAGACACCTTTCCCGAAATGAATCGGAGGGAGGCATCTAGCTCTGTCGGTGAAGAGGTAGAAAAGAGGTCTCAAAAGTATTGAACAGCCACGTTCTCTACTTCAATTTCACTCTCTACCAACTTCCCATGTTTATCTTTGATACTGATGATTCGGTTCTGGGTCCTTCGTTGGTTTGTAACGGCATGGTGGAACTTTGTGTTTCTGTCTCCATGACGATGCCACTGATTTCTACTCTTTTGTTCCCAGAAGGTATTTTCTTCTTTAAAGGCCACAATCAGTTGTCTTCTCAAATCCTCTACTTCTTCAGTTGTAGAGTTCTCATCATCTTGCACCAAGTCAATCTTATCTTTTAACTCTTTAATCAATATAGCCGAATTGGTTGGATTTTGTTTTTTCCAAGAGCTAATTCTATTTCGACATGAGGTAACTTTTTGATGAAAATTCCTCATTGGAATCCCATCAAACTGTCCCCATCTCGAGAGTACTACTTCTTTGAAACCCGGTTTTCTGTGAGCCATGACTCATGAGGGGCAATCCTTTGCGATACAAAGCTTGAACTGATGGTCCATCACACACTATTAGCAATTTCAATTGTTTATATTCGAAGATTGAACTGATGTTCACACTTTCCAATGCTTATCTTTCACACTTCAAATAATCTCAAAAGTTATGAATATTGAAAATATTGAAAATATTGGAAAGTAGGTAGTTATAAAACTAAAAATACAGGTTTTGGATTTAAATTTTAATAGGGTTTAAGGTACCCTACGAGTCTTTACCCATTATTAATATCATCAGTAAGTGCGAATAACTTTTTCAGGGGAGTCCGGTTTTTGGATATCTTGGGGGCTTACCTAAAAATGTCTATGGAGTTTGTAATATTCAATTTACACAGTAAAAGAACGAACGGGACGAAAACCCTTTTGCATGCATATGAAATTTTAGTTTGACTCACCCATTTGATTTAAGTTAATGAACTAAAAATTATAATTATGCTTGGGGACACTTCAAATATAGGTCCTCGTTACTCAGTGTGTTCAAATCTTTTATTATATTGGTTATATCCATTTGTGTACATATACTACTGTGGAATAATGTGAGGCAAAAGAGCCGGAAGAACAAAAAAAACATGATGTTTAAAAGGGAGAAATCATAATAAACGTGCAAGAATTATCGCCACAAGTTAAGATAAGTTAGAAGATCTAACAATTGTACAATGAAATCAACATTAGCCGCCAAAGTGTGTGCTCAGACATGAACTTCACTATTGCCACGTTGTAGCTTAACCAACAAGATGATATACATAGTCGATGACTCAATGAGATTACATGTATATCTTTTGAATATTATACACAGCTGTCTAAATTTTCCGTTTCAGTGTCTAAATAATTTATCTATTGACAAAAAGAAAGTAATTTGTCGACAATCATTCCTGCGTGGAAAATGACTGCCTTTAAAGAATAAAAAAAACTTACTAGAGTTTCTTTCACTCCAGCTAATTTGAGAAATGAATAAACTCAGATAACTCGTTTTGATTTAAATCCTCAAACGTTATTGTAAATTTGTAAATTTTGAATCGTTAGGTGAAGCAACCAAAAAATTCACTTTATTTAGATACGTGGAAGAAAAGTTATCGTATATACGTTATTTATGTTACTTAGTTGTGCTGTCAAAACCTGGGACATTCTTTTCTATATTGTATATCTCAAAGGTACCTAATGTAACGTATAGAGTTAAGAACAAAAATTACGGATGTGTGTTGTTGGCACATGAAGACGTGTCGATGTTTATGCAGTACCAAACCTGTTTACCTTGACCTAAATTGCTTTCCCGATTTGCTTACATCAGCACACAATACCGACAAGATTTTTAATCTTGTACCTATCTCTTAATACACATACAAAAATCTAACGTAGTTTCAAACATTTTCAAGTAAACAAATGATTACTATTGAATAATACATGCAGAAGATGATTGGGCATTATTTCCACGTAACTCAAAGTTAAATCACTATAACACGACAAAAGTCGCGAATCGTGGCAGGATCGACAAGCAATATTTAGTAGGTGTCCAGGGTAGAATAGAAAATTCATGATAAGGTCAATAATTCAGATTCATGATCACAGTTCACACGATATATAAAGAGCTACGACCATGAGCTCTGAAGATCAAACACACTACACTCTACACCCTCCAAACTCCAATGAACAGCTCACCAAGAACTCTCACTCAAAATGACAAAATGCCCTCGTACACTGTTGAAAACCCTAGTTTCGAGCCTACAAAAGTGAAGAATCAAGACAACCTATACTCTTCGTTTCTCCCGATCCTCTTATCGATCTTCACCTATATTTTGATCTTCTACGTCCTTGACGTGTCTCCTTCGTTGATCTTCAACAACACAAAGATCTTGTTCCTCATCTCAAACGCACTTGTCCTCTTCATAGCGGCAGATTACGGTGCATTCGCGGAGAGAGACAACCACGATTTCTACGGAGAATACGCGGCCGCAATGAGAAGCGATAGACCGGAAAACTCGGACTACGAGATGGGTTTGGCGGAAGAAACCAAGAAACAAGAAGAAACAGTCAGAGCGAAATACATACCACGCTACTTGCTTCACAAGGAAGCTGAAGTTCCTGAGAAAACATTACAAGTTGTAAGCGAGAATACCCCGAGAAGTAAACTTATCCAAAAACACGAGCCAACGACTGAGAACAACATTAGTAACCAAGAAACTTGCGACCTAAGAAAGCTGGTGAAGCCTAAACCGTACGGGAGAAGCAAATCTGATAAAGCACGTTCAGAACGTCGTCAAGAGATCAAACTTATACCTAAAAGTTACCGTCGAAGCAAATCAGATGATAGCTCGAACTGGATGGTTAATGTTCACAAGGAGAAGAAGAAGAATAAGGCTCACGAGGAGGCGGAGGAGAAGTGGGAGAATGTAAGAGAAGAATCTGAAGAATTCGCGAAGATGTCGAACGAGGAGTTAAACAGACGAGTCGAAGATTTCATCCAACGGTTCAACAGAGATATCAAACGACAAAGTTTAGTTTCACTTAATTTGTCGTAATACGGCAAAGTCTGGTCAACCTTTTTGTGTCATTTTTTGTTTATTATATACTAGGGTCAAACACGCCCTACGGGCGGTAAGCAAATAAAAAACTACTTTAAAATATATTAATTGGTAAAATAATTTAAAATAATTAATTTACTCTATATTTAAGTTAGATTATATTGGATATTTTTAAAATATTGTTAAACTTAGTAAAAGCTTGTTTAATTTAAAAAAATTATAACACAGATGTCATTATTTAATATTTCACATTTTTCTCAATATACTTTATACTAATTTATTATAATCAGTAAGTGAAATACATTAATTTACTCGATGTTGTAGTTGAGAATTCAATTATAAATTATTTCTACCTTTTATACTTTTTCTTCCGAATCCATTGAGACATTTAGTTTCTCTTATAGATTTTCTTGTAAACATATTGATTTAGATATTATAGAAAATAATAATTAATTCATTATACTTTTTAATTAGTTAGATAGTACAAACAATAATATTGACAGGTAATACTTAAAAGTATGCATATTTACTTGAAATATTTACCAAATAAACATATTATCCACACTGATTAGTTTTTTAAGATATCTTTTTATTTATTTTTCAGATTATAATTAATTGTTGATTGTGTTATTTTCATTCTTTTATTTTTTGTATACTATTTTATATCGGTTAATTTGTATACAATTAAACTATTTTTTATTTAACAAATTTAGCAAAATTGTTTTACCTTTTTAAAGTATCTAAGATTTTTAATATATAAGTAAATAAATATATATATATATATATATATATATATATTATATCATGTTTAAAGTTATATTATATGTTATAACTCCAAACAAATCACATTTGTTCACCGAAAGGTTTTTAAATATAATCACATCATATAAAACACAAAAAGAGATTATTCTTATTTATCAAAATGCGAGAAGATTCTGCCAAAAGAGGTTTTCATTCTTCACATTTTTATACATTGTTTCTTAAAACTAATGATATACGATATAAAAGAAGTAACTTCTTGATTATAAATATAAATATTTTAAGATAGATAAATTGATCATATGAAAATATCATTTCTATTTATACATATACATGTTTATTAGAGTCTTACAGGTGTTATTATATATCAACATAATTGATTAGAATTTTGAAATAAATATTACTGATCCATATATTTTTCTATATTAATTTTGTTTTTATATTCTTTTGTTTTCCAAGAAGCCAAATATTAAATCTTACAGTGACTACTTACTCGCTATGAAAACAGTAGTTGAAGTAGTTTAACTCAGTTTCTACCAATTGGAATGAGTATACTATTGGCGAACCGAGCCTCAGGTACGTAAACTCGCTTCCAAAGCCCTTGAATCATGGTCGTAGAAAGAATGATCTTTGCCTTCAAAGATCTCAATGTAAGCTTATGTTTCCTCTTCTCCTTCTCTTCTAAACCCGGCTCCAAGGAACCTGAGCCATCTCATCCTCGAGCTTCATCACCGCTTAAGTCCTCATTGAACATTCAACAAAACATAAAGAGAATGCACCACACCTAGTCATTCATCCAAGGGTGAAGTAACTTGCTGCTTAAGAAATTTTGTTTTTCTTGTTCAGAACTAACCCCAGTACTGAAACTTTTTTTGGCAGTTTTTTGGAGCTATGCAGTAGTGTAAGCATTTCAAATCTCTGTCTTACAAAAACAAAATTGATAAAAAAAATGACATTGCTACATCAGATTACCCTGAAACAATCTTATTTTGGTTCGAGAGCTACAAAAAGTAAAAACTCTGGGTTTAGGTTTATATGCTTTTGGATTTGTTTATGTTCATCTGGGTCCACATGTGTTTTTGTTTACTGGTGGATTCTCTTGGAATCAGACATAATCTGTTCAAAAAAATGTTGGATTTCGGTGAGAGATCATTAACATAAACATGAATTGCTGCAGCAAATCTTAGCCAAACATTGATTTGTTAATAGTGAAGACATCTAGAAAATCGAAGTTTGTTTCATTACCTGTCCCATTACATTATTTGTGAGTATGTTCTAGATCGCAGGTCTTGCATTACCCTAGGCATAGCGTGGAAGAAGGGAAAAAATATGCTTAGCTCACTGGTTCTCTGTAAGCCCAAAAAGGAAAACATAACAGTGAAACCGTTGTACACAATAGTGATGCACAAAAGGTATATTAGAGTGGACTTACTCTTGGGTCTTTTGGATTTCATTGTATTGCTTCAGTGTAATGTCTGACAGCATCATGATACTCCTGCTGAATAACTCATTACATGTAAGTATAACTCGTTTTACAAAGATATAATTGCAAAACCAAAATACCTTTCTCACGCTCCACCTCACCAATATGGCATGAAAATACTCTTTATGCTCCAACTCCTTGACTCACTCAGCCTCATTCAGGCTCTTCAACGTGTCTGGGTTATGACGCTCCCCAAAAGGGCTTTCTGGTAAGTGTCGGCCACATATTCATAATCTCTTGAGCGAGACTTTTACCATCTTCAGCAGAGTGTTCCATTCATAGTCAAAGCTTTAGGTACCATCTAGTAATCTACATAAGCTTTCTACCTCTTTTAACAACGTTATCATAATCCTTGATACTTTCACTCATACTGTCCCAAACAGATAAAATTTAGGCTAATCCTCATGCCAAGCAGCTCACTATAGACTAATACACATAAAAACTATACCTTGATGCATTCATCATATTGCATCAAACATGATCATGTTTAGACTAACACACGTACCAAGGGAATCAATATAGACTATATACATAAAAACTAATCATTGATGCACTCATTAAACAGAATCAATCATGATCACATTTAGATTCAACCACGTACAAATCAGCTAGGAAGAGAGAAGAGTAAGACATTATTATTGCTGATAGTTTAGAAAAGCTAAGCTTGAGAGGATCATACTGATGAATTTCAAGGGATATGGACTTACCTATCTATAATCAAAGATTCCCAAAAACGATTCAAGGAAGTAATGGGAGATGCGTTGAATAATAGATCCTGAGAGTAGTGGAAAGATACCTGTATTGATGTCAGTAACTCTGCACTGGCACCAGGAGCAGGTACAGCTCTTGACTCTTTTGAAAACCGTTTTTGTTCATTCTGTTTACTGCTCGCACCTTTCCTTCTGCTCATGAGAAAATTTCGATTCATTAAGTGTTCATCGAGATAAACAACCCAGAAGGGTTAAAATGATCTGAATCTTCCCGTCTTGCTTCCTCTTCTCGAAGCCTGATATCAAATTCTTTCCTTGGCTGATATCTCGGTAAAAAAATATTCCAGTAAAGTATTGAAGCCTGAATCTAGAATAGTTCATAAGTCAGAACCTCGCTTTGAAGGGCAGAGGATGTGGTTCCACGTGCTTTTGGCTCTACAGCTAGAAGAACATCAAGAAGAGCCAAAGCTGAAGAAGGGATAAGATCCTTATACGTATCAGCCAAACATCGCTTGTGCTGATGTTGAAGTTTAAAGATGGTTGCATGCGCAATCTCGATCTTATCCAATACTCCTCGAAGGTGATCCACGAGTTTAAAGATCTTGTGCATTTGTTCTACCTGTTCATACCAGAAAACAAAATTCTCTCTTTTAATATCCATTTTCTGCTCCGACACAATATTTTAAATTGATTCAATAGTGGGAAACAACACCTCTGTTCTTCCGGGAAGGAGAGGCTTTCCAGTAAAGAGCTCAGCAAGTATACATCCTGCGCTCCAAAGATCAGTCGTGGCTCCATAGTCAGTGGAACCGAGCAGAAGCTCAGGTGGCGGTACCACAAGGTCACAACACGGCTAGACAGGTCAAAGTTGAGAATTTCTCAGTTTTTAGAAACAAAAAATAATTACGAAAGATGTTTGTAATAAGGATCTAACACGGTGGAACATATAGCCAGAAACGGAGAATTATCACAGCCGTAAAAATATGAATATTATGAAAAGAAGATATCAAACATCAAAAGCTCATAAACTAATAGTCAGAAACGGATAATTTTCACAGCCGTAAAATACGAACATTACGAAAAGAAGATATCAAACATTAAAACACCAAAAAACTACAGCAGAAACTCCTAAACACGATGGAAAATAAAAATTTAGAATCAAGAAGGAGGAGATGTGTTTAGAATTTAACAGAAAATATTATTTAAACTATGAACAAATATTAGAGTTTAATAGATTACCTGAGAATCAAGGAGGAGCATGTCGACTCCCATAAGCTCTCCACCACGCCGGACGTTTCTGGCTTCCCAAAATCGGAGCAGGCGGACCTGAACGGAGGAGAAAGAACAGCCATCCTGTAAATCGGAGAGGAAGACCAGATTGTTAGCCATGTCTCAAACTTTTTCTCTAACGTGATTATGAAAGTATCGATTCGTACCTTTTTATAGCAGAGCTTCCACCGCCTCCCCCTCTCCCTCTCCAAAGACCATTGAATGGAAATCGTGTGTGATTCATTAACATGAGCTTTATGAGGGTGAATCATTTACATCCTTATCTCACACCCGACGAAGAAGACGAAAGATCGTTCGAGGTATGAATGTGAGAGACGCGAGAGGCGAGACGTCGAACTCCTAAAACGCGACGTTTAGCTTGATATATTTCGACGGGCCTTTATGCGTGAAAAAGCCCAAAATCATCTCCAAAAACCCAAGACAAAGAAAATGATACGGTGAGTTTAGGGGGAGAGGGACAGATGTCAGCATATGGTGAAAGGAATTACTTACGTGGCTCCTTAAGAAGAGAATCTCTTCTTCTTTATATATATAGATTTTTACTTTGCTTTTATATGCGTTTGTCGTTAGAGTTGGTAATAAATGAGATCATGGAGATAATCGGTAATTAATTTTAATTTCTACAGCTGAAAAACCGATGTTAAAAAGGAATTTGTTGCCGACTTGTTTAATTAAAAGTACACTCTCCATCCAAAGCTCAGGTAAAAAATTAAAAAAAAAAATGTTACCTGAGCCAAGAGGAAAAGACTGATGATTAGATTAGACCATTCCTTTACAGTTAGTGTTAATAAGACTAGGCAACATCTATAATACTGGGTGATTTAGACATTACATTGTGATGTATTGTTCCTCTCAGATTCTTGGGTTTTCAAGATCACAGGCGACTGGAATGATCTTTAGATGTTCGGCTTTATCCACATTCAGCATAGAGAACAACTTTAAACAAAAACTAGATAAATTAATGTGTGGGATCAAAGGTAAACTGGAGAATCTAAAGGAGTTGTAGAAGTATTTTGAGTTTAGTCTAGAGAAGAGGATAAAACTAGGCACCTTGAATCGATAGAGTAAGATTTAGAATTGTCATTTTCGTTGATGCTCAAAAGCAACGATTGAGAGTTCCAGCATTAATTAGCTCCAACTCACAAAGCCCTCTTCAGTGGCAAATGTGTAGTAGGTGTATTGTATATGGTGGGGAATTTTAGAGTGTTTTATTGACAACTTACACATCATTTTAACTTTCTTTCATGTGTGTGAAAAGTCTGCCAAACATATATTACCAAAAGTGGTAAGAATGTATGCAGAAAACAAATTCAGTGCCAAATCTAACTATATGTTCATCTTTATTATCTTTGACTGTAGAAAAACTATACATTCATAGTTTATTCTCTTTGATCACGAAAAATCTTCTTTGTTTCAAATTGGAGATATAGATTATAACTTATAAAGGCTAGTTCAAATTAGATTTTTATTCTCTCATAATTTATTTTCAACAATTCTGATAATTTTTCATTAATAAAGATAATTTCTCATTAATGAATATCAAACAATATCATCCTGAATTAATTGTATCAAATCTAAGCAAAGATTGCTGACGAAGAATCTATAGAAATGTTATTACTTTTAGGGTATTTACTAATTTAAAATCTTTATTTAGATGTTTTTCAAACTCTATTCTGTTTAATAATAACAATCAATAATGAATTTATTTTATCTAACACTGATTATGGTCAACCTATAATTCAATCTTTCAAATGAAAGAAATGGTTGAATTCAGAAGATCCATATTTTAATCAGTTTCAAATCAATCAAAATGGATGACATGGTTATTCTTCTTGTACCCACAACAAGATTTATTTATTTTTTTCATCTGTTGAAGTGGTGGCTCATGTGTTTCATCTTAAAAGAATCATGATATTAGATTTGTTTTAAGTAAAACAATAAAGTGTTGTTGCAAGCTAAACATGACTATGTTTAATAAGAGGGTGAATGTTCTAATTTTATTATTGTTTTGAGTCTAGCTTTGATAGATTAAAACATGTGATTTATGTCAAATTCTATATTTATTTTCTTATATTTTTATGTCATTTTAATGGACATCTACAAATAAAAAAAATTTAAATTTTTTTTACTATTTTTGTGTACTAGTGTTGCTCAATTTTTTTTCAATTAGCTTCCAGTACAACTAAAAATATTTCCAATCCAACCCATAAAGATAAGCAATAAACAGTCCATCTAGTTAAAGTTTCCATGAAGCAAAAAAAAAACAGTTACATGTTAAATACTATACTTACTTAAGACTAAATATAAATCTAAAGATAATAAAGATAACTAACATATGTCAAATGATCTGAGAAATTATGTATGTGATTTAGTTATAGTTTGAAATATGAAAAACTATTTATTGCTAACAGGCAATGAAAAGAATATAACATTGACATGATATTATCTTGGTTGTAAGTTATTTTTTTTTTTTTTTTTGAACCTTGTTGTAAGCTAGTTAGATCTTCTAGATTTATGACAAATAACACTATAATATTTTTCTCTAAAAATATTTAAACGTTTTAAGTTGATATTATGTTTGAAGCATTATTCAATTTTATGTATATCAGTAGCATAATGTCCAACATAAATACTTTTACAAATATATATTCACATGATTTATATATGACAAAAACCTTTTCTTTGGAAAAGAAAACAGCGAAATGGTTAATGATGTATTTCTTTCATACTGTCAAATTTTTAATCCATTTATTTTTCTCATAACACCTAATAATTTTTTTATTTATAAGAAATAATTGGGGTCAATAATATTCATATTATATATAATTTATAATTTTTTTACTATATATTAAATTATTTCAAAGTTTTCAAATGATATATTTATATTCAGTTATTAATTTTATTAAATATTTGTATAGTACCCCAAAATATAAATCTACTTAGTTAAATGAATGAGAAGCTAAAGCATGCAAAAAAAAAAATAGAATGAGCAAAAAGCAGAAAACTTGAATAAGAACAAAAAGATATATTGGTAAGGTATGATTGGGCTCCAGTGGGCCTTATTCTTTTGCATAGAAATTTATTAGGCTTCAGTGGGCTTTATTTTATGAATTTATTTGGTTTGTTTAGATACTTCTTATAATTAATTTTATTTTTCTGTTTTTACATTTAAAGAAATTAGGGTTAATTATATTCATATTATTTATCATTTGATAATTAAATAATTATTTATAAAATATTTTTAAAAATTTTAAATGTTTATATTAATATTCAATTATTCATTATAATAAATATTTGTACACAGTGCCGAAATATAAATCTAGGTTAAATAAATAAGAAGCAAAAACATGCAAACTATAACGAACAGAAAAAAGGAACAAAAACAAAGCTTTAACCGTTTTAAAAAAGGAACAAAAATGAGATATTGCAAAAGCACGATTTTGTTTGCTAAAAAACATTATAATTTATTTTATTTTCCTGTTTTTAACGAATCTAAACTTTGTAATGGAAAATTACCTAATTTTAGCATTAAACCCTAGAAAGCGAAAAGAAATCTTAATTTTCCATTTTCATGGTTGAGGATTGTCTTCGCCATTCTTAGAGCATGATTATTGGGGGTTCTTAGGGTGGGGTTCTTAGCGGAATATAAGAACCCGTCTCTTAATTTTTAACTTAAAAAGCTAAGAACCGGTTCTTAGCTTTTTTTTAGTTAAAAATTAAGAGACGGGTTCTTATATTCCGCTAAGAACCTCACCCTAAGAACCCCCAATAATCATATTCTTAGTTCTACACTCTCCCCTTTCTCTATATCATCCTGTCACTTCTATTACATCAGTTACATCATAAACTGCATCATGATATATAATATTAGTAACTAATTTCATTAGGTGTCCACAATATAGCTCTTTCTATAATGTTTGGTTCATCAAACAATTTTACATATACAACATTTTTTGACAGATGCAGAAATTTTATAAACTTCGAGCACTAAATGTAGAACCCTTTAAAGATTGACTATCAAGCTACATTGCTTCCACAACTCTACTCCTTCCTTGGAAATAGAATAAAGCGAAACAAAAGTCGACTGCTATACAGGAAACAGAGTAAGAGACTGGATGATGTGGCAGAGTCGTTGGGTTAGTTGCAACGACCACACTCAATCATTAATGCCAATCAGAAGAAGAGACGTGGCAGAAGATGAATGGAGTCGTGAGGTCACTTTAAGTGCTGAAACGTCACAAAGGAAGAGATTCAGTCAAGAAAATCTGTAACAGTTTGTTAACTTGTTCTTGTAGACTCTTTAATGGAGTTTCCCTCATTGTTGCTCTAGAGTGGTTTTTTCTTATAAACTCTTCACACATTGACATTGAGGTTGGATCTGTGTTTGATAAACATGTACCATTGGTTTGTTCTTTCATTTTATAAGCTACGGAAATACCGTATCAGCTGCTTTATTTTCTCTCCTACATTGGGGTTCTCTTCGCAAGTCTCTGTTGGATCCGTAAATAAGAAAGCATGTTGTTATTCACAACTCACAAGGGGTGTTTCTAGGATCTCTTCCAAGTTTATGAGGAACCGCAGCTTCTATGGCTGCTCTCAGTCTCTCGCAATCGAACAGGGTTACTCTTGTTCTGACTCTACACACAAGGTACTTTCACCTTTTTGCTCGATTGGGGATTTCAGATTTTTGAGTAAATGATTGTATTAGTGCTTTCTTTCTAGTTTCTATCTAATAATGAGCATGCATATTTCATGGTTCCCATTTCGATACATAAATGCTGTTTTTACCCCTGTGTATGTTGTTTTTGTGTGCGTGATAGATTAGGATATAAATATGATTTGAGTTATCTAAAGTTTCAAATGTTACTAGAGAAGTTGGTGAGCTAACAAATGTGTTTATTCGTTGTGATGTTTTAGTAGTGTTACATATGCAGAGGATATACTTATTCATTTAAATCTCCTGTTTTGGGGAATTTTAGACATCATCATCATCATCATCTCTATCACCAGAGCAGCTCAGTTGTTGAGGTTTGTACTTTCCACCTTTATGCACAGTTTCAGTAAAAAAAATCATCATCAATATTAGCTTAAATTATTGATCCTCTATTGTTAAACTTTTACATATACTTAAGCTTTTTGGACAATGCTTCTTCAGTAGTATAATTAAGAACAATTTGTCAACTGTTTGTTTTCTTTACATATTTTTATTGAACTGCTATTGTTTTCTAACCTTGATCTATTGCTATCTCTTCTTTATAGGAAGAGCTTGACCCGTTTTCGCTTGTTGCAGATGAGCTGTCTTTTTATTAATAATAAGTTGAGAGCCATGGTAGTAACCGAGGTAAAGTGGCATTTCTTTGTACTTATTGTCTTCATATAGAAGCGTTAAAAGCAAATATGCTGCTGGACTTGATGTATGTTCAAAAGAAATTTCGTATAATTATTTTTTGGTATCCGGCTTCTGCTATATTCAGGTTCCGAAGCTTGCCTCTACGGCTGAATACTTCTTCAAAAAGGGTTTGGAAGGAAACAGTTTCGTCCAATGTGTAAAGCACCAAACTCTCGTTTATGTTTTGTACCTTGTCTTCATGGCCTGAATCATTTTCGCTCTTGGTGTCTTAACCAGTTATTGTGTTTATAGATTTTACTGTTGATGGGAACAGCTCTGAAAGTACGTCTACCAGAAGCACTGGCTGCTGAATCTGCAGATATAGTCCCATCAGAATTACGCCTAAGGCAACGGGGTATTGCTGAAACCACCGAATTGATACATGTCAGTAATTATAGGTTTTACTCATAAACATTCGTTTAAAATCAAGATCAGTTAGTAATGCTTTGGTCATTTGTAGGTTGCAAGCCTCCTGCACGATGATGTCTTGGATGATGCGGATACAAGGCGTGGTGTTGGTTCTTTAAACTTTGTAATGGGTAACAAGGTACTCACTTGAACTTGGCCCCAAAAATTTAAAGAACCAACACCGCGCCTCCTTGCAAGCTGTCCTTCTTCATTGCTTCTGTCTTTGGTAGGTTGCACGTTTACTTGCAAGTGTTGTGGAACATTTGGTTACTGGTGAAACCATGCAAATGACTAGCACAACCAATCAGCGCCATAAGTACAAATCTTACATCTCTCTTCTAGTAACTGTAATGATGATTGTTCATGCAGATATTGACTTCTTTTTATTTTTCTTCATGGCTACAATATGGATTACTACATGCAGAAGACATATTATAAGACAGCATCACTAATCTCAAATAGCTGCAAAGCAATTGCATTACTCGCTGGACCATCAGCAGAAGTTGCCATGTTAGCTTTTGAATACGGGAAGAACCTGGTTCGTTACCGTCTTCTTGGAAAAACGTTACCTCCATTGCCACTAGTCTTTGTCCAAACGTTTGATTAGTTTATATATTTTGAAGGATTTGGCATTCCAATTGATAGACGATGTTCTTGATTTCACTGGCACATATGCGTCTTTCGGAAAGGGATCCTTATCAGATATCCAACATGGGATCTTAAAAACTCCAATCCTATTTGCTATGGAGTAGTTTTCTCAGCTACGCAAAGTTATTGATCAACTTGAAAAAGATCCAAAAAATGCTGACATTGTAGTTTTTAAAGAAACAAATCTCTATTATATTTTCAAAAGTCTGTTATGTCTATAAAAAAGGCTTTAGAGTATCTTGGGAAGAGCAATGGAATACAAAGGACAAGAGAGTTAGCTATGGAAAACAGCGGCAATAGGGTCTTTACCTGAAACAGACGATGAAGATGTGAAAAGATCTAGGCGGGCACTTATTGATATGACACATAGAGTCATCACCAGAAACAAGTGAGGATAAACAAAATAAGTCTCTATTTATATACACCAAACATCATCATAACCTGTTGGACAAGTGGTGGTTTTCATCTTAAGCAACAAAGATGGAATAAAAAGAGAGGGAGACAGTGTGACACTACTTGTGAAACCATTCTCAATCATTTCTTGAGAGTTTGGTTTATGTCTTGTTTTATAACAGATTTAACCGTTTTGATCATCTAACTTTCGATAACGGTCGTTACACTGAACCGGAAAGAAACACAAAACGGGTTAAGTATCAAGCCGAGTCATGGTAACATCAAGAAACGATGAAGCAGAAGAAAAAGGCTGTGATGTAATGTAATCAAACGATAGTCAAGTCATGGTAACATCTTGGATCCTACGAGATTGAGAGCTCAAAGCCTGTTAGGTTAAGTGTTGAAAACGTCTTGATTGTGTACCCACCCAACACTCAGAATAACAAAACAAGATGTCTTTGATTGTTGCTCAAAAAAAAATGTCTTTGGTTTTTTTGCTTTTGGTTAAAAATACTTTTTTTACAGAAACTTTTACACAACTTGAATTTGGTACTTATAATTAAATATTTTGGAAATGCGTCTTAATTTGAACTGAACTCTTACAAGATACCAAAAGTTCGGAATTAACATTTAACTAGGTGGATATATGCGCCTTGCGCGGAGTAAAAGAAAAATATAAATTATATTTTCCCAAGAACATTTTGTTATGATAAATTTAGAAAAAAAATATGCGACAAAACTATAACTATTATTGTAAAAACAAAAAATGTAATTTAAACATTCTTTCAACTTTTTATTTTACCAAAAAAAAACATTCGACTGTCTCAGAAGGTTGAACCTTAGCCTTAAAAGCAACTTAGTAATAAACTAATACATGTTTGATTTTATTGCCTATAACCATGCAAACGAGTACAGTTTCTGAACAGGTCATGGATGATTAACAAATGGTAAAAAAAAATTAGACCAAGTGAGTAACAGCCCAAAATTTAATGTCTTTCACTTTTATCTTCCCCATTGATTTATAAGGCTTCAACTTGAAGATGAAATTCATGGAATTAGTTTTTGGGTTTTTTTTTGCTTGGTATCACAGCTTTGAATTAGGTTGGTAGTGATGCTGTATAAATGAGTTTAGTTTGGTATATATAGTCATCAAACATAGTGTATATGCGCACTGGATTTGAGTTGAAACGAATATTGTGTCGCCAATTCATAATGCCACCACATACCAAAATTTACGCTTAGGTTAAACATATTTGGAAAGTATTATTTATCTTTCTAGACTTTAGGAAACAATAGTGAATAGTATATCAAATAACATATCAACAATAAATCATTTATGGTTATTCCTTACTTAAACATACGGCCAAGTCATTTCGGGAAGGACGATGGTTACTGCTGGATTCATACGAAATCAGGACGATATACTGTGAAATCAGGGTATGATCTAGCCTCACAAATAAAATAAGAAAAGAAGATGCACGTATCGGAGCCAAGTACGAATCCTCTCAAAGCCATGATATGGAAGCTGAAGACGTCTCGTAAGATCAAGCACTTTCTTTGGCAAGCTCTGTCGGATAGTATGGCGACTTGCTCCAGACTGGCGGATAGACATTGTGGGACGGATCGTATGTG
Source organism: Brassica carinata (assembly GCA_016771965.1). Lineage (NCBI taxonomy): Eukaryota > Viridiplantae > Streptophyta > Magnoliopsida > Brassicales > Brassicaceae > Brassica > Brassica carinata. Next base: position 49,358,247 of record CM028692.1, read on the forward strand.
TCCCAGATGTGGTACTGAAGAAGAAACAATCAACCACTGTCTGTTCTCATGCCCACCCGCAATTCAAACCTGGGCACTTTCAGATATACGGTATACCATCATCTCCGGGATCCTTCCCGAGCTCCTCTCTAGTAGAGAATTTTGATTATTTACTTCTACGAGCAAAAGCTTTAGGAGCTCCGGCTACTGTTCTGGTACGCTTCCCATGGATTTTGTGGTTCATCTGGAAAGCTAAAAACGAGAAGGTTTTCAATGGGAAGGAAATTCTACCCCCGGACATTGTAAGCCATGCGACGCAGGAAGAAGAAGAAAGGCGTGTGGCGCAGACATATGCTACCTCTCAACCATCACTGGCGGTGATAAGTGAAGAAGCTACGAACGAGTCACCATATCCTCGGTGCCAAGTGGATGCATCATGGGTGACAAACTCAAGTTTCTCTGGGGGAGGTTTCGTTTTTGACTTCGAACCTGGGTCTCATACCTATGGTTCTATTGGGATGCGACAAGCTCAATCCCCACTACATGCAGAGTTCAGCATCTTGCTTTGTGCAATGAAAAGCAATTTGCAGCTAAGTTATACTTCAATGTCCCTTCAATCGGACTGTCTTCAGCTTGTCAAGCTGATAAACGAAGAAGAAGATTGGCCAAGTTTAGCTTCAGAATGGAATGAGTTTACTTTTCTGGTATCTGAGTTTAATTTTTTCTCTATCTCCTTTATAGCACGATCTCTTAATGTAAGAGCCGACCTCCTTGCGAAAGGAGCTCGTCTTCAAAACTCTATTATGTTCCATGTAAACTCTATGATTCCGACGTAGCTAGCTTCACAAGCTAACCTTTTCATCCTGAATTAATAAAACATGATGTTTGCCGTAAAAATAAAAATTAAGGGATTCCTTGAAATTTGTTATAATTTTCCTTTTTGAAAGATCTATACAATCACTCATGTACGAATTATAGCTTGTAATTCACGTTTTTATATTGTATCGTCTTACCTAATTTTGCTTTGCTTTATGAATATGATTCTTGCAGTTGATATTGTTGATTTATACGATAACTTGGTATATGGTTCTGTTCGGATTTAATATTATAATATACAGATGAGACAAACCATATGAAACAATTGACATCAAAATCAAGAATATGATTTCTTATCAAGAATATGAAAATCCATTTGTGTTAAAAAAATCCATTTGTGTTTCCATTAGTTAAATTATATATCATATGGAACTTTCAGTCATCTACAACTTTAAAAAGTAAGAAATTCTACTTGGATAGAGAATTAAGTTTTTTGTTCTTTCAATTTGTGTTTTTGTTGGTTCAAAAAAATTATATATTACGAAGTAAATTCAATCAACTGGATTTGTCTCATATGCTTTCTCTAACTGGTCTTTTCTCGTTATAATACGTTGGTCAACTTTATAATATATGAATGGCATTTTTTGTAATTGTTCTATAAAATAAAGGCTAAATTTTAAATTGAGGTGAGAATGCATAAGGTGTTGCCACTTCAGTAATGGTATGGCTGTAAATAACATACAAAATAAAGGATATTTAATAAAAAAAGTTTCTCAAATAATAGAATAGAGATTGTACTTATATTAATATAATTTATAACATTATATCTACAGATCTTTAGATATATATAACAAAAGTCCAAATGGATTTGATCATTTAATAATCTGCTAATAAACTATTTTACAACCGAAGAAACCATTTTCAAAAAGAAAACAAATAAGTACTTATTGAGATTCGAGTGCAGACAAATGTTAGTTTTGACTTGTGATAAATAGTTTTGTCTTTCTTCATGATGGAAGAATTAAGTGGGCTCTACAATGGACCAGTACCAGATGTGTTAATTCGAAAACAAAATATAAATAAAGAAGAAGAGAACGAGGTTAAAACTTTAGAAGGTGTGATTTCTTTTACCAAAAACCTTGATATCATAAACTAAATACTGTACTCTTAGTCCTAAGTCCTAACTCCTACTATATGATTTTGAATTTGCATCGTGAGTGAGCTAAGGAAAAAACAAATAAAAAGGAAAAAGAAGATTTGGATTTGGACCCAAGGTGAGTGCCAATGTGGTCTGAACCGTATTAAAGTCTGACTATACACATTATTGACATTACGGTATCTATCACAGGCCCATTTTAGCTTTTACCTTGAAGTTGCCAAGCCACTCTTCAAGACACTCCCGTTTCTCGGCAATTTCTCATTTTTTCTTCTTCTGCATCGTCTTCCTCGTCACGTAATAAAACGTCGACAAGATGTCACATCATGGTAACATCAAGAAACGATGAAGCAGAAGAAAAAAGGCTTTGATGTAATGTAATCAAAACGATCATCAAATCATTTTCACCAAAATAGATGGGTTTACTTGTCTAACTAAGGCCATATAATAATGGATCCTACGAGATTGAGAGCTCAAAGCCTGTTAGGGTTAAGTGTTGGAAAACTCCTTGATTGTGTAACCAACACTCAGAATAACAAAACAAGATGTCTTTGTTTTTTTTTTTTTTATCTTTTGGGTAAAAATAGTCCTTTATACAGAAATTTTTTCACAACTTGAATTTGGTACTTTTAATTAAATATTTTGGAAATGCGTCTTAATTTGAACTTAATTCTTACAACATACCAAAATTCCGAATTTACATTTTGTAGTTATCAATATAATTTATAATATTATATCTTCAGATCTTTAGATATATATAACAAAAGTCCAAATGGATTTGATCATTTAATAATCTGCTAAAAAACTATTTACAACCGAAGAAACCATGTTCAAAGAAAACAAATAAGTACTTATTGAGATTCGAGTGCAGACAAATGTTAGTTTTGACTTGTGATAAATAGTTTTGTCTTTCTTCATGATGGAAGAATTAAGTTGGGCTCTACAATGGACCAGTGCCAGAAATGTTAATTCGAAAACAAAACATAAATAAAGAAGAAGAGAATGAGGTTAAAACTTTAGAAGGTGTGATTTCTTTTACCAAAATCCTTGATATCATAAACTAAATACTGTACTCCTAGTCGTAACTCCTACTATATGATTTTGAATTTGCATTGTGAGTGAGCTAAGGAAGAAAACAAATAAAAAGTAAAAAGAAGATTTGGATTTGGACCCAAGGTGAGTGCCAATGTGGTCTGAACCGTATTAAATTAGTCTGACCAGACACATTATTGACATTACGGTCTATCACAGGTCTATTTTAACCTAATATCATTATAGAAGTCCTCAATTTAATTGTTACATTATTTTATTTCTATTTTGACTAGGGGTGGGCAGGATGGATAGTACCATATTTTTTTGTATTTGCGATTTGCTTCGTATATTACGAATATCTGATTTTCCGATTTGCTTTGCTTCGGAGAAATACGGATATTCGGTTTTCCGAATATCCGGAACTTTTTAAAATATTTGTGAATATTTGCGAATATTTACGAATATCTCATACACCATATTTTATACATATAAATTTAACAAAATTATACATGTTTTTTTTTAAAAAAAAATATTCTTACATAATATTAAACCAAAAGTGAAAATTAGTGGAATTATATGTTCCATACTTTTTATAATAAAATAATCTTTTTTGATAAAACACATAATTTTAGAAAATTGTAGTTTTTAGAAAGATTTTATATTCTTTCCTTAATTTAATACATTATATATTTTTATAAAAAACACAAATATATGTTAAAGTAAAAATTTATACATATTTAATTGTAGATATTTATTTATTTGTATAAAAACCGGAGCGGATCGGATATTCACCTTTAAAAATTTTAGTATTTGTGATTTGCTTCGTTTTTAACGGATATTGAATTTTAATATTTGCTTTGCTTCGAAGACTTACGGATATTCGGATTTTTCGGATCGAATCGAAACGAATAACGAATCGAAACAAACTTAACGGATAAAATGCCCACCCCTAATTTTGACATCAATTGTTACATTATTTATGGAATAGAAACAAAAAATTGTTTTTTCTTCTGAATTGTTGCAGAGGTAGACCACGTAAGAGTAAGACTAGTAACCACAAAGGTCTGACTTGGCACAAGTTTCAGTGACCCGCACGCGTCTAACGTCACCTTTGAAAACTATTCGTGCAACAAGACTATCTATGCGGCGTCGTTTCTCTCAAAAGCACTGAGAAAAAAAACTGTATATGTTTGATGCTTTTGTGACCGTTAATAAATGAGTGGCAAATTGGAAATCTCGTCAACCATTTTCTCCGACATAGTTCACTTCCACAAGTAACTGGAACAGAATCTCAAAAGTGCCTACATGCGCCACGTGGCGTAATCCTCTTTTGCTAAACAAATGGAGCATAAGTATAGAGGTGTGTAATGTTCGTTTGTGTATAACGGTATAACTGCGAGGAGAATAAACGCCTCGACGAGTATTAAAGACTAAGAGTAGATGTGGAGATGCTCTCATAACCCTTTAGCAGAGATGCATGCACGCTACAAACAAATGAACAACTAACTGTTTGTAATTCGTTTTGACTAAAAGGTTTTAGATTATCTCTCCGTAAATTTTCAGATGAAAACTTTCGTCGGAATAATCAGATGTATAGTGGAAGCAAATGCAACGATTTCAATCACAATTTGCATTCAAAGATTATTCTTGGCCTTGGATTATTATACACTCTTGTAAAAACGAGTTTATAGAATAGCTTCGTACTGTTGTTTTATTCTACGACTAAGATTTTCCTGTGTTTGTCGATTCTACAATGCTATTGTGATTAAATTAAACACTAACTCAAACTCTAAAGTAAGTGGTGGGGCAGAGAGCCAGAGAGAGGACAAGAGTGGGACAGTGGCATAAATCAGACTGGTGAAGCTGTCCCTTGTGCTGTTGGGTACATCCCATGTGTTGTCACACTTCTTTCTTTTATACATTAATTTCTAAACAAAGCATGTTATTCAATGTGATCTCAAATATTAATTACAATTATTGTATACTCAATGCATCCCTATCTTATGTCATGAAACACTTTTGTTCGCGACCTTTAGTCCGATGATTCAAGATATAGTTATTTATTGTACATATAAAAAAATAAATCACCTACTTTGTTCCATTGTATTAGTGTAGTAACGAGATTAACAAAGAAACATACAAGTTATCACTTATCAGGCCAGAGCCGTTGATAAGCAAAACATTGGTAATTGAAATTCAGTGAGTAGTTCGATACCGTTGGCCACTACATATCAGTTCCAAAATTCCTGCAAAATTGTTGCATATCCATAGCTAATTCGCTGTGACATATATGTAGGTAAATTGCTACTCTTTGTTTATGATAGATTGATTTTTTATTTTTTACTTTTTGCACCAAACGTAATGTTAAAAGTGGTAAAACAAAATCTTTAAAACAAAAGAATATAACGTAAGATAGATTCGATTTGCAAGTTACCTTTTATCTTGAAAAAATACATGTCAACTTTTATCTTACAATCAACCGAAATAACATTTTTATATTTATTGTCGTATATTTTTATAAACTTGTAATTTATGAAAGTTTCAAAAATAAATAAAATGTAGATTTAATCTTTATAAAAATTAAGTGAATATTTTCATAACTTATATTTTACATATAGACATGCATTTTTATGACGTTGTTAGAAGATTTTTATCAAAATTATAAGAATTTACTATGTGTGTACAAAACCAGAGGCGGACCCACTAAGGTTCAAGGGAGTCGCTTGACATCCCTAAAATAATCAAATAAATCAAATTGTATAGGATATATCGAAGAATCTGCAGTAAAAATGGTTGTTTTGCACTTTTTGACACCCCATAAACACAAGTTCAATTCCCTATTGACACCGTTATTATTATTTTTTTTTTGAAAATTATATATATGCGATGCCGGTAAAATAAATATCTGGATCCGCCACTGTACAAAACGTTTTATTTTGTTTTATATTTATTTGATGTGTGTGTCCGTAATGGAAAATTTTAAAATATCTAGACTCTATGAAGAAGAAAAAGCAATTCAACTAGTATAATTAACAAAATGGAGGCATAATTCGTTTATCCAGTTTTCTAAATACTGTCATTAGCTGCATAACGGGAAGTTTCTTGGGTGCAAGTGGGGAAAATGGTCAATTCCCCTACGAACTTAGCTCTCCTAGCTTGTTCACACACGATTTATTGAATCAAGCTAGAACCCACATGAACTATTAAATTTTAAGCAATTTAGTCATAAACTTTTAAAATATAGTCCATTACACCATACCGTAAATAATTTTGGTTTAATTGCTGATGTGGTTCCTATGTGGCTGCCACGTAAGAAATCGGTTTATTTTGGTTTAAAAATTGGATCAGATTATCAAAATGACGTCACTTTGTGATTTTTTTTTTTATTTTTAAAAATATATGACATATGGGTTTTGAACCCAGGTCTAGCGACTGGCTTCAGTAGGCATGTTCCACTGAGCTACCTGACGTTTTCATGTTTGACATAAATAATAACACTATTGTACTTATTATGTCGACATTAAAAGTTTAATGGTCTCCATCGTTCTCTTCCTTGCTGAGAGAAACAGATTCAATGCAAACAAGACTTATTGAATCGTCGGAGAAATCAGATGGCCTATCGCCCGGTGATGTAAACGTTATTCCGGCTATGGCTCAGAGGTTTTAATCCTCAACCTTGGAAACGACCGTTGGTTGGTTCCGGCAGAGGTGTTCGTTACCAGGAACATGAATGGTGATTGCGTTGACTAATATTCAAATACGTAACAACCTTTAAAAAGTCAAGTAGCTCAGCGGAACATGGGTTCTTAATCCGCCACTGGACCTGGGTTCGAAGCCCCATGTGTCACATTTTTTAAAAAAAATAAAAAACGGCAAAGTGGTGTCGTTTTGATAATCTGCTCGATTTTTAAAACCAAAATAAACCGGTTTCTCACGTGGCAGCCACATAGGAACCACGTCAGCAATTAAACCAAAATTATTTACGGTTTGGTGTAATTGACCATATTTTTAAAGTTTATGACTAAATTGCTTAAAATTTAATAGTTCATGTGGTTTCTAGCTTGATTCAATAAATCGTGTGTAAATAGGATAGGAGGACTAAGTTTATGGGGGAATTGGCCATTTTCCCGGTGCAAGTGAGAAGGGAGTAATGACAAGTTACATAACCTAGTTGTTTGCGAAAGAAACACCTCTCCCCATCTTTGACTTTTTAGTTAATGTTATTTTGCTTTTCCAAATTGATATCAATAAAATTTATCATTTTTTTGCTTTTCCAAATTGATATCAATAAAATTCATCATTATCTAGTTATTTTAAGCCCGTGGTAATTATTGTGACGATAATTAATTATAATTAACAACAACCATACGGTGATGGTAATCTTGTGTGTGGTCCATGTTTACACATTTTAGGAGAGACAAAACATCTATGCATTGTACAAAACAATTTGTATTGAATTGTCTAATCATTTGATATTTTAGCTTCATTGTTTTTCGTTCCAGTTATTTTTCAAGTAACAATAACACCATTTTCACATTGATGCGATTATCTTGTTTCTAGTTATGAAATAAATCATTTCATTTCTGTGCCTACGGTTCTATACTTGTACTAAACTCTTTTTCTTCTTATAAGTTTATGTTGTTTTCTTGTTTGGTCAAATCCAGAGATCAAACTATATTCTAAATAGACTTTATGATATAACTATACATTTAGAGCACTATATAATCCTATATAAATAGCAATCTCTTCCGAATCTTTTGGTTTGTAAAGAAATATTTATAAAATAACAAAACTATTATAATTTACAGGTACTTGTTTGCATTTATAATCACCTGACTTATATATTAGTACTATGTAAAATTCAAAGCATGATTTATAAGAAAACCCGTGTGTAGACATAATACTTTTTGTCTAAATTAATGTGAATACATAATTCATATGTACACATATACATTTAATAAGAGAGGTAGAATAATCAAGCAATGTTGGTTGGTTGGGTGAACAACGTACTAACTTAATTAATTCTCGACGTAGTGAATACATAACAAGAGCAAGTACCTATGTTGTTTTTGTTACTTACAAGACAGACAAAACATCAATCTAACTCTTCACTCTTTCAACTATGCATTGCAACATTATGCAATGGATGAAGTTGGGAACATGCTTCAAACATGCCCAGCAATTTAGCTGGATCATCCGTATACTTGCTCAATTTATGTATACTAGTATAAATTTACAGTTTTAAAAAAATTAGAATCTAATACTGTAACATTTAAAATCTTTGATATCCACGGTCATGAATAATGTATGTGATGTAAACGATGTATGGCATTGAACAAAATGAAACCACCTTAGTAGAAGGATCTCGTTTCACACTTTAAAATCGAGAGAGAACAATTCGTCTCACCTTCTAATAGTTTATTTGTTCTCTTAGTTTGAAAACTGACAAGCAGAAGTGATCATGCAACTGGTCTGCGTAAAGCACTTTACTACCCTTAAGGATAACGTTTTACCTTCCTTTCATTCAAAAGACCCCTTATGGTTAAATCAAATAACAAAGTTTGACTTAATGTGTAACAATTGTCAAAAGAGGAATCTTCCTTTCCTTTTTTATACCCGTCTAACTACAAAAGTCTGGGCGTGACGAGTTATAATAAGTAATTCGAATTTTCCATTTAGCATTTTTAATTGGTGTTACAGAGATAATATTGCTGTGTAACGTTTAATCATACCGGTAGGATATATTGACTTAAATAGTCCATATATAAAGCCATACCGAGAAAATGTCATTGTTGACATAATGCTAAGATGTTCCCAAGATTTGATAACTATGGATTAGATTAGTTTAGATTTATCAGTTTATTGTCCAAAAAGCATGAGAACTCATCTGAATTAAACATTAAAAGTCAGATAAACGATTTTTAAAAACAAATTAAGGACTATCATTAAGGGGAATATGTACAGCTAAAACAGCTATCGTCACAAGACAGTCGCTAAAAATCTGGCACCGACTTGAACCGACCAACACGTGATGCTAACTAATCTCTCTGACGTTGGTTTTCAAAAGAACTCGAACGCCGCTGGTTTGCTACTTCTCCCACCAAACGTCGCCGACTTCTTCGGTCTCCTGACATCGGAGGGAATCTCAGGCGGAGTCATCGTACGGACGAGAGCGAAGTTTAGACCTTTGAAAAACGGGTGCACTTTCACCTCCGCCGCGCCTCGCCGTGACCCGAGCCGTTTACTCGGATCCTTGTTGAGCAGCCCGGAGATCAAACTCCGCGCGTGGAGCTCCAACATCGTCGCCGGCGAATCGGTCGGAAAACTCAACGGTCTTTTCACGATGTTACGCAGGATGACGTCATTCGTCGGAGCGGCGAAGGGAGTCCGGCCGTATATGATCTCGTAGAGGAACACTCCGAAGGCCCACCAGTCGACGGCGTTTCCGTGGGACCCACCCGAGGCGACTTCCGGTGCAACGTACTCGTGCGTACCGACAAAGGAACCGGACCGGGCGGTGACCGGTTCAGCCACGAAGAGGCGGTTCGGCTCTAGCGTCTGAACCTTTTTGGACCGCAGGACGCGGTTGAAAAGCTTAGCGAGACGAGTGAGCCGACGCGGGGAAGAACGGGGTTGGTGGTCAGGCGTGGATGAGGAGGATTCGACGGCGGCGATTGAGTCGGAGCATAGGGAGAGGTCAAAGTCAGAGAGCATGATGTGACCGTCGGATCTAACTAAGATATTTTCAGGCTTGAGATCTCTGTAGATGATACCCAACATGTGTAGATATTCTAACGCCACTAGAACTTCAGCCGCGTAAAATCTGTTACAGTTACAAACAAAAAAATTAATTAATTATACAAACATGTAACAGAAAAAAAAATCATAATGTGATTGGTTGAAAAAGACTCTTCATGACATATTCAAAGAACTGAAAAAAGCAGACATGATTAGAACAGGTCTGTTATTACAGAAGAACATAACAAAAGATGTACAGAGTCAATGCATGCAAGTTCGTACACATTGTCTGAATTTTTTTATATAATTTTTAATTTTTATTTATTTCTACCTTGCGGAAGAGAGGGAGAATCTGTGGTGAGGCTGTCTATGACGGAGAGAATGCAAGTCTCCGCCGGAGCAATACTCCATGACGATGCAAGAGAAATGCGAAGCTTCGAACTCGGCGTAAAGAGTCGGCAGAAAGGGATGGTCGAGCATCTTCAAGATCTTCTTCTCCATCTCCGCTCTGTGCACCTTCTTCTTCATCTCGAGCGCTCCTTTGTCCACGACTTTCATCGCGAAGTACGAGCTCCGGCTCTCCTCTTGGTCTCCGGCGAGGCGGCATAGGTACACGGTTCCGATGTCTCCGGCTCCGATGCGACGCATGAGGCGAAAGTCTCGGAACGTTAGGCCTTGTTTCCGCCGCCGTCGGATCTCTGCGTAAGCGAAGTCGGAGGATCTGTGGGGTTTAAGAGAGAGGCAGCTGTCTTCTTCGGGGATGGTCGCGGTGGTTGACGGCGGCGCGTCGAAAGATAACCGGCTGAAGCTGCTGCAACTCTGTTCCGCTGCTAATTGGTGAGTTCGTCGTCTCTATGCTCATATCGCCGTCTGATTCTAGTAACATCGTCGTAATTCAAAGTAAAAGATCAAGAAATGTGTAGAGAAGTATAGGAATCCGAAAGAAGACGAAGTTTTGAAGTTGAGCGAGAGGCGAGCGAGTTGGTGAGGGGTATTTATGCGTGGGGGAAGGTGTTAGGAAAAAGAAACTGTAAACAGTAAAAACTCCCTTTTAACAGTGTGGTTAATTATTATGTTAGACTTTGTGTTACTTGATTGTAAATTTCAACGCAAGAAGACCTTGATGACGTACGCGGAGAAGACACGTGTAGGACGCTGGCACGTGCCTCAAGATGCAGCAGCAGTAGCTTCCTTCCCCGTTGTTTTATTATAGCGACTATGGACGTTGGGTGGAAATCTCCTAATACTTATTTAACTTTTGAAGAATAATGTTTCATTCATGTGTTAATCGTTGTGTTTTTAATTTTGAAAATTATATATATGAATTCAGAAGCTGTCACCTTTGTCAGCAATAAAAAAGATGGTGGATAAAGGTATTAGAAACAAGATCACCTTCATGAGAAGAGATGGGATTAAAGGGATGGAGAAGCTTATGCAATTCTGGTTTTCTACTAAAATGTAAATAGGGGTTGCAAAAATGTTTAAAGGGGCGGGTAGATGAAAGTTTTAAAATTTTCTTTATGAACACAAAGGAAGCACAAAGTTGTATACAGACTTTTTTGAATCAATTTAACATTAATTAAAAAAAAATGAATTCAGAAAATGACATCATTAAAACAATCACACAAAACATAAGAATACGTATCATGGTCAGTTTACTGTTTCTAATCACTCGATATTCGTATTGTAATTTAATATATAGCGACTATGGACGTACCAAATTATCATTAAAGACGATCCAAAGGCTGGAAGGGACCCAACCTAAATATACAAGATGTTCTTGGCATTGTGTGGCTTCATATTATGTTACGTTTCAAGATTTTGAGTTTGGAACCAAGAAAAATTGTTCGAGTGTTAGGTTAGGGTTTGGTTGATTCCATTAATGTAAATATGAGATGTCATTTACCTAATTTTTGTTCGATTCCGTTGCGCCTCCTACATTGTCTGTGGTATTGACGCACTTCTTACTTCTCTCAAATCTTGTGGATTAATCACTGTGGCAGGCTTTATTTTTCTGTCCATAATCACTTTAATATCACCTCTCATTTCCGGTTTGCTTACCTTGTTTGATGATACTACTATACGTACGGTCAAAGTATTCTTTTGTTTTATGATCAATACGTGTTGGCTTCAATTTCTGAAATGAGCTAGAAAAGCGGATTCACTCATTAAAAGAAGTGTAGACGAAGCTTTAATGTTCTGAGAATTTAAATGAATGTGAAATAGAAGGGAGACGTAGCTTTATTTTCATGCACAATCAATTTTCCATACGCCTAAAAGGAAAATGGGCAAACATAAATCTGCATAACGCATATTGCATATGCTTCTCTCTTTGGTTACCCTAAACACTTTTAATCAATATATTTAATTGAATATATAATTTTTTACGATTTATTTTCTCCAAGTGCAAATATTACTCTAGGATTATAGATCAGTTTCCCTATAGGTTAGTTTGAAATTTATATTTATATTAATCATACGCTAACATCTTTTGCTAAAAATTTGAAATTTAGGAGAACTTATTGAAAATTATGAGAAAATTGTTTGATTGTTTGGTGGAAGAGGGACAAAGTCGTAATTGTGCCATCTAAGAGACAAAGCACAACTGACCTCTGGACTCTTGTTTTCCATTAAATCCCAGATAGATATTCCCTTCCTCGTTGGTTCGTAAAGACAACAACTGTTTCGTTACGTGTATATTCTCAAGCTAATAGCAAAGTGTTTGGTCACTGATTTAACTATATCCACACTTTGAACCAACTTAAACGACATCGAATGACTTATGTCTTGTACGTACTGTATCTTGTGGATCCATTCATTATTGCACGGATCATTCCCATATCACTCCAATTACTTCTCCCTTCGAATCTTTTTTTAAGCTTATCAGACGATTTATTTCGCTTATTTTGGTTTTAAAATCGCAATAAGGGATGATGTATATGAAGTTATGAAAGGCTTAACCTCTTCTTAAGTGGATCTTTAGTTAAAAATTTGAAATTTAGGAGAACTTATTGAAAATTATGAGAAAATTGTTTGATTGTTTGGTGGAAGAGGGACAAAGTCGTAATTGTGCCATCTAAGAGACAAAGCACAACTGACCTCTGGACTCTTGTTTTCCATTAAATCCCAGATAGATATTCCCTTCCTCGTTGGTTCGTAAAGACAACAACTGTTTCGTTACGTGTATATTCTCAAGCTAATAGCAAAGTGTTTGGTCACTGATTTAACTATATCCACACTTTGAACCAACTTAAACGACATCGAATGACTTATGTCTTGTACGTACTGTATCTTGTGGATCCATTCATTATTGCACGGATCATTCCCATATCACTCCAATTACTTCTCCCTTCGAATCTTTTTTTAAGCTTATCAGACGATTTATTTCGCTTATTTTGGTTTTAAAATCGCAATAAGGGATGATGTATATGAAGTTATGAAAGGCTTAACCTCTTCTTAAGTGGATCTTTAGTTAGAATATTAACATGAAGAGATTAACTAAAACTGTGCAAGTAATTAAAGCATAGGATGTGAGGAAGACAGGCGGCAACATTTAGGAGCTGCGGGTCCATTCCTCTCTGAGGCGACAGCTTTTGGGTCCATCCGTCCAAGCATAGATTGGAACCTAGTAAATAATTTGTTTGGTTTATTGTTAAGGACAAATGGAAATAAATCCCTGAAATATTATTGACTGATCTTTAAAAAGACATACTACCAAACAAAAAAAACTGTTGTGAACGGAATAGCAGATCTTGCAAAATTTAGTCCATTTTGAAGTAATATTTTACTTTTGTTTTTACCATTACCATTATGCAACTCTTTATCATTGGTTTAGATTATTTCAGTTAGATAATAAATATTATTTTATATATTTTCAAAATTTATACGCAAGAGAGAATTAATTTGCATAAAGCATTTGAATATAGATCTAATTATTGTGTTAAAAATCAAATTATTTGAATCTAAAGTTTAAAATATCAAATATTATCTTTTGACTGAAACTAGATCAGATTTTGATTTCTATACAATTTTCTTAACTTTCAGTAGTGATATGTATAAATAAGTACACAATGTTTCTTCACTACTGGCGCATTGAATCTCAAAATCTTAAAGTTTGATGATTTTATGGAACCATATCACTTAAACGGTTCTCAACAACGGCCGAATAAAACATTATTTGATCTCTAAATTTTTCAAAAACTATTATATATAAATCGTATGGTTTTGAAATTATCATTTTTAATAAGATTAACTTAAATAATTACAATCTCCTAAGTCTCAAATCCGACTCTGAAATTCTGTTGCCATATCTTTTCATCTTCGCTAAACACACGTATGTTCCCATGAACATTCTTTAGCAGAGCTACTTAAAGGAATATGTTAGCCTCCACGTTTTGCTAGCTTCTGCTCCCTCTGTTTCAAAATGATACATATTCTAAGATTTTCACACTTATTAATAAAACACATTAAAACTTAATTATTAGTGCATAGTTTTTTGTAATTTTATATTTCCTATATTTTTAAGCCAATAAAATTTTAAGAAATGCAATTAATGTTTTTGAAACACACAATTTTTCATTATTAGTTGACAAAAAGTACATTGAAAATGTGAAAAATACATTTTTTTGAAACAAAATATTTTTCTAGAATATGCATCTTTTTGAAACAGATGGAGTACTTTTTTTTTCGGGCAACTGTTAGTTTCTACTAAATTTTATTTTAATATTTATTTGATTGGTGGTACTGAAAATTGTAAGTGTATTAGGAAATTAAAGCATAGTTAGGAGTCTACATCATTTTGTTTTTGAACATTATTCCTTTTGTTTGTGTACCATCATTTTGTACCACTTTCATATATAATTTCAGTGACTGATTTCATAGAAGATAGTAAACTTCTTTTTTTTTTTAAGAAAGAGCATAAAATCCTTCTTAATCCTACATTGCCCCATTCTATACACATATAAACAAAACAAAAAGACGTGGCAAGTGAATTGCTTGTGGGCATGTCAAAACTTTAAGATTAAGAATGATTAATAAGATAGTAGATACATATATACACATACACACATACACACTAGTCACTAGGTATGCATATAGGTGTGTATACTTTTTATTTGTTAGTGCTGAAGAATAACATAAAATCGTTAAGACTTTTCTTTATGAAAATGACCCAAGCCATATAATTTGTTTGATATCAACTGGGAAACTAACCAATAATTTCTTAATCAATATCAAGAAGGTCCACATCATCGTCTAAATATGGTCACATGTCATGTGTGACATTGTTATATATATCTGAACTTTGGCATGAGTTAGACGAGTAGGGTTTCAAATACAATGATAATAATTTAATACTTAATTAAGCATATCCCCAGAACCGAATTGTATTATTAAATCGACTGTGATTCTCTTACTATTTAAATTTAAATTTATATGTTAATTTTGATCCTCTTATTAATCTCTTAAAATTGAGCATGCTACTTAATGTACATAGAGAGAGATACTGATATTTTGAACAAAAAAAGAAGAAAAAAAGAGGGAGATACTGATATTGAAAAATGAAAATAGTTGATTCCCCAAGTTAGACTGCAAATTTGGTGAAACAAATAAAAAATATGATATTATAGAATTTGAGTAGACCATATATTTTGAACATTTCTCTCCATGTATGTTGTAGCCACTCTGTGTCAACATTTAAAACTGCCATAAGCGTTTAAAAATAAAATGCATCCACAATTATAAAGATATTACCTTCTTTAGTTCATATAGTGTAAACAAATAAAAGCCAATACTCAACAAAATATTAGTTTTAAACTTTTTCAAAACGGATTATTAAGTACAATTTTAAATTTAAATCTTTTAACTAATTCTATTATATACTTAAACAATTACAAAATAGCAAAATTAAACAATCTTTATATATGACGCGACCAATTTTTATTTATTTTATTGTATTTTAACAACTAAAAATGATTTAAAATAATTTTGGTTGCATAAGTTAGAAAGCCATAACTTTATAATATACTCTTGTTTATTTATTCTAACTATCATAAGCCTTTAGCCTTTAAGCATTTAGTTTATAATTTTTCTGATTGAGCTTAAATAGATGAAACTAAGAAAAGATGTCCCACGCTGTTACGGAAAATTGAGGCTCAAGCCACCATATACCACATATGGAGACAAAGAAATGATACGCTTCACAACCACAGTTTCAAACCGGCATCTATTGTGTTTACACTGATTGATCGTGAGATTAAGCTGATAATTCTGGGAAGAAGAGGCAGAGGGAATTTCAATTCTCTCCTGTCTAAATGGTTGAGCTGAGTATCTGTTTTGTACCTTCATTGGTTGTAATAATGTTTCCATGTTTTTATTTTTTGCCTAGGAAACATTCCCTTAGAACTTCCTTTCTGTAAGTTCTCTTTTCATTTCGAATGATATTAACATTTTAGCAAAAAACAATTTCAATAAATGTCGACGCCATAAGCCAATTTTAAAATTTTAAAATAAGGCACGGCTCTGGTTGTAGTAGTACGAAAGAAATATTTGTGAATATTCTTTTTAAGAAGAACTGATACATGCTAAGTCTTTTATGTTCACAAGAACATTTTTGCACTAAAAGAAATCAAACAATCTTGATTATTATTATAAAAAGCACCATCAAAAATTGTTAGAAACAATTATACATGAAATCCGAAAAGCACACAAAAGTAAAATAAAAATGTTTTCGCCCACAATATGCAGCAAATGACTACCGATACAGAAGTTTATGTTTACATTTTCAAAATTTCGTTTGTAAGTTAAAACACAAATACAAGTGATTTAGAAATGATTTGCAAAGTGTATCGTAGACATTTTAGTGTATCATATTACATTTTGGTATATACAATAAAATCACAATCTCTTAAAATGATGTGTAATGTATAAATGAAAGGCGTGCTTATTGTAAATTTAACTATCCCTTTATTGCCAAAACAAGATCTCTTAATTGATTTGATATATATTTTATGTTGAAAACAAGATAATAAAGAAAACTTTAATCACTAATAAAACTAGTAAAGGTAAGTAAAGGTAAATCCCAACATCTGATATCGTGTGGACCACATGGCATATAGTACTAATTTTAAGCACCCTGGATTTGGTCTATACTAAATCCAGACTAGACACTGTTTGGTATCTACATTAAAAATTAAAATTATCTACATAGGTAAAAGGGAAAACAATAACCCAATAATTGATAACCCAAATCTTTAAAGTTTAAACCATGCTGAAAAACAGATCGGTAAGATCTCTATCTGTTTAAATACTACGTCTCTAAGTAATCTTTCAAGATTAATGCAAGTGTAAATAAGTAAGCATCTTCCACAAATTCTGTGATGTGTTTCTCATTGGATCTTTGGCGATTGTGCATATCTTACATCTAATTTATTCTACATATTTATAATGGTCAAAACTTACGAAATTATATCAATTTTGTTGGTAGTTTTCATCATTAGAATCAGTCAAACAAACTCATTATTACATCATAAGAATTAAACCAACTTTTTGAATTGGGATGATAGCAAAACCTTTTAATAAAGTATATGTATAGAATATGTATTTAGTACGTTCTTTCCTTGTCGTTTCATGTGTACTCTTTTAGTTTTGTAGTAACAAACTAACAACTAGCGTCAAAAATTTTGGACGGAAATTATTGCATGAAAAAAGTGGATACATAGGATTAGACTTAAGACCTAGACTACTTTTCCACCTTAGTCATCGAGCTAATCACGTTTTAATAATTCGTGATGAATATGAGACATATATATATATATATACACATATAATAAAACCACTTTCCTAGAAGATCATAATATATGGAAGGAAAATCACTTAATTAGTAATATACATAAATATATTACGGAAGGGAAGTTACGTGAGGGTTGGGAGTTATCACTTCTCTTGCTGCTGTTGTTATGCTGATATTTTAATAAGTTAAACTACAATAAGATTATTAATTACTTTATTATTTAGTAATACGATTTTAATAATCAAGAGGGCAAACCGGCCTCCAATATTCCCGCTGCCGTGGTAAGCCGACACACGGACACAATGTGTTTAGAAAACAGATTGAAATATTTTATGATATTATTAATAAGAAATAGCTAGATCTATATTATCTGCAAAAATCATGGTATTAGCTCATTCACCAAACGATCATAACGCATACTTAACTATTTAAATTGGAATTCGTAAGTACATAACAACCAATGCCAGAAAGAAAGAAAAATAGTAGTATATGTTAATCAAAGCAAATAATAGAGAACACCTCTAGAAATTAGTAGTAGTAGAATACAAATGTCGTTTTAAATCGAAATAAACTCGTTCGAATATATAACATAAGTACATATATTAATAGATCCCTGTATGTTAGAGTAGATAGTCATGTCGAGTTGTAGGCAAAGGCACCTAGAACTGGAAAATCAGAGAGGATCCAACTTTCCCCTTGGAATTCGACAATATGGTCTATGATTTAAGAAAAATATTGTAGCATGTTATTGTATTTTTAATATATTATTACTCCCCGAAACTGTTGACATTGTTCCCATCCTCCAATGATGTAATCTCTCTACTTAACGTCATGAATTGTTTTGACATCAAACCAATATATTCTGCCGGGCCACTCTTTGTGTTAAGATAATTAATAAAACTTACAAATGTATTAAGATGTCAACAGTATATAATGCAGTCAAAACATATAAAATTTGTGTTGGATATGGTGTAAATCCATTAGTATCATTTTTTTAATATAAGTTATTAAGTAAGAAATCTTTTTTTTTGTCGACAAGAAGATATTAAATCTTGAACAAAACTTAGATACACCCCCTGGGGTGAACATTTAAATTCACCTCTCATTCCATAACCAATCAAAGTGTCACGTAGATAATTAAATAAAAACATTAAATTTTATTTTTAAATAGGTAGAAAAAGAATAACGCCAATTTTATCGATGCTGACGCCGCCAACTAAACCGCAAATTTTAAATTCTAAGCTTTAAGCATTAAATTCTAAACCCAAAGCCTATACCCTAAATCCAAATTCTAAACCCTAAACCCAAATCCTATACTCTAAACCCAAATTCTAGACCCTAAACCCAAATTCTAGACCCTAAACCCAAATCCTATACTCTAAACCCAAATTCTAGACCCTAAACCCAAATCCTATACTCTAAACCCAAATTCTAGACCCTAACCCAAACAATAAACCCTAAATCCAAACCACAAAACTAGGCTATAGGATTCTGATTTGGGTTTAAGGTCTAGGGTTTGGGTTTAGGGTATAGGGTTTTGGTTTAGAATTTAAAATTCTGATTTGGGTTTAAGGTCTAGGGTTTGGGTTTAGAATTTGGGTTTAGGGTTTAGAATTTAAGGTTTAGGGTTTAGAATTTAAGGTTTGGGTTTAGGGTTTATAATTTGGTTTAGGGTATAGGGTTTTGGTTTAGAATTTAAGGTTTAGGGTTTAGAATTTAAAATTTACGGTTTAGTTGGCGGCGTCAACATCGTTAAAATTAATGTTATTCATTTTTAGCTATTTTAAAATAAATTTAATAGTTTTTATTTCATTATCTACATGGCCATTTTATTGGTTAGGAGAGAATGAGTGAATTTAAAGGTTCACCCCAGGGAGTATACCTAAGTTTTATTCTTAAATCTTTTATTCTTAACCTTGGTTTCATGGCAAATATCCCCTATATATTAATTATGAAGCATTATAACAATTTTTGGTAGTCACGTGTCATTATTGATAACAATTTTTTTTATCCTCTATACTTTTTGTTTAATTTTATACTATTAAAAAAATTATATAATCACATTAAACATATGTTAAAAAACTAGATTTTTCTTATATGTTATATTATAAATTGTTTTAAATGACTATAAATTACTAAAAATGGTAAAAGTATCACATTAAAAATTTTGTGATCAATGGTAACGTTTTTTTAGTTCAGCCCATCGTTTTTCTTTAATAGGCCTTGAACAATGTTTAATGATTAATTAAATGAGCCACATACATAGTACAATATGTTTTGGTTTAAGAATTGTTGTACACCCTGATGCACTCTAAATAAAAGGATCACTCAGCCGGACTATGATGGATAATCCTATGCTTCTATGGCTCGTGTAGACCTAACAAGAGGTATATTAAACTCAATGCCTGATGCTATCGACGATCCAACAAGAAGATAGGCGGTGGAACCTCCGGATGAAGCTGATGCAGAATCAATGAGGAGTATATGAAACTCAACACCTGAACTGTTCAAACACCAAATAAACACCCTTTGGTTGATAGAATGGCACCACAAATAAGGATGGAATTCACTTGATAAGCTGGTTGATCTCGGAATCCACCAAAGATCGAAAAGTTCCTGAAGAAACAAACATGAGAATTTCTCTCATAGGTTTTCAAAAATAAACACTCAACTCTTATTGTATTTTTGGATATCCAAATATATTCGAACTAGATATATACTTAAATATCCCCTATATATTAATCATGGAGCATTACAACATTGTTTTGGTAGCCCATGTCATCGTGAAAATGATTCTCAGAATTCTTAGAGAAATAGGTTGGTCCATCTAAACATATATTGTTTTTTATTAAATTAACTATCAAATTAATTAATAGTGTACAAAAGAATATTCTCTATTCTTTCCTTAAATAAAAGCTACGGAATTACCTAATATGATTAACATATATATTACAATTAATGATTATGAATAATAAATATTTGATAACAATTTTTTTATCCTTTATATTTTTTGTTTAATTTTATATTATTAAAAATTAAATAATCACATTAAGCATATAATAAAAAATTAGATTTTTTCTTATATGTTATATTTTGATTTTTTTAAACAACTATAAATTATTAAAAATAGTAAAAGTCTCACAGTGAAAATTTTATAATCAATTATAACGTTTTTTAATTCAGTCCATCGTTTTTAATGGGCATTGAACAATGTTTAGTGATTAGTTAAATGAGCCATGTATATAGTAGAATATGTTTTGGTTTAAGAATTGTTGTATACCCAAAATCAATATGAACCATCGTCACTTTCGTTTAAAATTTTGTTACAACAAAAAATATATGGTCGGACAAAAAATCCGAATCCAAATAACTGAACCAAATCCAATACGAAAAGTAGTACTCAACTTTAACCAAAATTGGTTAGATATCCGAACGGGTTCAAAACTTTGGTATCTAAAGAATCAGAACTGAGCTCGATCTGAATCGAAATATTTCGGATATCCGAATATATTCGAACCACATTTATATACTTAAATATATTAATTATTTTTAAATTTAATATCTAAAAGAATATACAAAATACATAAGATTTTTTTAAATTTTCCAAAATACATATAAATTTGTAAAAATAGTTAAAAATGCATGTTTGAAATAGCTAAACGATATTCAAATACCAAAAATCAGTGTTCTAAAATGCCAAAGCCATTACGGAGATGATCAGATAGCTTAGTCAGATAAAGGACGCCTAAATGGGGTATATACGGATTTATAATTTTATACAAAATATAAAATTAATATACATACATTAGTTTTTAAAAAATGAAGATAAATATATTTAAAATACAATTTTTTTGTATAAGTATATAGTTTAACATATATAAATAGTCTTAAATTATAAAATTAAAATCATTTTAAATATATAAAGATGAAAAATTTAAAATTATTTTGCAATAATTAAACTAATATCTACAATCATATAAACACATAAAATAAGTAAATTTAATATAAATAATAACATTAATATAATATAATAATAATTTTTTTTTTTTGAGTATTATTGTTCAAAATCCGCCTAGGCATCAGCGTAGACCGCATAATGTCCGCCTAAACGCTATTATGCGCCCGAATTATATAAATCCGCACAAAATCGTATCACGTGAAAGCGGTGGGTGCGACTAGAGTATAAGCCTAGGCAGCGCCCTAGTGACGCCTAGACCGTATTTTAGAACACTGCCAAAAATACTTAAAATATTTATTGATTTTCTATCCAAATATTTAAACTAAACCAATTTTTATGTTAAGTTTAAGTATTTTGTCATACATTATCCAAATTTATATATTATTTTAATTTTTAGATATTGAGAAATTTAAAGTATATATAAACTTTAATTTTTAAAAAAGAATTAAATTGTTTATCCGATCCTAAACAACCAAACCTGCAAAGATTCAAACCAAATCCGCAAAGATCAGAACCGAACATAATCTAGCCGAACCAAATGGTATCTGAAAGCTCAACCCTAGTCAAATGTAAACAATGTTATTGATAACAAAAATTATATTGTTTATAATATTTAAATACAACATATTTTTAAATAACTCAATCAGCGCAGACCGCATGTTATCATCTAGTTTGAACTTATAAACAGCGACAAATCTACATTTAACAGAAAGGGGGCAGTTGCCACCACAATAATATAAAATTTAAATAAAGTGCAGCAAGGATACAATTAATTATGTAGCTTAATTGTTTAGAAAGTTATTTTTGCCCCCACCAAACCTAGGTTCAAACCCTCCATCACTCTAATTATTTCTGATTTTTCTTTTTGCCCCCACTCAATATATTTTCTGGATCCGCCACTGTTTATAAAACCAATCATAATATTAAAAACACGAAGTAGCATACGAACTTAAACATCACAGTGTCCTTCAAGATGTGATATTCCAAAATCTTCTCCTCATTTAGCGAATGCCATTAACTTCACTCAAATGCTGTGATTTCAGCATTTTCTCATGGACTCCTCTCCACTTAGTTAACTGAAGTTACAAGCTAGATCATTTGTTTCAAGTTTTGTTCCTTCATTTTGTGTTATTTTGTTTAACAGAGAGTAAAAGCCACAAAAGGGCCTAATGGACCTTACTCATTGAGCTACAATCTTCTGTTAGATAACTCGACAACCTTATTTAAACACAACTAGGAAACTATCCACGTTAAAATGCAGGTTATATTTTTTATATATTTTAAAAATAAATTATTTTTATTCAATATGAATTATGATTTCTTTACAATATCGAGAAACTCAATTATCTAAGTTCATAAAATTGGCAAACCATCTTTATCTATAAATATGTCGACTTTAAATTTTAATGATGTTTGAGTATAAATTCAAAGTTTTATATAAATAGATATTAGAATTTAAAAATGTATGTTTCAGAATCGTTTTGTTTTGAATTAGAAATATTATTATCTTAACTGAAATGAGAAAATCTAGGATAATGAATAACAATCTAAATAAGTAAGTGTTAGTTTAAAACTTAAATGTTTGATTGGCTATTATTTTCATATTTGTTTGAACTTATATTGTTAGTGTTATTAATTTTAGTTAGACCTTCATAATTTTTTGATAGTAAATAGAGTAGATACATTTGTTTTTTTAATGTTAAATTAATTCAAATTTATGTTTTGTATAACTAATTGCGTTGTTATAGATGCTGAGACTTTATGTTGTTGTTAACCAAATTTTTAAAGCTCCATCGTATCTGACTCCAGCTTGTTGTCTAGTAGTGTCTACCCTTCTCCTCACTTCTTGTCGATGAAGTTTTATCAATTGGGCTGAAACTTTTTTTTTTATCAATTTTTTTTTTTTTTTTTATCAATTGGGCTGAAACTTAGTTATGGTTTTATCATATGTTACATATTAGTATATTACTAGTAATATATCTCTTACCATGAAACAGCGATCATCTCCACTGTCGCCCAGAGCAGCTGGATCTTAGCTGACTCAACATTTTACCGTAGAGTTACGTATATTTCTATAGACATTCAAAATATGAAATAAAAAGAAGAGAATGCGGCACTTTATAGTATTTTCTATAGTTCTCATAAATATTTTTAAAATAAATCTGTGCTTATAATCATCAGTCACGTAACCAAAGTGCTGAAATGTAAGAGCATGATTAATGAAGATTCTTAGGGTGGAATTTTTAGCGGAATATAAGAAACCGTCTCTTAACTTTTAACTAAAAACTTAAGAACCGGTTCTTAAATAAGAGATTTAAGAAAGTAACAAATTAAATCAATACAAGTTTTAGTAAATAAACCATTGTCGTATAGTTGCTAGCTCGTCTTCATTAGCTGGAGCAAAGAGATCGTCAAAGCTCACTTAGTAAAACACTGAATAGCAACCAACTACTAATCAACCACTAGTCAGAGAATTGTCTTTAAATCTTAGGGCATGCACAACGTAGTACCTCACATACAAAAGTATGTAAACGAAGGAAAGAGAGGGAAAAAGAAGAAAAGAAGAGAGAATCGATTATTGTACGAGGGACTCAAACCTATTCCAAAGAAACTCTCTACACACTTGTCTTCTTCTTATTAGTTGAAAGTTAAAAATTAATTAAACAATTAAATTATATACACAAAATTATTATTATAGTTGTGAGATACTCACGAACCGCTGCACATGCTCTTGCAAACCAAATATATCAAAGACCTAGAGACAGTCGAAAACATGTTCTGAAAACATAATTCATAAGCCCGCATAACCATTGGCATAATTCATAAATAATAACGATAATGACAATGATAGGAAATTAGGAGTTTTAACTTATTAATATCATCAGACCCTAAACCAATGGCTTAAGCAGTCATCTTTCAGAATAAAACAAACAAATAACAGACGCAACTAAAACAAAAAAAAAAGAGTCCAAAACACTAGTGCCACTACGAAATGAGAGATAAAACGCTCAATAAGACCATGCTGTTGGGTTGTCCAAAAAAAGGACCATGCTGTTGGTTTGAGTACCATACATATGTGAGATGATCATAAGTGAAAAAGCTCAATTCTGGTGTCTAGTGGTTTCTCTTCGTTTTTGCCATCTAGTTCCAACTTCTACTAGGCCAAACAAAAGGTAAAGGAAAAGATGAAGACCGGGTCCGATATTGCTGGTCTTTTGTCTAGAGAATCCAGAATGTCAGAATAGCATATGCCATAGTGATCAAAAACTCCCATCACTATCGCTTACAAAGGTCCAACCAAAGGTCATCCTGCCATAACCCATAAACCCAATAACGAAGAAATGAATTATCTGGTTATATATGGACTGATTTTGTGCTCGTGTTTCATATTGGTTTGTTGTGTTATCTTTTGGCTTTTGACGAGATCTTTTTTTTTTTCTCTTGACGTGTATGTTTTGCTAGTAAATCTCTCAATATGTAAAGAAAATCAAACTTGTATCTCAATTTTAAATCTAAATATTTTAATAACTATATATTCCTAATTTAGACATAAATATTTTTCACAAAGCATCGCTTGAACTCTTTTTTTTTTTGTAACTAAATCGCTTGTAGTCTTGCTAACCTAAAGAAAGAGTTTTGTTTTTCATTAAAAACCTGTATATTTTCATAAAAAATTGAACACTATTAGTTTTAAGAGTTGTATCTTTTCATATAAAAATATATTAGATTAAAAAGTAGTTAAAATATTCCAATAAGTGTCATTTTACAATTGTTAGTTTTATAAAATTGTGTCTTCTCATTATAAAAGAATGTCTTTTTATTTTAAGAGTTGCATTGTTTTAAAAGAAGCTGTCAAAATGTATATACATATATATATATATATATTTCATGTTAATAACGTGTCTTTTCATCTAAGAATTGCATTAGTTTAAAAGAAGTTACTAAAATATCTAATGATGCGGCTTTTCATCTTAAAAATTGCACTTGTTTAAAAAATTGTCAAGTGTCTAAAGATTTGTATTCTTATAAATTATAATAACATATATTTTCATCTTAAAATGCAATATATTTAAGTAAGGGAAGATTAGGTGCCCATGGACCCAAATTTCATAGATAAAAATAATCTAATAAATAATCATGGAAAATGGAAAGTTCTTATTAGTGCACTCAATATAATTTAACTCTAGCTTGTCCTCTACTTTTAAGAAGGTGTGAAATTATTAAAAGTGTGTTTTATCTTTAAATTAGTATATTTTAAGAGTTTTCAAAATGTCTTAGAATATATTTTTCATAAGGATGTGCCTTTTTATCTTTAAAAACTAAATGGATTTTACAGATTATAAAATATCTAAGGATGTGTATTATCATCCTATAAATTTTGTAACTTCTTTAAAAATAATTTTTCGTCTAAGTATGTGGTTTTCATTATAAAAGTTGCTTTGTTTTTTATTTAAGTTGTGTCAAAATGTTTAAAGCTGTGTTTTTATATATGCACAAATATTATCATCATATATCATATATGTGTCTTATCATCATACATGTATCTTATCATCATAAAACTGCATTAATTTAAAAGAAGTTAAAATTTCAAGGATTTATCTTTACATTCTAACAATATGTCTAAATATGTGTATTTCCTTTCTAATAATTGCACTGGTTAAAACATTTTATTTATGCATAAGTTTGATATATGCTTTATTTATTTAATGATTTTATGATTACACTTAAGTGGGAGAAGACTATTACAGATTTAAGCAAATTTTTACTCCTGTTTAAGTGAATCATTACATTTATTTTGTGTAAAAATTCAATTAAGTAAATGAAACATTGAAAATGTTGGCGACTACAATTTTTAGTGATGAACCGTTGCAATATTTTGTGATGAACCATTGCAACTGTTGGTGATTATATTCTTTGGTGATAAATTAAAATTTTTGTTATTAACCCTTGTAACCATTAGCTAACAATTGCAATGTTTGGTTATAAATCATTGCAACCATTAATCCTCTGTGTAAGGAGTTGTGGGTATTAACAAATCACAATCATTGTTAAAAGAGAGAGATTCATTTAAAATATCATCAAATATCTTTGAAAAATACATATAAACACAGAGAACTGTATTTGTCATGGTGTATCTTTGTTTTTGTTTAAATAAATTGAAAAATGTTAAAACTTAATTAATCAAAATATCTCTTAAAATTTTAAATAGATTATA
The DNA here is from genome assembly GCA_016771965.1 of Brassica carinata. NCBI lineage: Eukaryota > Viridiplantae > Streptophyta > Magnoliopsida > Brassicales > Brassicaceae > Brassica > Brassica carinata. Next base: position 49,384,930 of record CM028692.1, read on the forward strand.
TTGTCTTATTAAAAGGAAGAAAACATAAAAACTGAAAAACGTTTCTAAAATGTTTGAACCATCATAAATTTTTTGTTCACACATTTTGGAAACAATCTAATGAAACTAATAAATATTAGTCATGAAATATTAGATATGGAATTACTCATAAATAAATTGGTCAAATACTTGAAAAAATAAAAACTGAATTAACTGATTAAATTTTTACGACAAAAATTGTGTTAATAATTTTTTAAAACTTATTTATATAGATTCTCTTAAAATATTTAATATAATCAAATATATTAGAATATTGCAATAAAAAGCATTATAATTGAAAACGTTACAGTTATGTTTAAGCCATTACAATTATTTTGTTTATACCTTTTGAAAAACATGATAGAATCTATATATGATTTTATTTGATCTCAAGAATTTCAGACTATTAAATTTAAATTGGAATTACCAAAATATATTATGTGTGATACTTCAATAAATGTTTTTAACAATTCAAATAAAGAATTCTGAACTATAAATTAGTCAAACAAAGAGATATAAAGATTTTTAAAGTCATACAATTGCAAATATTCACTTTCAGAAGGTTTTGTGATATGTTAAGAAGATTTCTTACAATTATCATGTAGTCATGTTTCTACCACACACACATCTTCAATGATTCCAGACAAATCAATGAATCATGAATATCAGAGTTATCGTTGTAAGTTACTTCATTAATTTAGTAAATGACTCAATTGAAATGTGTTTGCTTTTTAATAAGTTTTAAAAATTAAGTTGTATTTAAGATTCCAAAATAAATTAACTAAACGGATAATAAGACAAATTTGGTACTAACATATTTTTAATTTTATTACCACCAAACTTATAGAACAAAATATAGATTTTCAGTATTATCAGTAAAAGAGTATAGATGCAAGAAATACTTGTTTTTCCTTGAAAACAGTTACAATTTTTTTATAAAAAAGTTATTTATAAAATATGGCATCGTTATTTTTATAAAATGAAGTTCTGCGCGATATCGCTATGATTCTTTACCTAATTAAATCAATACAAATTTTAGTAAATAGACCATAGTCGTATGTGTGTTCAAAAGAAAAAGAAGAAGACCATAGTCGTATAGTCGCTAGCTCGCCTAAATAGCCTGAGCAAAGAGATCGTGATAGCTCGCTTTGTTAAACTGAATTGCCACCAACCATTGGTGTAATCAACCACTAGTCAGAGAATTATCTCTAAACCTTACAAACCTAAGGTGACATGTATCCAATAATTAAGACATGGATTAGTTCACATCCCTTATATACTAAATTGCAAATCACTCAACCAATAGTATTTTGCCACGTAATTTAAGAAAAGAAAATTTTAATAAAAAATGGAGACGAGATCCTCTGCATTACGTGATTTAAAATATATGAAAAAGTATTTCTGAGTCAGACATCGCCAACATCTTTTTACAACACCTCCACGATCACCACTCCTAGCAATCTCAAAATAACTACCTCTATTCAATTATTTATATCTGTTTGAAGTTATTCTTTGACCACTTAAAAACACCATTTCTCTTCTTTAATCTACAAACCCGGTAAAAGCAGCAGTGCTTCTTCTCCGATATAAATGATTAATTATTCTACGGACCTACAGCTATTATTTATCAAACCTCTACAAGGCATTCTTAGACAATCTCAAGGTTATAGTTTTTCTTCAAATTCTAAAATTTGAGACGAGGCAAAATGGATATATTGAAATTTGTCTGTTTTTATGTCACTGTTCAAATATCTCTGTTTTTTTAGCCTTTGCATACTTGAAGAAATCGTATCCTAGATCTACTAAACAATGATTGACTGATGCAATTTTAAAAAAATGTGGAAAGAGCAACAAATCTTACACGCTAATGAAAAGACTATCAACAAAAATAGAACTATAGGTATAAGCCTTCTATTATAAATTGAAATCGATTTAATTTAATTTAAGTATATCTGTTATGAGCTACGTTGCATGGAAGCTTCGTCATACGTCCGTTTCCCGCTTCGAAACCAGAATCGGAATTGGAAGCTTGTGGAAGCTCTCGAAATCTTGTTTCCAATGCACTTCCGAAAATACCTATTTAAAAATACGATGGAAGCTTACGATTCCGTTTTGGAATCACGCTTCTGTTTAACAAAAAAAAATACAATGTCATAAGTAAATAAAAATATAAGAAACATTGTTTTTGTTTTTATATAATAGTGAAATAGAGAATATAAATATACAAATATTAAAACTAATATTATAAATTATCTTTATGCATTGAGGGTTTATTAGAGATATATCATATACATATTTAAATATATTATGTTAATTATTTTACGAAATATTAAAAATAATTAGTATAATAATATTTAAAACTTAATTTATATATATATTTTCACTGTTTTAGCATTAAGTGGAGGAAAATGTCAGCATGAATCAAGCAACAAAATTAGCTCCAAATCATACACTTTCAACAAAATAGATTAATCATCTTCTTTACCCGTACGCAGTACGGGACGAATACTAGTCCATATATAAATAGTGGTGAATTAATGCGCTTAGCGCATGAAAATTGCTTGGAGATAGACCCAAGTCTATCTTTCCACCTGTCTATTTTTGATTTTTGTTATGCGGTTATCTTCCATCTACAACACAAAATCTACATTCGAAGCTCAGTTTAAACTTAAATACTTGTTAGATGAAAATAAATGTTAAACGTACTAATAAGCTAGCCAAGTTTATGGGGCTAATTACAACAATAAAATTTAAATTCACAGCTAATAAACTACCGTCTAAATTCTAAAGAAAAACTAAAACTATAATCAAGCTCTCGATCTTGGCAGCCATCCATTATTAATAGTCTTACAACAAAATTGCTCCAGTTTGATATGTTGAAACAATTTTTATCCAAGATCATCGTTTTAATTCCCTATTATATGGTTTGATTTCAACGGTGGCTTTCTTATGTTTATGTAAATTGCAAATGAATTGCTAGTAAAACTTCTCTTTCTGATTATGTTAACACTTTTTCTTATACTATATATTGATTTTTCCTTGTCTCTAATTGTGTTTTCAGTTTTTTTTTTTCAGTTTCATCTTCTCGATGTAGTTTATGCTCAACCCTTTTTAACTTGTTGAGCACAAATGCTCTGTTTCCGACAAAACTTCACCATAAAATGCTGTTTTACATCTTATTCTTCAGTACCACTTTACCATTCTGCAGGATTCTATTTTTGTGAGAGCTACGTGTGTTGTAACTAGATAACTAGTGAATTAATAAGGTCCTTTGTTGTACTTTGCATGGTTGCATGCATCCGTAGCTTTCAAAGGATCGATTTTACAAAGCTACTTTGTTTTATTAGGCTCAAGTGTCCTATTGGGTTGTTGTGTTATCTTTGGTTTTTGACGAGATCACGTTTTGCTAGTAAATCTCTCAATATGTAAACTAAATCAAACTTGTAGTTCAATGTTAAACTTACATTTTTGTTTACAACTAAATATTCCTAAATTAGACATGTAAATATCCCCACAAAGCATAACATGAAGTCTTGCTAACCAAAAGAAACGAAAGAGGTCAGTCAATTATGAAGCAGAAGCTTATTGTAGATGTTAAGGAGTCTTCATTGAAGAATGTCCCTATTATTCACAAAGGTATCTACGGCTCTGTTTCTCTAGACAATGATTCCAACTTGCATAAATCCTACGCGAGGAAGACAAGTATTCTCAAAAATTGCAAGTATCTCGAGAGGGAGCTCAGGATCATGCTTCGTTTCCACACCAATCCCTTCATCGTCCGAGCTTCAAGCCATAACATTCACTATAATACCAACTCCAAAGGCGTGATGTTGTGTCACATCTACATGGAGTTTGCTTCCTTAGGCAATCTCAACAAGTTACTCTCTGCTGGAGGTGCATTGCCTGAGGTTAGTGTCAGGCGTGCCACCCGGATGATCCTTCAAGGGCTCAAGGCTCTTCACTCGGAAGGTTACGTCCACTGTGATCTCAAGCCGTGTAATGTACTCGTCTTTCCTTCAAGCACTTGTGGAGTTCCATGGGAACTCAAGCTTGGTGGTTTCGGTCTATCCAAAGAGCCTACAATGGACTCGAGGTTCTTGTATCCTGGAACCCGTGAGTACATGCCCCTTGAGTGCACTGATCCAAACAGGTTTGTTGGGGACGAAACATTGGTGGGACCAGCCCGTGATATATGGTCTCTAGGGCGTACGGTTCTTGAGATGTTTGGGGCCGTTCCACTTGATACGGGAAGTTCTTACAAGTGGAGGCTACACGGAGAGATCTCTCCGGAAGCCACAGACTTCTTGAGGCGATGTTTGACGTGGCGGCCGACAGATAGGGCCCCCGTGGATGAGCTCTTGGACCATCCCTTTGTTGCTGAAAAACTTCCTTTCTATCTTTCTTTCTTAAGGTTTCCTTCTTTCATAAGGAAAATGGCCACTGAACTAGTGTACGGAAAACATGAAGAACTGATTCCAAAACCTCAAGGCTTGGACTGGTGATAGAGGGAAAGGAAACACTTGTCTTCTAAGTTGCTTAGTCGTTTGTTATCTAGTTATTATGTTAACTTGTTTTGCAGGAAAAAGAAAGACAAAGGCGACTCTGTTCTTTTTTTCTAACGTATGCTTTTGAATATTTGTGTTTGTGTGACTGGCTTGTAGCTAGTGTGAATGTGCTGCTAAGTTTTGCCGCATGATAAATAGATGCAAAGTGGAACCAATCAGTTCCTAAACATTAGGAAGACTCATTCTCCCATTATCAACAATTGACTCGGTTAAGAGATATGATTAAAAGAACCAATTTATTCGGGATTCCAAGTCAACCTACTTGATCTCTTCATATAGAAGAAGACAAATCTGCTTAATTAACGTATATAATCATTATTAGCATTAGGAAATACATATCGTTATGGAAAAGAAATAATATATGGTGATTTTCCATTTCCAAGATATCTCAATAACATTCTAAAGAGTATTTCACAAAACTCCACAATGTTTCACAGTTTCAAAAGCCAGAGCATCGTTAACAAACGACTAGATTTTGACCCGCACTTCGAAAACGCAGGCTTTTTTAGTTATAAACAAAGTGGATATAAAATTGTATTTATTGTATATATAACTTATGAATTAGTTTATTTGAAATTCTGTATATAAACTTTTATGTAACTCTTTCTTAAGCATGAGAATTTTACCTGGATCCGGAAAACGAACAAAAACTGACATGAAATACTTGTTCGAATCTAGAATTAGGAAAAAGTACCTATCGAATTTTTTTGACCCGCGGATATCTGTTCGAGTACTGTAACCCGAAGTATCCAAAATGTTTTTTTTTGTATATTTTGTATATTTGGATATTCAAATATTTTTTCGGTTTAAAAATAGTTTTTCTAGGTTCGTGTTCACGTTTTAGGTCTATAGTTTCAGGTAAGTTCAGGGGTTTTTGGGTATTTCAATATTTTTAAATATTTTTTTGACTTTTGGGTATTTTATGTTTAGGATTCTACGATTTTTTCGGGTGCTTGAGTTTTTTTTGGGTCCTACATACCTAAATCGAACCGGACTCGTTAGGTACTCAAATTGTAGGTATTTTAAATTATGGACTCTAACTGACTTAGATCCAAAATGAACCGATTTTTTTTCAAATACCTAGTTGCATTCAAATGTCGAGGACCCGAAGAACTCGAACTTGAAAGGAACCAATTTATACCTGACCCGACGACCCAAATGCCCAAACCTATTCTTTCATTATATTTTGTGTGTAATTTATAAGAGTTAAATGTGTTGAGTTGGTTATAATTAATATTTACTTTAAAAAATTTTGGCTAATTTAATAGTACAAATTTGTAGGGGTTTTTTTTTGCTAAACAGAAATAGAAAAAAAAAAGAATTTGTAGGGTTTTTAATAATTTTTAAACTTATCTTAAAAAAATTATAAATAACTTTTTGAAAATCAGTTAACGTAACGTATATCTATATATATATATTACTAAAGTGTTTTTATCAAATTTGATTTTGTATATATTTTAAATTTATAAATTTATAAATTTTAAAATTAATTTAACGTAATAGTATCACGATTGATACTATTTTGATTTCTTATGTTTGGTTATCTATATAAGGTCAAACTTTTCTTTTTTTTTTGGTAAAGAAGATCAAAAATATTTATATTGCATATTATTAATTTATTTTGAATTTTTCCTTATGTATGAATTTAAAATAATATACTTAAATTTCGAGATGTTTAAAAAGGTACGTTTGGTACAAAAATGTCGGGTGATCTAATTATCAACCGAATTAGGTGGGTTGATTAATTAAGGCAATATAAACTATAACATAAATAAAAAGGTCCAAACAATCTTGCATAGGTAGATTTTTTAAAACTCCTTCTCTTTTAATAGTATAGATATCGTAAAGCAAGGGAGCAAAAGTGGTAATAAAGTTTACTCTTCCTAAAAGAAAAAGTCTCAAAACAACAACTACAGTTTCACAAACCAGATATCATAAAGCAAGGGACGAAAAGCGATAATAAAGTTTACTCTTCCTAATAAAAGAGTCTCAGAGCAAGAACTCGTCATCTATGGAAGGAAATCTCAGCAGGAAGTTGATGAACCGTGGTAGTCCTTGACTCCTAAACCTGGGAGGTCTCATGAGGTACACAGCAACAAGGGCTTGAATCACCTGAATAGGTGTTACATAGTAGTTATAGCGAGAGTAAACCTATGAAGATGCAAGCCTCAGGAGAATGTTCACTACACCTGCTATGAAGCAGATCAGCAGGAAGAGTGCAGTGGCACGTCGGTCACACCAGCATAGAATTAGTGAGATCCTTTCAATCATGCCGGCAACCTGAGCAAGAATAGTCTGACAGTTTCCCCTTATCCTCCTTACCTTGTTGTAGCGAACCCTCAGATCATCTTCTGGCTGTGAGGAAGGATAGGTATCAAGCTCGTCCTCAAAGTCTGTCTGATATGTATCAAGTGTAGATTCAAACTAGAGCTTGTAGATGTCAATAGTCTGCCTTGATAAAGTTGGTGACACAGTCACTGGTGCAGGATGGCATCAGTCATTAATACAGCAGCCTTGCGGAGTAGGAGTACCATGTGGATGCAAGAAGCCGAGCTGGAGAAGGATAAATGTGGTTTATGTCTTGACGTAGTCGCTGACATAGTCACTGACGCAGGTGGCGTTAGACAGTGTTTCAGGAAGCATGCGGAGTGGGAGTACCACGTGGATGCAAGATGCTGAAGTGGAGTAGGTTAAACTTGAGGAGCAAGTTTATACCTTGAAGATAAGGTAAAGCTTGAGGAGCAAGCTTATACCTTGGAGAGAAGGCAAGTAGATAAACTTGGGGATCAAGTTTATGCCTTGGAGAATAAGTATATTTCCAAGAAAAGAAAAGTATACTTATTAATATGGAAAGTTGTTCATATGCGTGATTTCTTTGAAGAGCCTCGGAGAAGGGGTTTGGGAAACGTGGTAATCACTACAAAAGAGCAATGGGTCGATGAGGAATCGACAAGACACTTAGCTATTATTATAGAGGAAGGGTGAAAATTCTTTTGGGTGTTCTTGGGTCGTTCTGAGTCAGGCGCTGACGTAGCAAACGACATAGAGACGGAAGTTGGGTAGATTAGGAATCTTTCAGTAGCAATTGTTAGTGTGTTAACAAGTTGTGTAAAACTGATTAAGCAAGTCTGTAATAGATTGTTTATAGAGATTTCTAATTAAAGCAAAAGGTGTTTGCTAACCCAATTGTCTCTTGATTTATCTTCTGTCGTACTTAATTCTGTGCATCTTGCACTAACAAGCACCAATGACAGTATTGTCATGTGTATTGGCAATCTTGGATTCCCAAAGAACTTGAAGAGACATGTGAATAAAACTCCAAGCAGTATCGAGGAAAACACCATGTCGAAGAAGATAGACACCATGACACAGAGAAACACAAAGATAGTCTTTGGAGTACTCTTCCAGTTGCATATATCAACTGCTCTCGTGTAGATCAAGCTCAAAGTGTCCATTATTCAAGTTGTCATGATCTTTGCTCTGCGTACACTCCAAAGGTGTGCCTCTGAATCCAGTAAATATTCGACAACAGTATATTTCAGAGGTGGCTCTGACCTGGCCAACTGCGTGGTCACAACATGCACTTCTTTAAGTCTCACAGCTTCTGCGTCAACTGAACCAAGAGGAGATTTGTAGTTCATCTGCGGGAGAACAGGCTGCCAGTATGTGCGCATCAGCTGGAGCCATGAGGGCAAGTCAGTTTCACTGCCAGCTCGATTTCACCCATTTTCTAGACTCCATTAGGTTGAACTAGTGTAAGAGGGTATGAATATGTGTGAACTCAACCAATCTGGAGTTGAGATAGTCTGATCCTTACTTTTCCAATCCTTGAATCTTCTATTGCACCTCCATCTTTTCTCTCCACGCTATCAAACACACCAACCATAACAACAGTACATGGGTTAAAAACATCCCAGCTAAATGTTTCGTTCTACATCGGTGTATGACTGCCACTGATTGTACTGGTTCGAACCCATTTATGACCACACTTCGCTACACAATACGCATCTGTGGTCTGAAGACCATTTTTGGTTTTCATAGGATGCAGACCTATAGCCCTAAGGATCCCTAACTCAAGCAGACCATTTCTGGTTTTCTATGTTGCTATGCACAAATAATGTTCATATGAAAATTATATGCTTAATTAGGTATCAGTCTCATGTTAGCTTTGACCATCTTTGTTTGAGTTCATTTTTAACCATATTTGGCTACACAATATGCATATGTTGTCTCCAGACCATTCATTTTTCATTAGAAACAAACTCATAGTATTAAGGATCCACACACCAATCCCATGCTTTATTAGTTATGTATTTGATGGTGTCAAATCAGAACAAAATCTAATGTTTAATTATATTGTGTGAGTTGGAATTAGTCTCGAAAACAAGATCATATATACAAAACTTTTTTTGTGTTTCTAAACTCTAGAAGAAAAAATGGACAACAAAGAAATATTTATATTGATGGAGGTGCATAAAGAATTAATGAAATCTTAAATCGATTATGGCCTATGTAAAAGAAAAAGAATATGCTTTTGAGTTTATATGCTTTAAAATTAAAACTATTTATTTCATGTGGAGATCATGCTTAAGAGAGTTTAGTTAAATATATGGATAATTTAGGTTTTTAAATTTAGATTTATGTTAAATTTAATAGAAATTAAAATATGATTTTGTCTAATAATGGGTATCGTTAATTTTTGAAAAAAAATAAAGAGATAAAAAGTCTTAGGGGAACGTAGCTTATGACTTAAACTGAAGTAGTCATTCCTAAGTTATGTTATCTTTTGTTTGATCTGTATATTTTTACTGATGCTGCATAACTATTTTTGTTACCAAATAATTACTTTATATGCTATATTTTAAATAGTATATCAATATTAAGACTCTGCAAATATCAAAAAATTTTCGCCTAATGATGTTATAACTCCATAAATTGTATAATTCAACCCAAACTATTTTGGGGATGTGTCTTTTACCAAAGTGGTCACTTTGTCATAGTCATAGACTCAATAGAATGCAAAAAACATATAAAACTTATTCATTCAAATAGATAGCTTACAGGGGGAAACGTTTATAGCTTTCTCTGCTCATAGCTTATGCAGTGAGATGCATCGTCATTTAATTCTTTTATGGTAGATACGATCAAATTTTAATTTACGAAATCTGTAGATACATTTGTTGTGAAAATTCATGCAAATACATCTTTGCAGTGCTAGCAACGGCTTCCACAGCAATAACCTTATTCAAACTGGATCATCCTCCATTATACACAAATCTAACATCATTCCTTGCCAATAATACAAATATTTATCTCTTATAAATATTAATATACATACCCCAAAATACAACACCATTTTCACAATACAGAACCTATCTAATTGTTTCTTTGTTATAAAAATATAGATGAATCCTCGTATACACAATCAAATTTACTTTTAGAAATTTAATTATTTCTATAAACTAACAAATGTTATAACCAATTATATACACACACTAATTAGAATGTCCTGTCGAAACATATTTTGGGCTCTTTTTTCTTTACGTAAGTTATGTTATCTCCTGTTTGATCTGTATATTTTTAGGGATACTGTGTAAGTAATGTTTTGTTATCAAATAAATATTTTTTATGTTATATTTTAAAGAAACCTATTTTAGCATGTCAATATTAAGCTGAAGAAGTCATATGTAAGTTATGTTACCTTTTGTTTGATCTGCATATTTTTAGGGATACTGTGTGTACAGGACCGTCTTAAAAAATTTAATGATCTTAGACAAAATATAAAATAAAGACCTTTTTATAAAATTTTTCTCAACATTTATTTATTGCATTTCATTAAATCAAAGCAAAAAAAGTTATAGTATTCAAAGATTTTTTTAAAATGGGAATTGTGTGTAAATTAGATTTTGCAATGGAAAATTGAGAATGGTGAAGAATATTTTTGCTGTTTTTATTGTATTTAAATTAGGTTTAGTTAATCATGGACCTTTTTATTTTAATTTCACAAATTAATTGATAATTTCACAAAAAAAAATAGATTTTTTAATTAGTAAAACAATACTAAATTTTTTTTAGACCTATGGACCTATGGCAATTGTCCATATTGCCATGGGTAAGAGCCGACACTGTGTGTGTAAGTATTGTTTTGGTACCAAATACTTATAAGTTTTTATGTTATATTTTAAATAGCATGTCAATATTAAGACTCTGCAATATCAAGTTTTTTCGCCTTCGCCTAATGATGTTCTAACTCTATGAATTGTATAATTCAACCCAAACTATCTTTTTGGTGTGAATATTAAGACCCAAGCTATTTTGGTGATGTGTCTTTTTATCAAAGTTGTCACTTTGTCACAGAATGTAAAAAATATATAAAATTTATTTGCTTCATTTTGAAGAAATTTTTACTCCAACCCTACTTCATTTTTTGCTTCAAAATGAAGTCATGAACAGTGTTGCTTCAAATTTGAAGATCTACTGTACATATCTTCATTTTTTGAAGATGAACTTTTTTAATTGTCAATTGGTCCTCGACTTTTATTTATTCTTATCTTTTACCAAAATAAACTATATACTTTAATATAATCCAATTAATTTTTAATGTCAGCTGTTATTTTCATCACAATAATTTAAAATATTAATATATTTAAAACTTATACTAATAAATAAAGTAAAATTACATAATTAATATAAAAAGTCAAATACATAATTAAAAAAAACAAACTAAACATATAAAACTCATTAATACACCATAAACTAAGACTTAATAATCTGGTAAATCATTTCCAGAACCACTAATATCATTAAAATATTTTCCAAAAGAAGTTGATGTTTGAGGAGGTTGTTGAGCTTGCTGTTCTTCACTCCTTTCCAACAAAATTCGAGTTTGTTCGGACTGAATGTATGCACGAACTTTAGGATCTTGTATGGAATTCACATCACAAAATAAAATTTTGTTTTCTTCTTTTTGTTTTTTCAAAGCATAATTCCTACTTTGAATCTCTAAATGTTGATCTCTTTGTGCACTTGTCTTCTTTAACTGCTCCATGAGTTGTTTATTTCCTTCTTCCAAGGTGTTAATAACAAGTGATGTTTGATCATCTTTTTTTCTTTTAAGTTTTGATTTTTTTACTCCAATCGGTCTTTTAGATGAAGATCCACCAATAATATCTTCTTCATCACCTAGATTCAAAGAAAATGAGGACAAACCTGGAGATTCTTGTGTAGCAGAATCAGAGGCTGAATTTGTATCTCCGAAACCACAAGAGTTTGACACCTTTTTTGAAGATGTGTCATTAAACTTTTCAAAATTCTTGATAATATTCCACACATGATCGAATTTCCAACCTCCTTTGTATTTTGGATCATCCACAAACATTAATTTGGCTTGCTTAAACTACATTCCAATTTAAAACAAAAAGACATTAGTGCAAAAATAAGTAAAATATATATCATAATAATCATAAAACACTTACAATATCATTATTTGAAGCACCACTTGGACGTCTGTTCTCACATTGTTTGAGGCATGCATGCAATTTCTTTGTTGCTTTCTCAATAGTTTGAATTCGACAATGAATGGATTTCTTTGTACGTTCATTCCAGCTTGCATTTTTTCCAGCCTCGTAAGCATCTGCCACCCGAGACCAAAACTGGTCGGACGTTTGATAAACACCTGTGATTGGATCTTGAGATATTTCCATATAGACTTGGCATAAGAACTTATCTTCTTCTTGAGTATATCCAGCAGAACGTAATGGCATTTTGTAAAAAGCTAAAATAAATTATAGATTAAAAAAAAAGAGAATAGAATGATTCAAAGTTGTGAATGAAAATGTAGAGCACACTACGTAATTTATACATAATAATAAAGATTCTCATATCTCTCAATTGAGCATGACATGATTTGATAATACAATGAAAAAGTATTCATAAAAACTCTCATTTTTTATATATTATGACATGATGTGATAATACAAAGAAAAAAAAGTTCAAAGATTCTCACATTTTTCAATTTACTATGGATGATTTGATAATGCAATGATAAAGTGATTCAAAGATTCTCACATATTTTATTCTACTATGACATGATTTGATAATACAATAAAAATGTGATTCATAGATTCTCACATTTTTCAGTATAATATGACATGATTTGATAACTCATTAAAAAGTGATTCCAAGATTCTCAAATTATTCAAAATTTCACGAGACTAATAATAATACAAAGAAAAGTGATTCCAAAATTTCTATATATACTAGTAGAAATCAGTTTTAACTTCACACACTCTAAATTTCTATCTTAAAAATGAATTATAATTCCACAAATTCATTATATTTAGATGGTTCTTCATCATCTTCAGATGATGAAAATGTGGAGATGATCAATAGTCTCTACCAAGAAGAATTAGCGATACATCATGCTATCGCAAGTACCTTTGTAATCAACAAAGCAGCCAGGTGATTCATGGAGGTTCAGTTCCTGGACGTTCTTTTATCCACCGCGACAGAGAAAGTGCGCATTGTAGATTGTTCAACGACTACTTCTCGGAGAACCCAACTTACAACGACGCCATGTTTCGTAGGAGATATCGTATGTCTTGTCCTTTATTCCTTCGTATTGTTGATGCGGTTGAAAATCATGACAACTACTTCAAACAACGAAGGGATATAATTGGTAGACTTGGCTTATCATTTCTTCAGAAGACAACTGCCGTTTTTCGGATGCTAGCATACGGTCTACCAGCTGATGCAACAGACGAATACATAAAAATTGGCGAATCAACAGCAATCGAAAGTATGAAAAGATTTTGTCGAGCTGTAGTGGAGATATTCTCAGAGGAGTACTTACGATCGCCAACTCCTGCCGATGTTTCAAGACTCCTACATATTGGTGAAAAACGAGGTTTTCCGGGAATGCTAGGTAGCTTAGATTGCATGCATTGGAAGTGGAAAAATTGTCCTACCGCTTGGACTGGACAATATTCAGGTCGTAGTAGATCACCAACTATAATTCTTGAAGCTGTTGCGGATTATGATCTTTGGATATGGCATGCATATTTTGGGATGCCTGGCAGTAATAACGATATCAACGTGTTGGAATCTTCTCATCTTTTCTCCAATCTCGCCAAGGTATTGCACCTCACGCTCATTATATTATTCAAGGAAATGAATATAATATGGGGTATTATTTGGCCGATGGAATATATCCAAAATGGTCTACCTTAGTACAAACTATTCATGAGTCAATGGGTTCAAAAAAGCAATATTTTTCCACGCGACAAGAAGCATGTCGGAAAGATGTGGAACGTGCTTTTGGAGTTCTTCAGTCACGCTTTGCAATTGTGAAAGGGCCAGTTCGGTTTTGGAAAAAAGAAGTGATACATGATATCATGACCACTTGTATAATTTTACATAACATGATAACGAAGATGGCGTGATCTCGGTGCACCAATTGAAGTTGACGAGAGAAGTTCCACCGAGAGGTTGATATCGAACAACATGAAAATATTCGTTTTCAAGAATTTCTTGCTCGATTTAGAAGAATTAAAGATCAAGCTCATTTCAAGACTTCGAAATGATTTAATTGATCACTTGTGGGAAAAACATATGTCTGATGCTTCTTTTTAAAATATAATGTTTTTATTTATTTATCTTTGTTGTAATAATTTTATTATAAGATAATGTTGAAATTATATTTGGATTATGTTAAAATAAAATAGTTGGGCCAAATTAGTAAAAATGAGAAAGTAGAAGATGTTTATTTATAATTAATGATAAAATGGAGATAGAATATATTTGGAATATTCTTTTTACTAGACAGAAATGAAGCAAACCATTGGAGTGAATGTTACTTCATTTTTTTCTTCATTTTGAAGAAAGTGGAAATTTGAAGATAAAAATGAAGCCAACCATCGGAGATGCTCTTAAAGAGGGAAAACGTTTATATCTTTCTCTGCCTATAACTTATAGAGTGAGAGGCATCATCATCATTTAATTTTCTAATTATAGATACAATCTCAATTTAATTTACGAAAACTGTAAATACATTTATTGTGAAAATTCATGAAAATACGGTTTTGTAGTGCTAGAAGCCTAGAAACAGCTTCCAAAGCTATAACCTTTATTCAAACTGGACCATCCTTCATTATACACAAATCTAACATTATTCCTTGTCAATAATACAAATATTTATGTTTTATAAATATTGATATACATATCCCAAAATACAAAATTTTCTTTTACAAAATGCAAAACCTATTTCATTGTTTTATCTTTGCTATTAAAATTATGTGTGAGCACAGAGCAGATATCCGTAATTTTAAGGATATCCGTGATCCGATCTGCTCCGTACGAATAATTTAATTTCTGATTCGATTCGATCTGTAATCTTCCGGATATTCGGTGTTACGGATATTCATAAAAATCAGTATATTTTACCGGATATCCGATTCGATCCGTCGATCCGGTAAAAAAAAAATTATTTCTTTGAGAAATGTTGAAAGAAAAGAATTTTTTATATATATATTATAATACTTTCATTACAAATTATTTTAAAACTATATACTTTTAAAAATTTAATGACCAAATAATTAATTGGGCTATTTAGGTGAATAACCATATTAAGTTTTGAAATTGGGAAAGTGTGCATTTTTTTAATTAATTTGCGAACCAAGCGATGGACATGGTTGAAGTTACAGTAGTAGCCTCATGTACGAACCGGAAACTATTTCCCTTTGCCCGTAGCCTGTTTTTTTTGTCTCATCTTCTTCTTCTCGGACATATCTTCTTCTCTAGCTTCTTAATTTCAGATTCTCATCACCGCACCACGCTTGACGTCAGACCACCATTTATCCTTCCTGTTTCATCTTTTCTAAAAATAAAAAAAAGCAATTACAAATATCCTAACAAGAGGAAAGAAAGAGACATCAAATAAGGTATTAACACGAGATATTAACTCTAAACAAACAAAGGTTTGAGCATTGAAACTGATGCTGAACCAAATCAGATATTAACAGTAAACAAAATAAAATCAAAACAGGGGGAGTAAAAAGGAGAAGGAGAGAGAGAAACCAGATTTGATAAGCTACGAGACCTATGTCACCTTGGAGACACCATCGCCTCTGGTTAGACATGGAATCGTGATTTGCTTAGCTCTGAGACCACCGCCGCTTCCCCTCTGCCATCTCCGGCTCTAGTTAGCCATGGAAATTGAATTTACTTAGATTTGAGATTTTTTCAATAAACAGAGAACAAGAAGAGAGGAAACACAAAGAGAGATCTGAGATTCGTAAAACAAAATATGAATGGTCCACAATATAAGTAAAAAACAAAATAGAAAATAGATTTTAGTTATTAGGAAGCGTATTCAACCGGATGTGTCAGTTAAACATATCTAAACCTATATTCCCAGTTAACAGAAAGTAGGGATAATATTGGCATTACTGAAAAAACAACAGTGGCATCGCCATTCACC
Source organism: Brassica carinata (assembly GCA_016771965.1). Lineage (NCBI taxonomy): Eukaryota > Viridiplantae > Streptophyta > Magnoliopsida > Brassicales > Brassicaceae > Brassica > Brassica carinata. The sequence continues at coordinate 49,400,989 of CM028692.1, forward strand.
TAAATTAAATATTGTTTCATGTATATCTAGTGCAAATATTCATTTAGTGGATAAAATACCTAAAAATCTATATAGAGATATAAAATTATACATAACTTTATATATACATATATATAATATGTACACTACGGATCGGATTGGAAATTCGTTTTTTTTTAAATGAGTATTTGTGATTTGTTTCTTATTTGACGGATATTGAATTTTAGTATTTGCTTCGATACGTAAAGTTACGGATATCCGGATTTTCCGGATTGAATCATTATCAAATCAAATTTTACGGATATTTTTCTCATCCCTAGTTAAAATATAGATGAATTCCAGTGTAATTAAGTTTAATTTTCGAAATTTCATTATTTCTATTACCAAACAAAATGTTTCCTCCCTAATTAGAGAAACCAAATATATACCCATACTAAATTATAATTTCTTGTCAATTACATGTTTTGAGAATTTCAGTTTTTTTTCTTTATAATTTTTTCTTTTTTGCTTTATGCAGCTTAGGAGTGATAACTCAATAAAAAGATGATAAAAGAAAATATAAATTAAAAATCTTACATGGCGAAATCAACATGATCATAATAGTATCCTGAATAACATAATTATATTATCATAATAATATCCTGAAATAACATAGAAACAAAAACAATCCACAAAAGATTATTCAATAGTCATATTATATATTAGTGCTCGAAATTTCAAAATCCAAATAACAGAAGCCTAACATTAATATCTTACATTAATCCAGCCCTCCTTCAAACGAAGGACCAATTAGTAAACATAAAAGCTAAGCAGTGGTTTGACTCGTCGTCTTCAAGAACCTTCCACACTGTTGCTTGCTCGTAAGACACCAATCTCCCCATGCTTGACGCACATACACCCGCAGGAAGATGAGCATAGCCCTACACAAAAAAACAAGATTCCAAGTCAGATAATGACTTTTCAAGAAAATGGTAAAAGTTTACAATGAAAAAGGAAACAAACCTGTTGCATGATCTTGGGGAACTCAGAGCAAAGAGCTTTACGACCAGACTCGTCTAAGGTCTTGTCTAACGTTATGTCTTGAAGTGCTAGGAGAGTAGTTTCCAGCATGTCTAAACCGGTTTGGTTTGCAAATGTGAAGACCGGTGAAGCCTGGCAAAACAAAGAGTTATTGTCACACACTTATCTCAACAAATTCAAGAACATGTCCCTAGAAGCCCTTCACTCACATTTGTTTTCATAGAGCAGCACAAGATTGCATCGGTATGGCTCCAGAGTTGATGCAGCAAAGTGTCACCACTGATTTGAGAATCAGATCCAAAGAGATCTGCACCAGTGTGAACTCTACAACAGCCATCACAAAGAGAGTTTCAGACTAAACAAACACTTAGATTAGAATATGTAAACCTAGAAAGCTGATTAGTACCTGTAACTCCGGGAGATCCAACGGACAAGAGTGAGAGCTTCAGGGGAAGTGGGAGCAGATATTGGACTGATACAGGAACCAGGACGAGGAGCAATGGCTAGAGCAACCCTCTGAATCGATCCCACTATGTTTCTCACGTACTGGCGTGCCATCGAAGCAACGTTGTCTCTAGTGTGGTTATCAAATGTGAACTGGAATGCTATGGTTAGTACCGACCTAAAGTTACAACCAGTTGGGTCTGCTTCACCTGCCTGACGTGTTGATCCTTCTAAGGATGATGCTAGATCCAATGTACGGTTCACAGATGCACCGTTCTATATCACAGTGAAAGGTTAGAAAATATATGTGATTTGGAATGATCTTTAAATGAGATTTTGATATATTACCGGAGTTGATTTTTGTTCAAGAGGTATGACACGGAAGCCAGAAGGAAGCAAAGGTGCATCATCAGCAAATGATTCATCGATAGGAGCAAAGACAAGCTGTGCACAACCTCCAACTACATCTTCATCAACACCGCTACAAAGCTGGACAAGAACCAAGGATTAACAAAAATGTAAAACAAGAGAACCGAGCAAGCGAGAAGCTATGAAGTAAAAACCTGTAGTAAGTACATATCCCTAGCTAAACCCATGTCTTCAGGTGAGTAAGCGTGACCTTCGAGTCTAACCACCTCAAGGAACTGAAACAAGGAAAGGTTTCAGGACTATCAAAAAGTATTAAGAGGGAAGCAAAAAATTGAAGTTCAGCTGTTTGTCCTTTGGCACCTACCTCTTCATGTTCAACTGTCTGCGCGAGGGGAGAATGACTTGGTTACTCGGGAAGCCACCAGCTCTAGCGCAGGGAACAGCAAAAGGACTTGCTCTGAGGGATGCAGCAGCATAAGCATCCACCCCATAATCAGCCCATTCAGAGCGGTGTTCTCTAAGGAATCGAACCAGCACAGCAGGTGGAACATTCTTGATGCAAGAAAGAGATGCACGTTAGTTAAGTAAAGATCAAAACAGAAAATAAGATTGTTCCAATATTGTTAGAACATGTACCTGCAACAGCATAGATGCCTTGGCACAAAGCACACCACTACCAAAGCTAGGGAGGAATGAGTTGCTGTATTGAGACCCACCAAACTTTCCAGGGGACAAGTTTATCATAACTGTAATATCCTCTGCACCATCACTACCCATTGGCGACCATCCATCATCCACAAAGCCATTAACAGCATCATTGAACCCCCTGAAGTTTATTCATTTTTAACAATTGGAAAGAGAGGAAAAAGACACTTGGCAGTGAAGCTATTTGAATTAAGGTGATGCATACCGAGAGAGTCTTTGACTGAAGGTTCTTAAAACAGCAGGTTGGCGCCCTCCACCGTACTGAACTTCTCCACTTGTCTCTTGTGCAATCTGTCTTACATGTCTCAGCGCCTGTAATAAGAAACCAGACATAAGAAAACACAGCATTGTACCAAGTTGTTGGGGTGGTCATGAATAAACAAGGTTGCTTGAACTTACAGCGACGGTCATTTTCTGAGCAAGAATCTTGGAAGATTCATAGAGAGGTCTCATGACTTCAGGGACACTCAAGGCCTAGGGAAACAAAAAAAAAAACAAGTCAGTAACATATTATTCTTGAAGAGAGCTGATGTGTTTCGAATAGTTTTGCTTACATCCAAATCAACATGGTCAACAATGTGGAGAATGGAACCACCACCATCGCAAGGACGGATGAGAAACCCGCTTGGTCGCATTTCAGCTCTCACAAAGTTTGAAGAAGGTGGCCCGGTGGGACCACCAGTTGCAGTTGTAAGCGACCTCTCACAAACCTGAAGACAGTGAATGAAAGCATCATGAAGTAGTTTAAATGTAGAAACCACAAAAAACATAAAAGCAGATACCAAAACTAACCACATAGCTTCCATCTTCTAAACAAGTGCTGTATCTCAGCGTCCAGAAGTCACGAGCTGCTGCTAATGTTGTTGGAGCATACATCTGATAATTACCAAAGCAAGCCTTAGGAAGAGTTTATAAGGAAGTGCAACTAGATGAATACAAGAATCAGGGAGGACCTGAGTGTATATAAGCTCGATAGTCCCACCGTTTCCAGCAGGAATCACACTCAGAGTATCCACACTTCGACAATCACGGAGCCAAGATGGACGATCTTTGAGGATTTCAGCAACCTTCATGGGCTCTAAACTCACGAGGCCGCAGGCACGTGCTGCAATTCCACTGCAGTTGCGGGAAATAGCGACGATGCCAATAGAATCCGGACCAGGCTACACAATTTTAAACAAGGTTCATCAGTACAAATCTTTTTCAGACATAACAAAAGAACAGCAGAAGATTATACACACTTGACGAGTTTATTACCTTCATCCCAATCATCTGAACCCAGTCAACAGCAGTTCCTGTAGCCTTGGAAAGGAACTCTGCTAGGGCCTCCTCTGCTATCGAAAGGAGACTACAACCACAAAAAAAAATACCATTCAAGGTTGTCACAAAGTGCCAAAAAGCTCAGATATATATATGCAGAAGAGAAGAAAAGCTCACCCAGCTGGGTTGTTAGCATCACGTTGCAGATGCTGCTGAGGATGATTTGGGTTTTGCTGTTGATGTTGCTGACCACTTACTACGACCACAGACTCACAGCTGTTGTCTGTGGTCGTCCCAGAAGCCTACAGTGCGAAGAAATGTAAGCAAGAAATATAATAGAATAATAACATAAAAAAGAGACTAAGGTGAAGAAGTGTTTACAGTGTGGAGTTGGTGTTTCATGTGGCCATTCTCATAGACCAAGTGAGAAACTTGCTTCTGCAGACGATCATTCTCTTCCATCAAGAGTTTATTCATAGCATTGAGCTTTCTGTTCACTGTCTGGAGACGAGCAGCTTCTTTCCTCTGCTTCTCTCTACATCTAAAACCAAGCACACCAAAAGCAACTCTAATAACTCAACTATGCCAACAAATATGTTACATGTATATGTGAATAAATGGTAGTGGATGAACAGTGACAACATATTAAACCACCCCCTATGATATAAAGACGCGAAGATAATGTATTTTGTCCAATTCATATCTTAATAAATGATAACAAACGCATTCAAAGACAATTTTATTAGATGTCACTTTCTTGCATTTAAAGTTTCCACTGTGTCAAAGCTTAAAACCAAACATGAGGGGATTTTTACAAGACATGGATCTACATTAAAATTCAAAACATGATGATCACTGAGATCTAAAAAGATTGTCAGATCAAAACACTATGGAAAATTTTGTCAACATTTTTTTGTCTTTGTGAACTTAATTACAAACAGAAAAAGACAATCTTTAGGTAAAGAAAACAATGAATCTAACAGGAAAGAAAATGATTTGTAGTAACTTTCTCACCTGCGGTTCTGAAACCAGACTTTGATCTGTTTAGGCTCGATGTTGGAGAGAATGGGACATTCTCGTATGAGTTGCTGTCTTCTGAGAGAGCTAGGCTTAGGACACTCAGTGTAAACTCTCTCAAGAGCTTCCACTTGCTCGGGCGTGTACCTAACGTACTTGCCGGAGTCCAACCCTTTGTCCGGCGACTCTCTGTGCATCGTGTGGACCATCATAGCTCAAAAAGAAAGGTCTAAACTTTTAAGAGATTTAAGGCAAAGACCCAGATGGGAGTTTCAAGTTAAGGAAATGAAACTTTCGTGGGATCCTAGTTGCTTTCAAGGGTAGGCTCTCTGTGTAGAGAGAGCCTCCACTAACGTTCATGAGATAAATGGTGGGAAGAAAAAAAAGAGTTTGGGAAAGAAGGAAAAAAGATATGTTTTTAAAATTCTTTTTGTGCTTTCTTTCGTTCTTTCGGTTAATTTTTTTTTTTTTTTGGAGAGAAGAGAGAAAACGCTAGAGAGCAATGGCGAGAGGAAGGAGAAGAAGATAAGAGGAGCAAGAAAAGGGAAGCAAAGTGGTCTCTATCTCAGGCGCCAATCTCGAGATCCTTTTAAGACATGTACAAAAACATTTAAACTTGTAATAAAAGAAATTATTTTTTTTCTGAGGCGCGAGAGAAAGAAAGTTGAATTTGATAAAAGCTTTAACTTTTAGGGATTATACCTAAATTAAAGTAACACTTCTCCTACAAAATACAATATTTTTGGGTATTAATTTAAGGATCTGTTTTTTTTTTTTTAATTTAAGGATCTGTTTAGATTACTAATATCTTGTTGTTAAAGGACAAAATTGTTTTGTACTTAATTTCGAAGTAGATTTTTTTGAATAAAAGTACAAATTGGTGTTGTTATATATGCACAAAATCACTAATTTTGTTTTGTAGTATCGATTAAACAAATTATTAGCAATTAATTAAATTAGAGGTGCAGCATGATAAAAGGGGAAAAGACCATAAAGGAGAAAAAGCCAACACACGCAAAACAGTGTCTGCCAAAACCCATCTGTGTTTTTACTCAACCTAGAACAGTAATGATAAAAATTTATATAAAATAGAAAGCAACTAACTAAATAAGGAGGCAGAGAGACAGGCCAATCTTTGTTTTTTCGTTACTTTCCAATTTAAATTTTTTATTTATTCGAGAGAAAAAATGGTTGAACAAAAAAGGGTGTCTTTATCTCTGTGAGAAGGACATAGCTTGTTTCTCTCTCTCCTATTTTCTCTACTCTCTGGTTATCATCATGATGGTGATGCAGATATCTGTACATGTACAATAATATTATCATGATATATATGTGCATGATGATGTAATTGATGTTGATGATATTGCATGAGGAAAATTATGTGGATTTTCATTGCTCGCGTGAGAAGCGTGAAGGGCCTCTAATTTTTTTTTTAAAAAAGTAAACAGTTATGAAATAGAAGAAAAACAGAAGTATTATGATTTTTTGGCTATATTAGTATTATCATTTTGGGGGCTTAAATAATTTGACAAGGCTTTCAATTGTTAAGTATATATTTTCAGTCAGTTTTAACTTTAAGTAGTTATGGTTCGGATTCAATTTAACTTTCATCGTTCAAGTTCTCAAGGATTAAAAGGGAGTAGACAGGTGTGGCATTGTTTAAGTACAATCTGTGCTTGCTTGTGTAAAATATCAACTTGTACAGAATAAATGTCCGGACAAAGGGATAGCTTCTTATAAATACGATACACGTCTTAATATACTGTGGGACAAGATAAAAGAATACGTATTTTTATATATAATTATATGTTAATAAAGAGAAAGAGAGAGTAATAAAAATTAAATGACATGTGAGGTCTCATCATGAGTCCAACTTTGTGCATGCGCTTCGATTTTCTACATGGCAGAAATACCCACGTAGCCACCTATACGCCTTTTTCTTCTATTCTCGACTGGCTAACCTTTTGTTTAAAATAAAACTACTAATACTTTTTCTCTGTTGAATACACCCAAATATATATTCTTTTCAAGTTCCATTCTTTTCACAAAAAACCACTTAACATTATTGACTACGAGGTTTCTCATCGCGCCACTCAAACACGTTTTTCTTTTGAGTTTACAGTTTATTTCGCATCATGAGGCATTAAGTTATACTTCATGTGTACATCGTATGTATGAACTACGGCATAAGGAAGTTGTTGGGCTAAACCTAGTATTCGGTTTTGGTTGTTTAATATCCAAGGCTAATAAAGAAATGAAAAAAGACTAAAATGGTTTGGACTTGTTTAAAAGAATTTCACTTAACCCAAGTGTTGAACGGTATACCTAATTTTTGCTACCAACATAACAACAGATTTAACATATATCTTCATCTGGCAAATTAATTTGTCTTAAGAAAAAGTGAAAATACGTCCCATTCAGTCCTTTTATCAGTTTGTGTTATCAAACCTAACAAATGATTTTCTCAAAAAAAAAACTTAACAAATGCTGTTATATAAATTATCTGTAGATTTACATACGTAATAAAAATCAATAGCCCTTGCACATGCATTTAAAAATCAAAAGAAAGTATGTTTGATTTACAATACATTATACGAGCAAATTAAAGAGTAACATAGAAGGAAAAAGAGTTGTTTTTTAACAAACAGAAATAGAGTTGGTCATAGTTTGATCTCAGATGTTGTATTTTGTAATGCTATCCTATACATCAGCTTGTTTTTTCTGAAAATGGACTTACAGAAATGAATAAGAGTTTTCATAACCTGATAAAAACAATGTGTTTAAGTGATTATATATCATATTTCAGCTTAGTTGTTTACTGAAAATGGACACATAGAATTTTATCGTAGAGGGATATTCTCAACAATCAACATAAGATAAATCTAATTCAAAAAAAAATACATGATAAATCTAGCATAACGCATTCGTAGAAACGACCACATTTATAGCTTAAATATACTGGCCTAATAATTAAGGAGTCGGCATTTTGCATTTTGACTGTTCTCTGTTCCCTCGCCTTGAATCCTCCGAAAGGGATATAGGACCCATAACACATTATGTATTATGCAGTGCTCTTTCCTAAAAGGCTTTGGATGCTTTCATAATAAGGAAATAAAAAGTATAATTAGAGTGCGTAGTTTGGTTGCTGGAGAAAAAAAGAATGTCAAAGCTTTTAATTTGACAATGTCTATCTTTACAAAATAATAATTGGCTTTATATTTTTATTCGTGGTGTCAACTTTTTATTTTTAGCAAGAGGCATGGAGCATAAGAGTACCCCACTGGGCCAAGTCCACTTACTCTTGTTCCCATGTCAGACACTACATATATTGCTTGATTTTCCAAATTTTCAATGTTTTTCATTCCCACTAGGTATATTATTCATCTTTCTAGAGCTCCATACAAATGGACTGGTAGATCTGAGCTTGTATCTTGTTTCATACGTGAATTATATATGTATGAAGTTCATGTTTTTATTAGTTCCATTTATGTATCTTTGTTACAAATTATGTACTTTTTGTTTGTCAAACAAGTGTAATTGGACGTTCGACGCTCTCGAGATATCAAATTTCATGGAGTTGAGGTTAGAACGAAAAAAAAAGATGATATATACAGTATACTAATGTAATATTTCCGAAGAAGTTGAGACCATGGTGCAGTCTAATGTCTAGTTTCGATTTAGACTAATCAGTGTTTATTATGATCAGTCGAATTGAAAATATTGCAATGTTGGATCGAAATCAGGGATCTATTTTCGTTGACCACGACAAGATTTACATGGTATATATAACTATAATAAATGGCGTGTTAAGCTGTGCGCATTCTGTCAAAATGCATGTTATGTAAGTAGTTTATAAAACCAAATACTAAAACTAAGAATCCATTCATTATGATATATATAAATTACTTGTTGTGTAGTTTTAAAAAGCTTATAAAAACAGCAAAGCATCCCTCATAGCTAATCAAGCTTTATTATCAATCTCCATATATACGATACAAGGTAAACCAAAAACAAAACATGAGTTTACTCCAGAAATGGGAAATCGATGCAGTAATGATATTGAAATCACGCACTCAATGGAAAGGAAAAGCACAAGTGTCTTTGTACACCACTCTATGGAATGAAATGAAAGTTAACAGAAAGTCAAATGAAAAGCCCTATTTTTGCCACAAGTCACAATTGTGTTCTTCTTGCTTTGCTTCATTCTCACATCTCTCTCTCTCTCTCTTCTGTTCCTATTGTTTTAAGGAATGAGAGAGAGGTGGAGGGAGGGACCCATGCATGGGCATGATAGAGGTGTAAAGTCAGGCATGGATAGAAAAGAAGCCTCCAACTTTGATAGGCTGCTCATGCATATATAGTATCGATCATATAATATTCATATATATGCATATAATAATATGAGTGGGATTAAAGTTTGTGGATATCACTCGCCATGAGGTTAACAATAAAGCTTATAAAAGACGTACTATAATTCTAATTTTTGTTCATTACGTCATATGACAACATCGAATACGATTTGATTAATCAAGAAGAAGAGTAGAAGATGATCGTATTCATTCATATAAGCATTCATTAGTCAAAATAACTACACATTACATATATCTTTAAAAAAATTTAACCAAATTATAGATTTCTATCGCTGGTTGTTTTTTTTGCTTAACTATATCGCTGATTAACTGTAAGAAGAGAGAGCGAGTTGGTTCAATTTCTATTTTTATCCTTTTATCAACGTCTCTTTCTCTATACAATTTACAAGCCACATTTTAACTATAGAAAAGGTTATCAGAAACAAAAAATTAAGTTAGAAAAGCGTTATTAGCAGCAACATAATTTTATTAACATGACAAGAAAATGAAGTTCGCTATAAAAATATGTGTAAACATAATGGGACAGCCAGAATGTGACCCACGTGTTTAAAACTGATATTCTATCTAGCAAAATATGGCATCATCATATATATCAAATCCGAAGAAGTTGAGACCATGGTGCAGTCTAATGTCTAGTTTCGATTTAGACTAATCAGTGTTTATTATGATCAGTCGAATTGAAAATATTGCAATGTTGGATCGAAATCAGGGATCTATTTTCGTTGACCACGACAAGATTTACATGGTATATATAACTATAATAAATGGCGTGTTAAGCTGTGCGCATTCTGTCAAAATGCATGTTATGTAAGTAGTTTATAAAACCAAATACTAAAACTAAGAATCCATTCATTATGATATATATAAATTACTTGTTGTGTAGTTTTAAAAGCTTATAAAACAGCAAAGCATCCCTCATAGCTAATCAAGCTTTATTATCAATCTCCATATATACGATACAAGGTAAACCGAAAACAAAACATGAGTTTACTCCATAAATGGGAAATCGACGCAGCAATGATATTGAAATCACATAGTGAAAGGAAAAGCACAAGTGTCTTTTTACACCACTCTATGGAATGAAATGAAAGTTAAGGAAAAAAAGTCAAATGAAAAGCCCTATTTTTGACACAAGTCACAATTGTGTTCTTCTTGCTTTGCTTCAATCTCACATCTCTCTCCCTCCTGTTCCTATTGTGTTCGGAGAGAGAGAGGTGGAGAGAGGGACCCATGCATGGGCATGATAGAGGTGTAAAGTCAGGCATGGATAGAAAGGAAGTCTCCAAGTTTGATAGGCTGCTCATGCATATATAGTATCGATCATATAATATTCATATATATGCATATAATAATATGAGTGGGATTAAAGTTTGTGGATATCACTCGCCATGAGGTTAACAATAAAGCTTATAAAAGACGTACTATAATTCTAATTTTTGTTCATTACGTCATATGACAACATCGAATACGATTTGATTAATCAAGAAGAAGAGTAGAAGATGATCGTATTCATTCATATAAGCATTCATTAGTCAAAATAACTACACATTACATATATCTTTAAAAAAATTTAACCAAATTATAGATTTCTATCGCTGGTTGTTTTTTTTGCTTAACTATATCGCTGATTAACTGTAAGAAGAGAGAGCGAGTTGGTTCAATTTCTATTTTTATCCTTTTATCAACGTCTCTTTCTCTATACAATTTACAAGCCACATTTTAACTATAGAAAAGGTTATCAGAAACAAAAAAAATTAAGTTAGAAAAGCGTTATTAGCAGCAACATAATTTTATTAACATGACAAGAAAATGAAGTTCGCTATAAAAAAATATGTGTAAACATAATGGGACAGCCAGAATGTGACCCACGTGTTTAAAACTGATATTCTATCTAGCAAAATATGGCATCATCATATATATCAAACTCGGAGTTTGGTTCGGAGCGCTACTTAAACCTTAAATATCTTCTTTTTTGGTTCAAATATAACATAAAATAGAGATGCAGATGGTTGGAAATGGTGGTGGCTTGATTGTTAAGAAGGGAAGTGGCATGTAGAAAGGAGTATAGTAGATCCCACACCTAAATGGTGGTGGCTTGATTATTAAGAAGGGGTGGCATGTAGAAAGGAGTATAGTAGATCCCACACCTAAATGGTGGTGGCTTGATTATTAAGAAGGGGTGGCATGTAGAAAGGAGTATAGTAGATCCCACACACACCCATGAAGATGAAGAAAAGATATATGCATTATTCTTTGCTAACTCTCTTTTCCAATGAAGCTTGGTAGCAATCATTCCTTATAAATAATTTCAGTTATATATCTACACACACACACCGTGACATGCGACGCCACTCAATTGTATCGGTGTGTGACCTAACACACAATACATAGAACTTTTGATGCAACATTTGGAAACATTCCAATATCTTGTATTCTTGTTACTATTTTCTGATATTTATCATTTTTTTCTCTGAAAAACATATATTTTCATTTTATTTATACTTGATTCTTTTGCGAAGTAAGGAATTCATACGTTGTTTGTATTTAACGTATTAAATTTATGGTTCCCTGTAGTTTTAGTAACAGTTTTCTATTTCAATTTGATATATATTGTATGGAGCATCATAGATGTTCAAGCCACTAAACTATTACATGGAGCATTATTGTAGACGGTTTCAAATACAATTACATCACACAAACTAATACATGGCTGGTAAGACCAATACGAAAAGTTGTTTTTTTTTTTTGTGTTTCAGTTTCATCCTCTTTTGAGAATGATGATTAACCTAAATATGGATTTTGAAAAAAACAATTACATATTTATGTCATATTTTGAAATTTTGCTCAAAAGAAAACATCCCATGTTATGACTTTGACATGATTAGTGAGCAAATTTGTGTTATCTGTGGATAGCTGTTTTAACTCATGAAAGCTTCGTCCAGTAATTATTTTGATTTTGTATGGCTGAAATTTTGTTTTACAAGTCTTTGAAAATATTCACATAAACCATGTAAGTCCGAAGAGAGACAGTAACTAAAGCGCAATAAGCCAAGTAGCCAACAACCCAAACTTCAGCCAGAAGCTGTCTGAAAATCAAAGCAATGCTTTTAAGGAACCTTATTAAATCAAGAATTTTTATAAAAGTTATATACAAAAGGGCGCAAGAGAACAAAACATGACTTCTGATAATGTAAACTGTCTGGAAATGAAATGATTATGCTTAGTGCATAATAAAGTGACAAACTAAGAAAGAATTTTTTTTCGTCTATGAATTTTATTGATGAAACAGAAAGATACAATAAGTCAAGAAACAAGATAATCACAAGGAGATACAAAGATCAATGACATACACTAGAGGTACACATTGTTGATGATCGCTGACAAAACCATAGAGCTTTGATCAGAACCTTTTCAAGCGAGCATCAAATGCTTTCCCGCACAACATAAACGACGGAGACAGGTTTCAGTGTTCGAAAGATCAAACATGGCATTCTCCATAAAAGATGAGTCTCAATAAGGGAACATCATGGGTTGAAAATATCCCCGATTAGAGTGATCAAACAAACTCCGCATACCGTTGAACAATCCAAACCCACAACGTAACATCGAACATGCTTCATCCAATAGACATTCAGGACAAAACAAAGCCACAACTACCTAACAGCTTCAAAACAATTTAAGGACGACAAACCTAAACATTAAGGGATAATTGACTCCAATCAAAGCTCTATCCATAGTTATAACAGAGATCTTTAACCGAGAAGAGAAATTTAAAGCCCAAGCAAGGGAAGCTAAGCCTAAACAAACGAAACTTTAAATCCCGAGTAAAAATACAACCAAAATTCGGCGATTGTACAGGAAAACGATAAGAGGCAAAGGATTCAGACCATCAGAAAACAAAGAGGAAATAACACGCATGAAAAAAATCTAAACCCAAAATCAAAAGGCAAAGAGAACAGGAAGAACTAAGATGAAACCGATGCATGCAAGATCATTTTCTCAAATGGCTCTCAAGGGATCAGATTTTTCTTTTCTAATCAAGGGATCAGATTTTTCTAATATGACCCATGCCATTTTCTTTTTAATAGCTCTGGAATATATTAAACTTTTTAAAACTTGTTGGGGCATCCAAATCAAATTGTCACACTCGTGAATTCAAGTATAAACTACTGGTAAAGAGACACTAGAGATGGTTCTTGATGATGAATCCGTAAGTATTACTTCAAAAAATTTAAAAAATTTGAAAACAAAAATTTTCCTTCAGATTTTCTAAACATACAATCAACATGTTCATAAAATGTTTACAAACATATTCAAATATTACAGTATATCAAAAATTGTATAAAATATTATGACCAAATATACAAATCAAAAATATTTTATTTTAATAAAAGATAAAACTTAATTACTTATTTATTTTTATGTCAATTTAATACATTAATTTGACTTTTGCATTTTAGGAATAAAAACCCACCTGATCTGAATTAGTAGATGTTAAAACACATACCTAGATTCAAACCAAATCTATATTTTTGGATCGGTTTCAGTTTAGATAAAATGGTGTGTAATTCGAATTCAGCATATACCGGAAGTATGCATAAATTCAATATGAATTATTTGAAAAGCGTTTATTGTTGATCAAAGAAACAATTACAAGATTTAGGTCAAATCGGCAAGAACAAAAAGAACAATATAGACCCTAGTTCTTGTGCCATAAGCGTAGATTTTGTGAATACCCATATCGGGTTCTGGCTCTTCCTTTATATACATGTCCTCTTTCATTTTCTCCTTCAAGTTGGTCTAGTGTTATGCCGACCTTAATCTAGTTGGGCCAACTTTAGCTGAGGCGACCATAATTGATCTGGGCGGAATTAGACCGTGAAGAAAAAAATGCCGAGTTTTGTTATTCGATGAACTATCGTAGATTCTCTATAAATTAATACTCGATAAATTAATAATTTCTATAAATTAATAAATTTATTCGGTCCTGAATTGGAGCGGTTCAAAATAAGAAATAAATCGATAAAATAATAAAATAATAATTTTTTAGAAAATTCTATTTAAATATATGGTGCTATTAAAATAATAAACTAATAATATATATATATTATATAAGTACAAACTAAATATTATATTGTTGGTTTTATATTCACAATAAAAATACCTCTATTTTTTTCTTAACGTTTCAATATATTTTGATAATATTTAGTAAAATTATATCGAAAATCACATATAAGTTATATAAAACATAAAATATAAACCAAGTAATATAATAAAACAATATAACATTCAAATTTCTAAAATTTTATAAATGTATATACGGTAAAATCAAATATATATTTATTTTATAAATAAAAATAGAATGAGGTTGGAGATGCCCTTAGTACCGTGAGTGCAGTCTAATGTCTAGTTTCGATTAAGACTAAGCAGTGTTTAACTGTTTATTATGATCAGCTGAATTGAAAATATTGCAATGTTGGATCGAAATAAGGGATCTATTTTCGTTGAACACAACTTTTCTACAATCACTACAAGATTTACATGGTATAACTATAATAAATGGCGTATTAAGTTGTGCATTTTGTCAAAATACATCCATTCATTAATGCGATTTATATATAAATTACTCGTTGTGTTATAAAAGCTAAATAACAACAGCAAAGCCTCCATCATAGCTAATCAAGCTGTATTTGATAAAAAAAAAAAGCTAATCGTATCAAGCTTTATTATCATCTCTATATATAGTTATATACAATACAAGGTAAACCAAAAAACAAAACATGAGTTTACTCCATAAATGGGAAATCGATGCAGCAATGATATTGAAATCACACACTCAATGGAAAGGAAAAGCACAAGTGTCTTTGTATACCACTCTATGGAATGAAACGGAAGTTAATAAAAAGTCAAATCACAAGCCCAATTTTTGCCACAAGTCACAATTGTGTTCTTCTTGCTTTGCTTCATTCTCACATCTCTTTCTTCTGTTCCTATTGTTTTAAGGAATGAGAGAGAGGTGGAGGGAGGGACCCATGCATGGGCATGATAGAGGTGTAAAGTCAGGCATGGATAGAA
The DNA here is from genome assembly GCA_016771965.1 of Brassica carinata. Classification (NCBI taxonomy): domain Eukaryota; kingdom Viridiplantae; phylum Streptophyta; class Magnoliopsida; order Brassicales; family Brassicaceae; genus Brassica; species Brassica carinata. The sequence continues at coordinate 49,416,228 of CM028692.1, forward strand.
AAGAAGCCTCCAACTTTGATAGGCTGCTCATGCATATATAGTATCGATCATATAGTATTCATATATATGCATATAATAATTATGAGTGGGATTAAAGTTTGTGGATATCACTCGCCATGAGGTTAACAATGGAGCTTATAAAATACGTCCCACAAATATAATTTTTCCATTGCGTCATATGACAACATCGAATAGGATTTGAAGAATCATGAAGAAGAGTAGATGATCATTTCCATAAAACAACGGACTCGTTAGTCAAAGATGTCCATATTCATTCATCTAAGCATTCGTTAGTCAAAATAACTAAACATCACATAAATCTTAAAATTATCTTAACCAAATTATAGATTTCTATCCCTGAGTAATTTTATGCTAAACTATATCGCTGATGTGCAAATATAATGGGACAGCCAGAATGTGATCCACGTGTCTAAAACTGATGCTCTATCTAGCAAAATATGGCATCATCATACATATCAAACGCTACTTAAACCTTAAATATATTCTTTTTGGTTCAAATATCTATAGCATAAAATAGAGATGCAGATGGTAGGAAATGGTGGCTTGATTACTAAGAAGGGAAGTGGCATGTAGCTAAAGGAGTATAGTAGGCTGTAGGCCTTTCATATTATTTAGATCCCACAACCATGAAGATGAAGAATAGATATGTACATTAGTACTTTGTTAGCTTTCTTTTCCAATGAAGCTTTGTAGCAATCATTCCCTTATATATAATTTGAGTTATATATCTTACACACACACACACACACCGAAACAGACGATACCACTCAATTGTATGGGTGTGTAACCTGACTCACAACACATAGAACTTTTGATGCAGTGGACATTTGAAAACATTCCAACTTCTTATATTCTTGTTAATATTTTCTGTTATTTATCATTTTTTTCCTCTGAAAACATATATTTCCTTGATTTTTTGGGAACTTGTAAGGATTTCATACGTTATTTTTATTAAGGTTTTAAATTTATGGTTCACCAGTAGTCTTAATAACAATTTTCTATTTTTTATTTGATATATATATATATATATACTGTATGGAGCATATTATACATAGATGTTCAAGCCACTAAACTACATCGCGCATTATTGTAGACTGTTTCAAATACAATTACATCATACAAACTGATACATGGCTGGGAAGAACTGTGTTTCAGATTCATCATCTTTTGAGAATGATGGGTACCTCTGTATTATTATTAACAACCTAAATATATATTTTAAAATAAATAATTACATATTTATGTCATATTTTGAAATTTTGCTCAAAAGAAAACATCCCATGCTATGTGACTTCGACATGATAAATGAGCAAATTTGTGTTATTTGTGGATATATCTGTTTAACTCATGAAAGCTTCGTCTGGTAATTGAATGATATGTATACCTATAAGTCAAAATTTTCCTTCATATAGAAACTCGAGAAGGAAACATATGTGTCACTATACTTATTTTGATTTTGTATAAATGATATTTTGTTTTACAAGTTTTTGAAAATATTCACATAAACCGTGGTCCAAAGAGAGACGGTAACTAAAGCGCAATAAGCCAACAACCTAAACTTCACCCAGAAGCTGTCTGAAAATCAAAGCAATGCTTTTAAGGAACCTTATTAAATCAATAATTTTTATAAAAAGATTATACACAAAAGGTTGCAAGAGAACAAAACATGGCTTCTGATATGTAAACTGTCTGGAAATGAAATGATTATGCTTACTGCATAATAAAGTACAAACTAAGAAAGAATATTCTACCCTTGTTTTTGAATTGAATGTAAAATTATATTTAAATCAAGCTTGGTTACAGACTTTTTAGACATATTTTCTTGATGATCCGATGAAACAAAAATGTAAGCCGTATACAATGTCGCCTACAGTTGTCTACATCTATATTCCTCTCGAACGTCTTTTTTCTTATTTTCGTGTGAGAAAAATGATAGCTATTAATGATGTAACATCTCTGGAAGAAGTTAGAACTTTTCAAAACTGGTTGGCGCATCTAAATCAAATTGTTACACTCTTGGATTCGAGTATATGCTACTAGTGAAGAGACACGGTTCTTGCTGATGAATCCAGTGTAAATTCAATTTTTTTTAATAAAATTGACAACAAAAGTTTCCTTCAGACATTCTAAACATATAATCAACAATTTTTATAAATAATTCTTCTCATATCATATTAAACAAAGCAAACAAATTATAAAAACCTATTAAAAATTACAATATATCAAAAAACATTATAAAAGATTATGACCAAAAAGATAAATTAAAATTAATTTATTTCAATAATAGATGACACTTAATTACTTATTTTATGTCAATTTGTTACATTTGAGACTAAATCCGTGTTAATACACATACCTAGATCTAGATCCGAACCGAACCTAAATTTTTTGGTCGGTTCTGGTTTAGGTAAAATGGCCAGAGACCCACATGCCACGTAAAGACATCAAAGAAACACCGAAGTAAAAGCTAGGCTACATCAAAAATGGTCTTGTGACGAAGTGAGTAACTCAAAGGCCCAAGGATGGATGAATGATCTCAAAACCGTCAAACAAGAAAGATAAAGACATTTAGGCAGTCTTGGGTATTTTGACAGTAATTCTAATATGTTTAAAGGGTAATATGGGTATTTGACTCATTCAGACTCTTGCCCAAGTAAGTTTACCAAGAATGGTCATCAAGAATGCTTGACGACCGTAAAACCCATCGAAGCTTAGCAGAGGAATCTCCCTTTCTCTCTACTGTCGAATTGTTTCTTGTAGCCATAAGGTAAAATGCTTTGCCTTTCTTTCTCTTCTACCCCTGTATGAAATTTCCCTTTTGATACTTTCCTTAAATGTCAAAAACAAATACCCTAAACTAAGGAACTTTCATTTTAGGGTTTGTTTCCTGTCGATTTCGATTCTTCATTTCGTATTCCATATCTTGTGATGAGTTCGTTGACTTGTCTAAATTATAGTTGAAAGGAACATAATGTCTCAGTTTACACATGGTTCTTGGTTATCTCATTTATGATATTAAACTATACTTCTGCGCCGCACAATGTTGCAGTTTAGTTAGCTAACTCGTGTGAGAGAAGAGCGCAATGAGCTGCTTTAGTTGGTGCGGGAGTAACTCCAGACCAATGCAACCGCACAACCCAGCAGGTAGATCTGGTTCTTGATCTCAACATCATTGCTTGTCACTATCAAAGAGATGATCAGTCAGTAGTTCAGACGCAGCATATTGCTGTAGCAGCCATTCCGGTGGATGAACTGAGAGATATAACCGATAACTTCTGTTCGAAGGCTTTGATCGGTGAGGGTTCATATGGAAGAGCGTTTTACGGTGTTCTTAAAAGCGGTATGGCAACTTTCATCAAGCAACTTGACCCTAGTAAGAAGCTAGATCAAGAACTTATGTCCCATGTATATGCTACAAAGCACCCTAAGTGTGCCCACCACTTTTTTTTTTGTTACTGACAATGAAAGTTTTTCAACAGATATCATTCCACTTGTGTGTTATTGTGTTTGATGGCCCTCTCCGTGTTCTTGCTTATGAGTATGCTCCTAATGGATCTCTTCATGATATTCTTCAGGGTGAGTTAGATTAAAAGCAAAACCATTGTCTTAGAAACATCTTGAAGCTAATCTCTTTTGTGCAGGCCGAAAAGGTGTCGCAGGAGCACTGCTGCCAGGTCCTGTTCTGACGTGGCAACAGAGAGTCAAAATCGCTGTTGGCGCAGCCAAAGGACTTGAGTATTTGCATGAAAAGGAGGTTATCCACCGAGACATCAAATCCAGCAACATACTCCTTGTTGATGATGATGTTGCCAAGATTGCTGATTTCGACCCGTCTGATCAAAACCCTGACATGGCTGTCCGCCCACATTGTTGTCGCGGACTAGGAGCCTCTAACTTTAAAGCTCCAGAGTAAGTGCCCTTTTAGATAACATTCTTTATTAAGATATTTTTTTTTCAATGGTCTTGTTTGGTTCTTAATGCTCTGAAGTTAAGAGGCACTAATGCGTATTCGCTTTTTTCTTATCATTGTTCTTCTCACTTCCGAATCATTTCGGTTGTGTTTCAGGTACATAATGACGGGAAGGTTGACCAAAAAGAGCGATGTGTACGGTTTTGGCGTTGTTCTGCTGGAGCTCCTTACAGGTCGTAAACCAGTTGATCATACCTTACCGCGTGGACAACAAAGTCTAGTGAGATGGGTAATGTTTAGTGCAGTCTTCTCTGCTTCTGATTCCAGTATATGCTTGCAGTGATAAGAAAAAGCTTTTAAGAAGACCAATTTTAATATGAATTCATTCGGTCTGTTAAAAATGCCAAAAAGAGGCCTATAAAACTGAAAGATTATTGATGTCAAAACAACCAAAGAAGCTGGAAAAAATCAAGAATAGATTGACTATATACTCTGAATATTTCCTGAAAGTGAAATATTTGTTCACTCAATAATAACAAATATTTGTGTGTTTGTCTAAGGCAATTCCTAAACTAAGCAAAGACAAAGTGCAGGAATGCGTTGATGTAAGACTACTCAGAGAGTACCCTCACAAAGCTGTAACCAAGGTAGTCTCATAGTTTTCCTTTCATTATTTCATTGGAGCATCAAAGATTTGATTTTAGAAAAGAAAAGAAGTGATACTTGGTGTCTGCATTCTTCTTTATGATTGTTGAAACATTTGAATATCAAGTTTGATCATATATATGGTGTGATGTTATGATGTTCAGTTAGCTGTGGTGGCTGCATTCTGCGTGCAATATGAGGCAAAGTTAAGACCAGACATGAGCAATGTGGTGAAGGCACTTGAAACTCTCTAAGACTCCACTTTTATATCAGGGTTTTAACTTTATAATGTTCTTACTTATGTTTCGCTTTATCTCTTTTGTGTGTTTATGCTTTGTTATCATCTTTTATTCTACTAATTCTCTTTCATTAATGATTTAAACAATGTATGTGTCTATCATTCTGTATCTCATATTTTTATCTTTTATGGTTGGTGTTATTTTTGGAGTTTATGCAAATCAATTTTGAAATGAGGACAAACAAACATTGTATATTAGAAAGTTCTGAGTCGAACACTTTTAGATATTGCTACAAAAATGGGCATCGAGACCCTCTCCATCCAAAAAAGGAAAAACTCATAAGGATTCTGGACTAGGGGAAGGTCTAATCATGGAAGGCATTTTCAGAAGTCTTTCTCTTTCCATCTTGTTCTTGAAAGAGTGCTTAGGCGTTATGGACATCTTGTTCATTGAGTAATCAAGATCACCCTCCTCTTCATCACTCTCCTCATCCCCGTTCACAATTATCTCAGCATCCTCCTCATCATCATCATCATCTTCGTCATAGGTCGGTCTCACCATCGACCAGTAGATGAAATTCGGGGAGATATAGCTTTAAGATCAGCCAAGACAGCGCAAAAACAGAGTAAGAAGACACGAAACCACCATTTAAGATAACAATCAACGGAAGTGATCGAAGATAGTGAATAACCTGTTAGAGCTTTTCAGCAAACAAGGGTCAAAGGGGAAGAATGTATCAAGCCTCTCACGCCCGCCAAGCACGGGAGAGCTCAGACTCAAGTAAGTCATCGAAAATGAAGGAGTCTGAGACGACGAACATGCCACCTGCTTTAGCTTGTTTAAGGAACTCTGCAACTACGGATGGAAGGCATACCTATTCTCAAAACAGAATTAGTTGCAAAAAGCTTATCATGAGTTTGATACTTTCAGAACAGTTCCAAAAACAGATGGGATCAGAGTATGTAGCTCACCATCAATGGGTTTAGTTTGTGCATTAAAATTAACTCCAATGGTATAAGCTGGGACCGAAAGAGAGGAACATCTAGGATGGATCTCATCCGGAAGCAGAGCACATACATGATCGCCTGTGTTCACAGAACAGAATCAGATGCGGGTTTGATAATTGTGAAATGATATTTAGGAGGATGAGACAACGACGTTATGAATGTAAAATACCTGGCATCCAGAGTAGAAAATCTGATGTGCTTCAGGCCTAACATCCTCATGGCAAGTTCTACAGTAATCCGCACACTCATCTACCAACCTAATATTTTAAGACATAAGACACAAAACAATCAATGTTGCAATAGATTGGAGCTACTATCAGATGAAACGTTTACAATTGAGGTGACATTAATTAGCAATCGCTTTAAACCTTTTTAACATGGTAGCCACATAGGAAACAGGTATAAACTTTCCACGAGCCAAGTAGCTAGCTAGATAAGCAACCGCACTCATCCTGTTGTAAAAAGGGGTAGAAACAAAACAACAGCCAAGTTGTCATTAGGGAATAAATGAGTGTATCATGCAGAGAACGAAAAAAGTTTGACCATAGAGGAGAAAGTGAAACTTGCCTCGTAGGTCGAGGCTTGTTGCTGGAGAGAAAAATGTCCAGCAGTTTACTCGCAAATTTCACGCCAGAATTTTCAGGATCCAGTGAACATGCATAGAACATCAGAAACTGCAGATGAAAGCAAACGTGAGTCCAAATATGAGTCATCTCATGTGGACTGTGAACCAGAGCTGCTAAAGTCTAGAACGATGAATAATAGTCCATATATATGTAAAAGCGATATAGCTATGCGGCCTACCTGTGATACTTTTGATTTGTATGTATTCAGAATGAAGTTCTCAAATGACACGAAGAGCTTTTCAAACACCTAGTCAAACAATTAAAACAAGATCAGCAAAGAAGATTCATGAACTAAAAGCATAGATATTATTTGGTGTCATACCTGATCCAAACGACCATCAAGATTACAGGATTCAAGATGATCAAAAGATAGCGAACCTGTTAGAGCTTTTCAGCAAGCAAGAGTCAAAGGGGAAGAATGTATCAAGCCTCTCAGGCCCGCCAAACGCACGGGAGAGCTCAGACTCGAGTAAGTCATCGAAAATGAAGGAGTCTGAGACTACGAACATGCCACCTGCTTTAGCTTGCTTAAGGAACTCCGCAACTACGGATGGAAGGCATACCTATTCTCCAAAACAGAATTGGTTGCAATTTTTATTATGCAATTGATACTTTAGACCAGTTCCAAATAACAGATGGGATCAGAGTATAAAGCTCACCATCAATGGGTTTAGTCTGTGCATTAAAACTGACTCCAATGGTATAAGCTGGGACCGAAAGAGAGGAACGTTTAGGATGGATCTCATCCGGAAGCAAAGCACATACATGATCGCCTATGTTCACATAACATAATCAAATACAGGTTTAAACAATTGCAAAAGATATTTCAGAGGATGAGACAGCAACATTATGAACGTAAAATTTTGTTACCTGACATCCGGAGTAGAAAATCTGATGTGCTTCAGGCCTAATATCATCATTGCAAGCTCCACAGTAATCCGCGCACTCATCTACCAACCTAAAATTTTAAGACATCAGACACAAAACAATCAATTTTGCAATAGATTGAAGCTTCTATCAGATGAAACGTTTATGATTGAGGTGAGGCATTTTTTAGCAATCGGTTTAAACCTTTTTAACATGCTCGCCACAAAGGAAACAGGTAAAAACTTTCCACGAGCCAAGTAGCTAGCTAGATAGGCAACCGCACTCATCCTGTTATAAAAAGGGGGAGAAACAAAACCACAGCCAAGTTGTCATTAGAACAATAAGTGAGTGTATCATGCAGAGAATGAAAAATAATTTGAGCATAGAGGAGAAAGTGAAACTTGCCTAGTAGGTCGAGGCTTGTTGCTGGAGAGAAAAATGTCCATTAGCTTACTCGCAAATTTCACACCACAGTTTTCAGGATCCAGTGAACATGCATAGAACATCAGAAACTGCAGATGAAAAGCAAACGTGAGCATCTCATCGCTGACCGTGAACTAGAGTTGCTAGAGTCTAGAATGATGAATAATATTCCAGAAATAAGTAAAAGTGATATAGCTATGTGGTCTACCTGCGAAACTTTAGATTTGTATGTATTCAGAATGAAGTTCTCAAATGCCCCAAAGAGCTTTTCAAACACCTGAGTCAAACAATTAAAAACAAGATCAGCAAAGAAGATTCATGAGCACATGAACTAATAAAAGAATAGATATTATTTGGTTGCCATACCTGATCCAAACGACCATCAAGATTACATGATTCAAGATGATCAAACGATATGACCATCAATTTGTCCAAAGACTCAAAAACAACATTTCCACCAGACGTATTCTGATACATCAAATTCCAAAACTGTTATACTCCAGCAAAAGGAAAGCTACATAAATAGTCAAAACAAACACTAAGCCTACCTCTTCTCCGTCATTCATAGTGTCTTCAAGTTCCATATCGAACATGCCTCTACTAGAGTCATCTTGTAGAATATCATCCCAATCAATCTCCAACTAAAAGGATAACACCAGTTTACCAATCACTACCAAGTCACTTAATGTCTTCATTTGACATAAAACATATTCTTTACTTACATCCAAATCTCTCAACCTCTCCATCACCATCATAAAAATCATGCTGCCACCAACTTGCCCGATTGGGCTGCTCTGCAACTTGAATAAATTCTCCACATACATCACTACCACCTGGAAGACGATAAAACAGTTTCTACTGAGTTTATCGCCAGCATGAGCTTACCATAAGAAATTTACAAAAGAGAAAAGACTCACATTGTCCTTTTTGTTTATTTTGGGCATTTGCTGGGCGAGCATGGGCAATAATCTCGAGGGAGCAAGAGGAACCAAAAGAGAGATTTTCAGAAGGGCTTCATGAACCCGAGAAAGAACCTCAAACTTCTGATCGATTACACGACGTTGCGAAAGTCTATCAATCACCCAACGCGGTGGAACGAAGTGGCCTATGAGCATATTCAGACAAGAGTCCAGATACTTTCCACTAGTGGCAGCCTGTGATGACAAAACAAAAATTGTCTAAGCTCCTCCTGCAGATTAAATAATAGTCAAGCATGAAGGGTCACTGTTGAGTTGTGTACCAGTGATATGAGCAGGCCCACCAATGCATCCATGACATGAGGTTTGAGATCCCACAGTGACATTCCAAAAACCTGTCACATAATAATTGGGATGAAATCCACGGTAAAAGGTGGGAGATGTAATAGAAACTTACCGAAGAAAGAAGCTTCCGATGGTGAGTGATATCTATGCAAGCAACAGAGCCTGATAAAGCGTTTAAGATAGTCTGCATAACAAAAGAAAAACACCTTTAGAGTGAAGGGAATTAAAAAAAAAAGAATTGATTTGTCTTAACAAAGAAAAAGGACACACACCACAAGATCTGCCCACACAGCATGATCAGATCCTTTGCTGATCTGCATAGACTGAACAAGCTCATCGTAAAGTTCTGATTCCCCCTGGTACAACCAAAGGAAATAAACTAGAGTCAGAAAGCATAAACATAAAAATAGCATCTATCAAACACATAAGCAAAGGAGAGAGAAGCCAACACTCACATTCTGGACAGATGCAAGTGCGTTTCTCACGGTAAGCATCGTATACGTGTCGGAAAATTCAACGTTGCCCACATCATATAGAGTTGATGGATCAGTTAAAATCTCTGATGCTCCCATCCTCTTTATGTAAACTGGTGCTGCTACTACTTAATTCAAAGAGTTGTCTTTATTGCACCTACTCAAAAATTAAGACACTTTTAATCAAAAACGCAACACTAGAGCAAATGTCCAGACTCAAAACAGAGGACAAAGACGTCTCCTTTTATCTTTTCTACCCATTTGCAGTAAACAGACAAAGATCAAAACTTTTTCAACTTCCCACATCAAGGCACGAGAAACACTCAATTGATTTCACTGTAAAATTAGAAATTAGAACACAAATAGCTAAAGCAAACGTAGAAGAGAAGACTTTCCTAAATTCCCACCTAAATTTTAGCTTTTCACACGTCAAACCACCATAAACACACAAAATTTAACAATTGAAATGAGTTGATTGCTTCACCTTTGAAATGAAATGGAGCTTGTGCCGAGTGCTAAGAGAGAGGGAGGGAGGCGGGTAAGAGAAAGATACCAAACCCTTATAACTGATCTATGCTTATTTACGGAAACACCCCAATATTTCTTTTATCTATTTGTGTGGTCCTTATAGTTGTAATACTTTGTGCATTTTAGGATTGGCTTTGTACAAGTTAAAAGAAAACCCTTTTTATTGCTTTGTGTCTTGCTAAGACCTACAAACAGAGATTTTTGTAACTGAATACTTGAATTTTAAAAACATCGAGCAAAGTTCTGTATAAATAAAACTCTAGTAAGATGATTGGAAGGAACTGGTTTGATATAGACTATGAATGCAGCAAATTACAAATTTACAACCAATTGTATGATATTATCAATCTCAGGTGCACTTGACGTATCTCAATCTCAGGTGCACTTCTCCCAAGATCGTGTTGTTAGCTCATTCACTGGTCTAACATTAACTTCACTATATACTGGTTGTTATGTGCTTGATTTGAAGCTTGTTGTTACATCAAATTCGAAATAACTTGGACCAAATAGTTAGACTTGATCGAAAGACCATAAGATATTATCGAATTTGTCTGATGAATTTTTATTTAGCTGGATTTTGTACTTAAATCTTACTCCACCCGCCACATCTTATATAGAAAGCTTTGGTGAAATGGGCATATACCACCTTGTAAAACTAGAGTTTTGACCCTAATCACCTCAGCTCCATTAAACGGAGGTCATGAACACCCCAAACTAAAATATCTGAAATAATAATATCATCTAATATTATCATACTCGTTGTGGCTTTGGTGGACACATTCAATAAAATTTGGTCGATATAAAATCGTTTGGCCGTAAAAGCATGTGTATCCTAGTTTTGATGTCGTTAAAAAAATTGAGTTTTCTTTTGTAAAGAAAAATAGAAAAAAAAAACTGTAAACTGGTTTTACAACGTGCAATTTTTGGAATCATATAAACATATGAGCGTTTCACAGCTAATACGAAAATAGCCAAAAGAGAGAGAGAGAAAACAAGCTGGCACAGCCCTCGGTTTTTGATTTTTGAATTCAAAGATTCGTTGGCTCTCCGAGATCTAAGGCCTCTCTCCAAAAACCAACGGCCCAGATTCGATCCAGCTCCTCAACAAGATATATATCACCACCCCAAAAACAATCACTCTCCCCCAAAACACAAACGCAAACCAGAACAGAGAATAAAAAAAATCTCCGGCGATTCTCTCGTCTCCCCCGACGGCTGTCGCTTCGTCAGAGTCGCTGAGATCCTGCATTCTCAATTAGGTCCGTTGCTTATACTCTCTCTCTCTCGTTCATCGTCGCTTCGTTGTTTTTGAATCCGTTATCTCGTTTCCTCTTCCGATTTATAGATTTCGTTTTCTGGAATTGGATAGCTCTTGATTTGGTGTTAAGTGTTATAGATCGGAATATTAATTCCAACAACGCATCTTTAGCCTCTCAGACTTGATTATGAATTGTTGAAGGCTAATCTAGCTTAGGAATATGCTCAATTTTCTTGGATGCGAAACGTGAATGGTTCAATGACAAGAGCCTTACGATCTATAGTTCTTAAGCTTTCTCCAATGGTTCTAGGCCAATAATATTTTAGATTTTGTTTCCCAAATCAACCATGAAACGGTGTTTTGAACGTGGCAGCTAGTTTGTTTTGTTTACCTGATGTTAACTTGTGACTTGACTTCTTTGGATAGTTGCTTGTATATATTTGATGCTTGGTGGGGTCATTGTAAGAGAATGAGTGACAAGCACATATAAGCTTGTATCGTATCTTCTAGTTTTTTAAAATGATTAATAGTTTGATTTCGCCTAATTAACACTTGCTTTTGTGTCTAGGATTTTCATATTTTAATGACCGTCTCGTGGGGCCAGGGCCATTTTAGCCCTGTGGTATATATAATTGTATACGCGATTTAGTTAATCATATTCAAGAGCAATAAAGTTTAACTGTCTTAACAAATAATAGACACCAGTGCTATTTTTTAAGTAGTGAAGAAAATTTTCTACATTTATTTATATGTTTGGCCTGTTGAAGAAGCTGACATAAGGTGTTCCATCATTGTAACCATGCGTTCCTCTTTGAAAGAATTACACTGGCACCCATCCTGTCTTTTTCTTGATAGTTTTTTTCAATATTTTTTTTCCAGTTCAGTAAAAGGTCTGCAAAATGGTTGCGCAGAGATTCACTGTGGATCTTAACAAGCCTCTTGTATTTCAGGTAACTACTGTTTCCTAAGGATTTATATAGTTTTTTTTGTTAAATGTTAAGATTTTCTGTTATCGTATCTATTAGCTAATTAAAGTTATGTACCTCCTTGTCATTGCTTTGAATGTTTTACAGGTTGGCCATCTTGGTGAAGAGTACGAGGAATGGGTTCACCAACCCATTGTGTCAAAGGAAGGCCCTCGGTTTTTCCACAGTGACTTTTGGGAGGTATATAAGTTTTCTTCTCCCTTTTACAATTATCCATATACACTTTTTTCAATAATAGGACATGTCAATACGCCTCTGATCTCCATTCTCTGACATGTTTTCAATGGAACAGTTCTTGACCCTTACAAGATGGTGGGTGGTTCCTGTAATTTGGTTGCCGGTTTCACTCTGGTGCATGTCCATGTCAGTAAGCAGAGGCCTTTCACTTCCAGAAATCGTCCCATTGATAGCCTTGGGAATATTTATCTGGACGTTTATTGAATATACTCTTCACCGGTTCCTTTTCCACATTAAGACGAAGAGTTACTGGTCCGTCACACAAACACTCTCTTTTCTTTCTCTGTGTTACATTTGATTCCGGGCAGATGCTAATGTTACTGTGGAACCATTTCAGGGGAAACACCGCACACTATCTTCTTCACGGATGCCATCACAAGCACCCAATGGACCACCTTAGGCTTGTCTTTCCTCCTACTGCAACAGCGATCTTATGCTTTCCTGTAAGCATTTGATCTTCATCATCTACACTGCCCCCACCATTATTCATGTTTTCAGAAATAAACCTTAACATCGTCTTATTTTCTTGTGTCCCAGTTCTGGAACCTTGTGAAGCTATTCACAACTCCTTCAGTCACACCAGCGTTGTTTGGAGGCGGCATGCTCGGGTACGTGATGTACGATGTCACTCACTACTACCTTCACCATGCCCAACCAACTAAAGCAGTGACCAAAAACCTCAAGGTAAAACAAAGCCAAGTCTTACTTCTCTTTTGTATCCAAACCTAAGACCTTACTGAGAGTATGTTGCTTTGCAATCATTTTTGTGCAGAAGTACCATTTGAACCATCACTTCAGGATTCAGGACAAGGGTTTTGGTATTACATCGTCGCTATGGGACATAGTGTTCGGGACACTTCCCACCACAAAAGCCCCCAAAAGAGAGCAATAGTGTGTTACTAAGATGCAAAACGAAAAGGATCATTTGCAATACAGTTGAATCTTTAATTTATTAATCATCCCTGATGAGTTTTGAGATGTTTGTCTGAGGTTTTATTTGGACCACTGTCTTTGTAAATTAATGCTTCACGTCATGTTTACTAGTTTTGGTGTGTTTCTCAGCGTAAGCAATCAAAAATATCTACTAACATGTAATGTGTATTTGGTCTTTATATCTTTTGAGTGTTACTCATCAATTTCTTCTTTTTTTTTTCATGGAAATTTGCCTTGGATGGCTAACTAACATTTGAGCACAAACAAATATCGTAGAATGATGATATTCTAAAGATTTTTTTTTGGACAAGATGATATTCTACAGATATCTTTTAATCTTTTAACTTAAATATGCAGTAAAATAAAATCATATAATTTGTTTAGAGTGCTTCAAGCTCTGTTGATTCCTCTATTTGAAAAAAAAAACAAATAGAAATCTATATATAATAGCATCAATCAAACACATAAGCAGAGGAGAGAAAGCAACAACACTCACATTCTGAACAGATGCAAGTGCGTTTCTCACGGTAAGCATCGTATACGTGTCAGAATATTCACCGTTTCCCACATCGTATAGGCTTGATGGATCAGTTAGAACCTCTGATGCTCCCATCCTCTTATGTAACTACTTCAAAGAGTTATATCTTTATTGCACCTACTCAAGATTAAGACAACTCTTAATCAAAACGAAACACTAGAAACACTCAATTGATTTCACTAATTGGAAACATTGAATTCGAATTAAGAACACAGATAGCTAAAGCATACGTAGAAGAGAGAGTCCGTCAGGCTAGAGTTTCCTGAACACACAAATCTAATAATTGAAATTAGCTTGATTGATTCACCTTTGAAATGAGAATGATGAGCTTGCGCCGAGTGCAAAGAGAGGGAGGGAGGCGGGGAAGAGGAAGGTAACAAACCCTTATAACTGAACTATACTTATTTACGGAAACGCCCCTGTTTCTTTTATTTATCTGTGTAGTCCTTATACTTTTAATTATTTGCGTATTTTAGGATTGGTTTGTAGAAGTTAATAGAAAACCCTTTTTTTATTGCTTTGTGATATGGCCATTGTGGCAGATAAAACCTACAATGGAGATTTTGTAATTGAATATTTGAATTTAAAAAACATCAAGAAAAGTTCTGTATAAATAAAACTTTAGTAAAATGATTGGAAGGAACTGTTTTAATATAGACAATGAATGTAACAATTACAACTAATTGAATGAAATAGATAATACATCTAGCCGAAACTATTCAAATGTGTTTAGTGTATGAATAATATACGCGTCCTTTGTTATCAGCTTGACTCCTCTTTTTATATAGCTTGCATCGATTCTAAATACTATATGTACCAGGTCATTAGCTCAATGGTCTGACATTAACTTGACTCAATGTTGATTATTATGTGCTTAATTCGAAGTTTGTTACCTCGATTTCGAAACATCTTGGACCAAATAGTCAGACATACATGATCGATGAAATAAGACATTGTCAAATTTATTGCAGATGAATTTTTATTTAACCAAATTTACGTACTAATTTTTATTCCAACCTTCGTATCTATATAGAAAACTTTGGTGAAATAGGCATGACACCTTGTAGAACTAGAGTTTCGGCCCTAATCTACTCAGTAGCTTTCCTTCAGGGTCGGGACTGTTCCTCAGCTCCAAGTGGGGTTAAACAAAGGTCATGTAAGCCTAAACTAAAATATTTGAACTAATCTAATCTAACAATATTAAAAGCAGGATATCAAGCTCTCTAAGCGTGTCCACGTCAGCTGAAAAAATCAGCCAATGAAAACAACAAAATATGCCACCTCAGCTTAATGGCAATGAAATCTTTCTTTGTCATTATGTCACTCAAATAAAGCAACACGAGTGTGTGTATCATTCTCGGCAATAAATTTCCTAAAAAGTCCATTCGGATTCCTTCTCAAGACGACACCGATTCCATTTACCGTAACGATACAAAATGATTTTCTTTCTTATAGGCCATAAAAAGGCTCAAGGCCTTACGGAATCACAATCTCCTCTCCTCCAAAGCTTACGCCATGATCGCCTCTTCTCTTTCATATCCATCTCGTCCTCACCGGCGAAGAAGAAGATCCTTTTATCTTCTGTATGTGGATTCTCTACTCGAGTCCTACTCTACCATCAACATCTTCGCCAGCGACAATAACCATCTCTGGATATATCGGAAAAAGCTATCGGTGTGCTATAGGAAGTATTATGAGTAGTGACACGTGGATGGGAGAGAAGCGTAGAAGACACGCGTCACAAGATAAGGAGGCCGTTGAAGAAGTTTGTTACGAGGAAGAAAAAGAGAGTTTGAATAAAAGAGGAAGAGGAGATTCATTGGGATTATCCAGAAAAATGTATAATGTTTTTCTTCTTGACCTTTAGTTCTGAGAACTTGTGAGATAACTTTTCATAGCTTTTGAGTTGTTTCTTCTTGTAAACTCTTGGCGTGATTAGTCGATTCTTTGTGAATAACATTGGATCGTTTGTTACGGAGATCGGATTACTATATCACGGTGCGCCGTCGAAGGATCATTAAACGTCTATAGGCCTAAGGATTGTTGGGAGTAAGCGTTCAATGGTGTATCTTCCTTCTCTTATCTCTATTACCCTGATTACATAGATCTTTTCCTTTGGTTGTGATTAAATTTAGGGATTCTCTGATAATAACAAGCTTTATCGGCCGGAGACACTGCTTCTATATTTGAGGTCATACGATGTTGTTAAGGCCTGAAATATCATTTTTATCTGGCTGTTTTCGAATTCCCAAAATCTGATTGAGCTTTGTTTTGTTTTTTTTTTTCCGTCATCAGGTGAGATTACAAGTTTGGATCAGACAAGGTCATAATTGATGGGCTACAGATCTTTAAAATGGTCTAATTCATTTTTTTTTAGTTCGAAATCTAATGGCTCTATCTCCCCACTTCCCCTAATTCGATTGTATGTTTGTATTTTCTTTAATGGAAGTCTCCATTTTCTTGCCAGGGATAACGTTTACATGCTATCTTCTCATTTACACAAATAACCATTCCACAAGAAACTTTTAATCTTTCCAAAGATTGCTGTAACATTCTACAAATTGATTACTATGAAACATGAGGATTCAACGCATCTATCATGGACTATACTTCAGGGAGCAATCGTTTGTGTGGGAGACAAGCAAATGAGGCTGAATTCTTCTTCCATCTAATCAGGAACCAAAGGCTTCCGAGCTCCAGAGGTACATCAAGTGTAACAATATCTTTCTTCCTTTAAAGCTTTGCTTATATGAATCTCTACCTTGAGGCTAAAGATGCACGGCTGAACTACTCATTAGAATTTTCAGGATGGAAAATCTAATTATTTGGGGCTGTTCTTGGCTGAAATAACTTGTGCAGGATTCCTTCAGACGTGTGGTCAGCATGAGTAAGTTTAACTTTGTCTCATTTATTTGTTAGGATTGCAGAGCCTGGTTTGTTAATCCTCGCTCCTTTATACCTAAGTTTTTGCTCTATTGAACATAATTACATTTTCTTTTCCTGGACACGTAGAGATCATGAAGAATTCAAGGTTAAGATCAATGTTTTAGTTGAGACTGCACCAACAGTTCCTGAAGAAGTCTAGAATATCCACTACGGTACTCCTTGGCCTGTTAATAATGTGTGCGATCATCCTGCCATGAATGATCAAGGTGAGATGCTCTGAGGCGTTTGCTGTTTCATTATGTTATATGTGTTGTGTTTTTACATTACTCCCAAACTTATCTGTTTATATTTTCATGTTGCTCCTTTGAAAAGGTCTTCCTTGGAAACAACGGTCTTAACGATGTAGAAAACTACGAGCTGCCTAGGCTGGTTTATGTTCTCGTGAGGAGAGAGCCCAGATCTGACCATCATAAGAAGGTTGAAGAAATAAATTTATTGGTAAATGATTAAGCTTAATCTTTGATTGTATTATTTAAACTGAAATATAATGGTCTCTCGCAAACTTATTGTTTTTCTATTCTTTTCATGTTACAGTATTCGGTTGAAGATATGACTCTCTGGGGTTCTATCAAATGGTCTTGATCTTCTGAATGAATGTCGACTGTGATTAATACATCAACATTAGCAAAGCTCTTAGAGAAGCAATGTGTCCTTAGTCGGGAAAAAGCCAACATTTGTCGTTTGATCCTCTTCTCTCTAACTAAATATAATGGTCTAACCGTGCGAGGCCAGTGTTATCAAGGTCTGGTGAAATTTACATACCTTCTGTATCTATCTAGTAAGTTTTGTTATATATAATATAGAGGCGTGACAGTGGAAATGTGAATGCAGGGTTACTTCAGCTGGGTGTTGATGCGGAAGTTTTCCTGATGGTGGTTGGCTTGCGGGATGTATATAACAACAAAACTCGTATACAAAGTTGTCTCGTGAGCTCACGGTTGGCTTGCGGGATGTATATAACAACAAAACTCTTATAATTTATATTCGTTGGCTTGGTTTGTCTCTCCTCCCCCTAAACTATATCTGGTTTGTACTTTGGGAGCATTTCTTTGAACTTGGAGTTTTGTTTATTGACATGGGCATGTGTTGTGTCCGCATTTTGGACTTTCAAATAAAATAAAGTTGATGTGGGGGAGATTATGTTACACGTGTGATGTGTGAGTGGGGGCAATACAAGCCAAGTTAAGATAAATTATGGTTTCAGTGACTTATCTAGTCACTCAGTTTATTACATCATATTTTATACACAGTTCCAGGTAATTGCAACTCAGAGAATAAAAAAAATTGATCGTGGTCAGCATGCCTGAGACTTTTATCCGAGATCCGGATTCGATCCGAAAATCCGGATATCCAGACGGGCCGAATCTGGATATTCGGACGGGACGAATCCGGATAGTAAAATGTTGAATCCGTCAAAGCCGGATCTGGATATCTTGATTTTTTTGTCCGGATATCCGGATCCGTAAGTTTTATTAATAACTATTTTAAAAATAGTAATATCTATATATAAGAACTAATTTTATTTAATATATTTTTATTTTTATAATAGTATATGTAAATTTTATGTAAATTTTGTAATATTATACATATAAATAATTAAAAACATTATATATTTTTTATTTTTAAATTATTTTCAATA
Organism: Brassica carinata; assembly: GCA_016771965.1. Classification (NCBI taxonomy): domain Eukaryota; kingdom Viridiplantae; phylum Streptophyta; class Magnoliopsida; order Brassicales; family Brassicaceae; genus Brassica; species Brassica carinata. Next base: position 49,434,766 of record CM028692.1, read on the forward strand.
TTTTAGATATATTAATATTATTTTTTATTTATTTTAAGGATCCAAATCTGGATCTGGATATCCGCCGGATATTACAATTTTTAGAAGGATATCCGACACCTGGATATCCGAAAACCCCGGATCCGGATAAAAATAGTAAAATTATGGATCCACCGGATAAAAATCTGGATCTGAATATCTGAAAATTGTCCGGATATCTGATCCGTCTCAGGCCTAGTGGTCAGTGAAGCTAATTTATAAACCTTTTTAATATTTAGAAAAAAGAAAACAAATCGATCGTGGTTTTGATACGAATCTTTCGTCCACTATATTTTAATAAAATTCAATTTAAATTACTGTCCTCTAGCGTAAACTAGTGACTGTCAGCTGGTTTATTCTCACTCTTCTTTAAATTATAATACTTCAGTTTCGTACGAATTTACGATAATACAAGAACAAGCAACTTGTGTTTCTAATACTTGCATAGATCAAATACATTTGGCAAAAAATAAATACTTACGTAGCTCGGAGATCTTCTTCCTAAATGGGTTCTCTCAACTTGCCTCACGCTTCATCATTCAAGGTTCTTTCTCTAATATTTTTTCTTCTTCTAATCTACAAAATCCAGATCAATTAATCATCACGATGATTCATCATTTTGCTGTGTAATCAGGGAGGAAGTGAAACAATTCTCCGGAATGTTCTTGAAAGTATACTGAAAACGTATTTGAGGAAGAATCCGACATCGAATACGATATGGGAACTAGTTCAGTCGATGGACAACGAAAAAATATGCTACGATCACTTCACTTTCAGGACATTTAACGTACGACTTTTACTCTTGTAGATTTGGTGAAACTAGTTTTGCAAATTGATCTTTACTCTTTGGAGGAGTATTCTTTTTTTTAGGTAGATGGTTATGGAATAGATTCTTTGTCGAGTTTTTTCATGGATTACGGATACAAAATTGGAGGCGAACTTGATTTTCCAAAGAACAAATCAAAAGTTAAATGGTTTTCTCCTCCGGATGTTCACGTCCCTCATGACGGTCATGGTCTAACCTACGGCCCTTTGCCACGAATCGTTATAGCTGAGGTTCTTCTGGACCAACTAAGCGCTGAATCACAGGTATTGACTAATGTATCTCTTGCCCAATATTGTTATTATAATTTTTGAGATATCAATGTTTTTGATATTTTGTCCTAATTTATGGTTAATTAGGGGATAATAAGAAAGTATTTGAAACCAGAAGGTGGTAAGCAAGCGGTTCTTTCAAGTACTTTGGGGTCCTTAATATGGGAGAAGCCTACATGGACCGACTTCAAGCAACTGGCAAAGTATATGTTATAATTTTATAATCAATAGTAATCAGATATCGTTTTGATGGTAATAACTAATTTTATTTTTTGAATTGTATACATATGTATGAATGGTAAAGAGAAAACGAATTTGCGGCATGGACGCTTATTCACGGCTACACAATGAACCATCTTGCATTTTCGGTTCATCGATTCAAACATCAGTTCAGTGACATTAAGTTCATCAAACAGTTTCTTGAAGAAAAGGAATTCAAACTTAACACCGACGGGGGAGTTATCAAAGGTTTGTTTTACTCTTATTATTCTCATGGAAATGGCTTTATTATTAACCATTATCTAATTAGAATGAAAAAATATATTTCAGTGAGTCAGGATGGTCTGTTGTTACAAGTCTCGTCGATTTCGGACAAACTTGCGGTTGAATTTGCAGATGGAGTAACTGAAACAATCCCGGCTTCTTACATTGAGTTTACTCAACGTCTAGTTCTTCCGCAGTTCAAAGATGTGCCATTTGATGAGGTAATGGAGCGAAATTTACTAAGAAAATAAGCGATATCCACATTAATTGTTTTTTTTAATTAGTTAGCATTATTCATCTTCTTCGGGATACAGGTTAAAGAGTTTCATAGACGTGAAGCCTTTGAGCTTGGTAACGCCAGCAACATAATGGAAAGCACCCGTTTCACAGCAGATGTGTAAAACCAGGCTTGTCTTTGTTTGGCTCAGTATGTCAAATGTGTGTATGTATTTGTTTTATGTATGTGTGAGTTAGTGAACTGGTGTGAGTGAGTGCAATATATTTTTTTTTTGCAAAAGAAATTATTGTTATCCCTTGAAAAAAATTTCTTAAGGTGAGTGCAATATGTACGTTGCCTTTTCTCTTGTGAAGTGGCATTTCCTTTTTATCATTGTAAACAATTAAGTAACAAATAAAAATTCTATAAATAAAAGTTCTAATTTCGTTTTTTCATAATTATGTCTAAAACGAGAAATAATTTTATTTTCCTCTAAATTAAAAAAATTATATAATATAGGTGTAATTTACTCTAGTGTATTTATTTACGATGTAATTTTCTAAATATAAAGTAAAAACAGAGAAATATTATTTATTTTTAAATATGCAAAAGTAGCTAGAAATTTCTAGAGATGGATTGAATAGTTTTATTTCTAAATGTTATTATCAAAGTAGAAAATTAGTATATTAGGAGATAGATAAATAAGTATTTGAAACCAGTGGTAATTAGAAGCCGTTCTTTCTGTGAAATATTAGAGACAAGATCTGAAACTTCTTATATTATCTTGCTTAACTTCATACAAAGGTTCATCCTTTACAATTTATAGTATCATGGAAAGGTAAAACCCTAGGTCTCTCATCTAATCTCATTACAAGTGTCACAATGACATCCCTTAGATGCAATGTATGAGAGGAGAGAACTAATTCTTCAGGACCACTTCACAGGCTGGAGATGACCTCATCTTCTCATGCTTACTCGTCCACAATTCAAATGACTTGTGGCGTTTCTCCCTTTGGCCTCTATCACGGGCCTCGACTTACCCCTTGTTCATGGCCCATATCATAAGCTTGTGCTTTCGGCCCATTAACCTCTCCTCTGTTCCTCTTCGGTTCTCTGTTTCACGAGACAGAGTGTTCTTGCTTACAGTCCCCCGCAAACTCGGAAGTTGTAGAGGCCCAACTCCGAGTTTGTCACGAAGAAACACAAAGGGCTGACGAGCCAGAGGTTTCGTGAAGATGTCTGCAAGCTGTTGTTGAGAAGGTATGTGAGTGACCTCAACTAGACCAAGAGCCACCCGTTCTCGTATGTAATGATAATCGACTTCCATGTGTTTTGTGCGACCGTGAAACCCTGGATTCGCAGACAAGTGCACAACAGAGAGATTATCACAGCGGAGCTGAGCCGGGCCAGTTTGAGGAATGCGAAGATCTCGAAGAACATAGTTTAACCACGTCAATTCACACGCCGTCTGAGCTAAGGCTCTGTATTCAGCCTCAGTTGAGGATCTGGAGACTGTTGGTTGGCGCTTGGCACACCACGAGACCACATTGTTACTAAGAAGAGCACAGAACCCTGTGGTGGAGCGACGAGTGTCATGACACCCCGCCCAATCACTGTCACTGAAGGCATTCAGAGTCAAGGAACTGTCGTTAAAAAGGTGAAGGCCATACGTTGTTGTTCCTCTGATGTAACGCAAGATCCGCTTCAGCATCGCAAAGTCAGTCATGGTGGGAGAGTGCATCGGCAGTGAGTTAACTTATAAAGCCGTAGATCGAGGCGAGTTAACGTCAGGTATTGGAGCTTACCGGCGATGCTCCGGAAGTAAGTCGGCTCCGGAAACAAGGCTGTGTCTTTGTAGATCGCATCCAAGCGAGTTGGAAGAGGCGTTGGCATCGGATTAGCAGAGGCCATGCCAGCTTCAAACAGGATTTCTTTCGCATAAGACGTCTGGCTGAGGAAGAGCCCATGATCATGGTACTGAGCTTGGATGCCAAAGAAGTAATGAATCTCACCCAAATCCTTCATGGAGAATTGTCTGCTCAACTCGACGATAAGAGTAGTCATCAGATCTGAGGAAGTACCCGTGAGAAGCACGTCATCAACATATAAGAGCAAGACCATTGCGATGATAAGTGAACAAGGAAGGATCAGCTGAACTACACTTAAACCCAAACTCCAACAAGAAGGCAGTGAACTTGTTGAACCAAGCTCTAGGGGCCTGCTTCAAGCCATACAGAGCTTTATGGAGGTGACAAACGTGATCAGGTCTCGAGGGGTCTACATATCCTGGCGGCTGCTCAACAAACACATCTTCCATTAACTCACCGTGAAGGAATGCATTCTTCACATCAAATTGTCGCACCTTCCATTGTTTAGCGACGGACACAGTGAGGACTACTCGGATCGTTGAAGTTCGAATCACCGGACTGTAGGTTTCAATGAAGTCAACGCCTTGTTCTTACTCATAACCTTTAGCAACCCATCGAGATTTGAGCTTATCAACTGAACCATCAGCATTGAGCTTGACAGTGTGAATCCACCGCCTCCCAAGAACATGCATTCCTGGTGTGCGAGGAACTAAGGACATGGTGCCATTACGTGTCTGAGCATCCATCTCCTCATCCATCGAGTTATGCCAGCCAGGATGCTTCAACGCTGAGGTGATAGTCTTTGGGATCGCAGGAACTTCAACACGTGTGAGAAGAGCATACCGAGGATTTGGTTTGGTGATGCCTCGCTGAAGGCGCGTCGTCATAGGATGAACCCGAGGGGGTATAGGTTCCTCAGGAGAAGAGGAATGCATCGGGGACGATTCTTGGAATCGTGTGGTCACAGTTTCAGGTGCTGGAGTTGCAGGAGAAGACAAAGGAGAGCTTTCTGCTGCGTGTCCAGTAGAGGTAACAGCTCCTGGTGTTACTTGAGACACGGGACACACAGGAGGTTGAACGGTAGGAAGCAAAGGAGGAGGCACGGGAGCTGACTGCCACGCCTGAAGCAATGGAGTCGCAAGAGGATCAACATAGTCCTTATACCTCTGTTCGAAAGGGAACAAATCTTCGTCAAAGATGACATGACAGGAGATATAAATGCGGCCAGTAGGGGGGTACAAGCACCTATAGCCTTTGTATTGAGCATGATAGCCCAAGAAGATGCACTGTAACGACTTCTGATCAAACTTATTACTTCCATAGGACCGCAGGCAGGGATAGCACGCAGAGCCAAAGACTCTCAAGAAGGAGTAGTCTGGTTTCTGCTTGTTCAAGAGCTCAAACGGAGAGACAAAACCAACCGCAGCAGAAGGAAGGAGGTTACTGACATAGTTGGCTGTATAGAAGGCTTCAACCCAGTACTTGAAAGGGGTTTTGCTCATGTACATCATGGAGAGAGCAAGTTCAGTGAGATGGCGATGCTTACGCTCGGCCAGTCCGTTGTGTTCCGGAGTTGAAGGGCAGGAGACTTGATGATGGATCCCATGATTGACCAGATGGCTTCTGGAAGCATGACTCATAAACTCACCTCCCCCATCGCTTTGAAATGATTTGATTTTGAGCGCATAACGGTTCTCAACAAGTTTTTGGAAAGCAACAAATACTTGATGAAAATCAGACTTTGCTTTCAGGGGAAATAACCAAGAGAAACGAGAGTAATCATCCACAAGAATCGCATAATATTTAAAGCCTTGGTTTGATACAATAGGTGATGGTCCCCAAAGATCACAATGGACTCGATCAAGGGGTGCCACTGAACTAGACAAAGACGTAAAGAAAGGTAACTTGGAACTCTTCCCCATCTGGCAAGGCTCACAAATGGAGGGTGTTCTGCTCTTATTGGTTGTAATCACCTTGCTGCTCTGAAGATACTGAAGAACTTGGGAGTTGGTGTGCGCTAGACGGCGATGCCAAACGAGTTCACTTGCAGTCACCTGTCTGTTGGAGTAAAGCGCCACAAATTCTGAGTTCTTCAGCATATACAGATCTTTAGTTCGAGGTCCTTTGGTCACTACCCTTTGAGTCCGAAGGTCAATCACATAGACCCAGTTAGCATAAAAAAACACACCACATGGAAGATCATCACAGAGTTTAGAGATAGATAACAAGGACTTTTGGATGCCTGGACAAACCAGCACATCAAGTAAAGGAATGTTACCTTGAGGAGTGGTAATGACTGTAGAGCCAACATGAGTAATAGGTATCTGGTTACCGTTTCCAACAAGAACCGACTCCGGGCCATGATACGGTGCAGCATTCTGAAGCGAAGACGTTGCAGATGTGATATACGCAGTGGCACCAGAGTCAGGATACCACTCCTGACCAGTAGCATCAGACATTTGGATCGCAGCTAAAGCTTTGGGTATGTCAGTGCTTTGGTATGCATTGTCAAAACGGTTCCAGCATTTGAGGGCAGTATGGCCAAAGCGACCACAGATTTGGCAAGTGGGGCGGTTGTTATCTCCAGTCTGAGGTTGGTTCCAGCCAGATGTGTTGACTTGCTGCGAGAAGCCACGACCACGAGTGTTGTAGCTTCCTCCACGGCCTCGATTACCAAAGCGACCACCCCCATTACCTCGACCTCGCTGATAGTTGGTAAACCCCGAGCGCTGAGTTTGGAACGCATTGAACGGAGTGACATCAGCGGGAGTCTCATATGACTGCAAGCGTGTCTGAAAACCTGTGACCTCTGACAGGACATCACTGAAGGTAGGAGGAGGATAGCGCAACATGGAGCTCTGAACTACCGTGGAGATAGGATCAAACTCTCGAGAGAGGCCGTTGAGGAACGTAAAGATCTTCATTGATTCATCAACTGGGCGTCCTATGGAGCTGAGCTGGTCACATAAGCCCCTAAACTCACGACAATACACAGAAAAATCTTTACCGCGAGTGGAGAGTAGTTGAAGACGACGACGTAGGTCAAACTCACGAGCAACAGAACTTTTGTTGAAGTTGTCGGCTAATGACATCCATACTTTGCGAGAAGTGTCCAGATTGTGGACATAGCCAAGCACTTCCTCTGTGAGTGTGCCAAATATCCAAGACTTGACAAGCTGGTTCGTACACTTCCATGCTTCAAGATCTGGATTTGGTGTGACAACAGCAACTTCATTGACGACCGTGGTGATGGTAGGCTCAGGGGCCGGAACTTGACCGGTGACAAAACCTAGCAACTTCTGACTACTTAGTAGGGCTTCAAGTTGAGTCTTCCAAAGGAGGTAGTGACTTTCAGTTAACTTAAGGGTGACCGAACTAGTTACATGAAGAGAAGTGGGAAACGGGTAAGGGTTTGAATGGTTTTCTGGCTCTGCCATTACAGCGACCTGTTAAGGTTCCTAGAGCTCTGATACCATGTGAAATATTAGAGACAAGATCTGAAACTTCTTATATTATCTTGCTTAACTTCATACAAAGGTTCATCCTTTACAATTTATAGTATCATGGAAAGGTAAAACCCTAGGTCTCTCATCTAATCTCATTACAAGTGTCACAATGACAGCCCTTAGATGCAATGTATGAGAGGAGAGAACTGATTCTTCAGGACCACTTCACAGGCTGGAGATGACCTCATCTTCTCCGTACTACTCTGTCTACAATTCAAATGACTTGTGGCGTTTCTCCCTTTTGGCGCCTCTATCACTGGGCCTCGACTTACCCCTTGTTCATGGCCCATATCATAAGCTTGTGCTCGGCCCATTAACCTCTCCTCTGTTCCTCTTCGGTTCTCTGTTTCACGAGACAGAGTGTTCTTGCTTACAGGCTGGAGATGACCTCATCTTCTCCGTACTACTCTGTCTACAATTCAAATGACTTGTGGCGTTTCTCCCTTTTGGCGCCTCTATCACTGGGCCTCGACTTACCCCTTGTTCATGGCCCATATCATAAGCTTGTGCTCGGCCCATTAACCTCTCCTCTGTTCCTCTTCGGTTCTCTGTTTCACGAGACAGAGTGTTCTTGCTTACACTTTCAAGTACTTTTGGGTCTTCAATTTGGGAGAAGCCTACATGGACTGACTTCACGCAACTTGCCATGTATATGTTATAACTTTCTAATCAATAGTTTAAGTAAATACATTTGATTGTTATAGCTAATTTAGTGTTGAATTGTATGTATATGTACGGTGAAGAGAAAGCCAAATCGCAGCCTTGGAAGTTATCCACGGCTACACAATGAACAATCTTACTTTGGCAGTTCATTGATTCAAACGCCGTTTCAGCGACATCAAATGTGTCAAACAGTATCTTATTGTGATCGTTTCAACATTCGATATGAGACACTTTGTACCTGATAGGGACTCTACAGTTCTCTCAAGTTTCTTTTACAGTCTCATTCTCTTAAACCCTAAACCCATATACACCCATGACCCCGGTTAATGTTCATAAATTTGATATAGCCCTTTTAGATTTAGTGTTTTACAGTTTTACTTTCTTTTCAGATGGTAATATTTTGACTTCATTCCTCGTATATTTAGCATTTGTATTTGTTTGGTCCACCCATTTGATACTAATTACAAAAACTGACCCATGCAGTTGCTTTAACCCGTTTGAAAACTGGAAACTGGAGCCAGTGACACAAAAAAAAATTATAATCAAAGTTTAACGATATGCTTTCAAGTTAGAATATGCTACATATTATTCAAAAAAAGATATTATACTCTTTTCTCATTGAAAGTTTCAGCCGCACTTCTCAAAAGATAAAAAAAGAAAGATAAAGCTTCAGGAAAAGTTTGATGAGTTAAAGAGAAAGATTTTCCAAGCTATTTTAGGTACAATTTTCATCAATTTTGAGACACTGAGTTTCCAACAGTATCTTTGAAATTAGAGTTACATGACATCAATTTACCGTGCGGCGCCTGTGTCAAGAAAAAACGAAGAACGTCATTGTGGTATGTATTGTGATCGTTTCACCAATTCAATAGCTGATTGTGTGCAGATTAATGCTGAAAATCTAGTGTTGATTGTGTGCAGATCTGGTGGTTACATGTAAGTGTAACATCCGGATTATTATGTAAACATTTAAAAGAATTGATTTTAATTACTTATGTCACTAAAGTGTATTTATTTTGTAGACATATATATATATATATATATATATATTTAAATTTCTAGAATTAAGCGTGCATAGGATGAAATAGTAAAAAATGAATGATTTATCGGAAAATGATTCGTGGCATCGCATGAATATGGTCAAAACATCCAGAAAGATATGTGGTGATTGTAAAATCGACAAATTATTCTAGCCTATAAAAAATTAATGCATTGTTCGTTAAATGGAATAAGATTCCAGACTAAATGAAAGAATACATAAAGGTCCATTAACCGTAGATAATCAGAGTAAATTGCAGGCATTGCATTGAGTGAATGATCTAACCACATATCTTCTAAGATATAGTTTTAGTGATACAAACTTTAGTTTTTGACAAAAAAAAAATTATTAAAATATAATTATAAATTATTTTAAACAACTATAAAATAGAATATATAATATTATTAGTTACATTACATTAATATGTTTTATTTTAAAACATCAAAAACTTTTACGAACATGTATTTTGCAGTGGAAGGAATATAAATCTGTAATATATTTGGAAGCTTTTCTCCCTAACGGGTCTCTTTGGGTTGCATGGACGCGTAAATATCTCCTCAAGGATAGCTCGTACTGGGATGCAAATGAGAAGAAGGGGTCGTGGGTCTGGCGTAAACTGCTCAAACTTCGACCCATTGCCTATGATTGCATCCGTTATGAGATTCGGAATGGTGAAGCAGTGTACTTTTGGTTCGATAACTGGCTGGAGATGGGTAAGCTACTCGATATAACTGGTATGCTAGGGATCAACTACCTTGGAGTTAGCATAATATATATATTAATATTATGTCAAACAATCCACCAAAATAAGTTAACTTTGAAGAGCAGTTCACATAATCAAGAATTTATAAAACAACACATCAAACTCTCGCCATGTATTTTTTTGTCACACATTCTATAATTTTGGTTGAATAATATGTATAACTATTTATCATTTTAACACGATCCAAAAATATCAAAACTTAAACTTAATAATACACAATCTGGATAAAAGAGCTAGTATCATCTAATATTAGAATATCAGAAGAAAAACATTGTGTAGTCAGCTTTTAGAAATTCAGTCTAAACACATAAGTTAACTTTTTTTTTATTTTTAGATAATTATTCTAAATTATACTTGACAAAAAAGTATTCCAAGTTATATAAGCGTTATGCAGTTATTCAGTATTGTTGATATATATATTCTCTTTGTATTTGAGAGATTGATACTTTAAATATTCTACACATACAAACTTAAATATCTAATTTTATAGTTTTATGTTTTTTTTTACCATTCATATTCTTGCATTTTAACTTATATTTTAATTTAAAATTAAAATACATTAATTAGAATTAAAAAAAAATAATCTTTTAAATAATTAAATAATCAGTAACATCATTTTAAAAAATAGAGAAGGAGTAGTATTTTCCTTGATAAATATCTAATGAATTTAAATTTGAATAAATTAATGAGTCATAAGTTACTGAAAATGATACTCTAAGAACACATTATTTCACAAGTTGTTTTAATATTAGTCAGAAATGTTATAATATTAGTTAGTACTCTTGCAACTAATTGTTACTACCATTTTATCGAGGTATGTAGGTTTGGTCGGGTCGGTTAGTTCGGAATACGGTTATTTCGGGTCGACCGAAATTTTACCGAAGTGAATCGACAAAAAAATTTGTTTCGGATTGTGATTAGTTCGGTTACAAAATTTTTACCAAAGTTTTTATTTTTGCGGTTAGTTTGATTATTTCGGTTCATATTTTGGTTAGTTTGATTATTTCGGTTCATATTTTGGTTAGTTTGGTTCATAAGTTTGGTCAAAGTTGCTATTGTTTGGTAAAAAAATTCTTTAAAAAATGAACTAACCGATTACCGAACTGAACCGAAAGCCATTTTTTAAGTTGCCGAATTGAACCAAACCTTCTAACCGAACTAACCTAAAACCAATCTTTTCAATTCTATTCGGCAGATTCAGTTCGGGTAACAACCGAAGCCTAATTTTATCTTTAAAGGCCAACATAAGGAAATTTTGATGGAGGGAAAATTGATGAAGTCTAACATTTTATAGTACTTAGGAAATGCATGTTAGTTTTACACACTTATAAAAATGAATATTTGAAAAGTAAATTATTCGGTTACTAACATTGACACAAAAACATATAAAAGTTAAAAACACTGTTGGACAATCAAGTATGATACGTTGTCATTTTCTTCTAAAAATGCATGAAAGTTATTATTAGAATATCCAGAAGAAAAACATTGTGTAGTCAGCTTTTAGAAATTCAGTCTAAACACATAAGTTAACTTTTTTTTTATTTTTAGATAATTATTCTAAATTATACTTGACAAAAAAGTATTCCAAGTTATATAAGCGTTATGCAGTTATTCAGTATTGTTGATATATATATTCTCTTTGTATTTGAGAGATTGATACTTTAAATATTCTACACATACAAACTTAAATATCTAATTTTATAGTTTTATGTTTTTTTACCATTCATATTCTTGCATTTTAACTTATATTTTAATTTAAAATTAAAATACATTAATTAGAATTAAAAAAAAATAATCTTTTAAATAATTAAATAATCAGTAACATCATTTTAAAAAATAGAGAAGGAGTAGTATTTTCCTTGATAAATATCTAATGAATTTAAATTTGAATAAATTAATGAGTCATAAGTTACTGAAAATGATACTCTAAGAACACATTATTTCACAAGTTGTTTTAATATTAGTCAGAAATGTTATAATATTAGTTAGTACTCTTGCAACTAATTGTTACTACCATTTTATCGAGGTATGTAGGTTTGGTGGTTAGGTTAGTTGAATCACGGTTATTTGGTCGACCGAAATTTTACGAAGTGAATCGACAAAAAAATTTGTTTCGGATTGTGATTAGTTCGGTTACAAAATTTTTACCAAAGTTTTTATTTTTGCGGTTAGTTTGATTATTTCGGTTCATATTTTGGTTAGTTTGGTTCATAAGTTTGGTCAAAGTTGCTATTGTTTGGTAAAAAAATTCTTTAAAAAATGAACTAACCGATTACCGAACTGAACCGAAAGCCATTTTTTAAGTTGCCGAATTGAACCAAACCTTCTAACCGAACTAACCTAAAACCAATCTTTTCAATTCTATTCGGCAGATTCAGTTCGGGTAACAACCGAAGCCTAATTTTATCTTTAAAGGCCAACATAAGGAAATTTTGATGGAGGGAAAATTGATGAAGTCTAACATTTTATAGTACTTAGGAAATGCATGTTAGTTTTACACACTTATAAAAATGAATATTTGAAAAGTAAATTATTCGGTTACTAACATTGACACAAAAACATATAAAAGTTAAAAACACTGTTGGACAATCAAGTATGATACGTTGTCATTTTCTTCTAAAAATGCATGAAAGTTATTATTAGAATATCCAGAAGAAAAAACATTGTGTAGTCAGCTTTTAGAAATTCAGTCTAAACACATAAGTTAACTTTGAAGAGCAGTTCACATAATCAAGAATTTATAAAACAACACATCAAACTCTCGCCATGTATTTTTTTTTGTCACACATTCTATAATTTTGGTTGAATAATATGTATAACTATTTATCATTTTAACACGATCCAAAAATATCAAAACTTAAACTTAATAATACACAATCTGGATAAAAGAGCTAGTATCATCTAATATTAGAATATCATAGCTTCGGTGGACACATTCAATAAAAGTTGGTCAATATAAAATCGTAAGCATATGGAGCTGTAGCTTCCTAGTTCTTATATTGTAAATGAATTTGAGTTTTCATTTTTACATTGACCAAAAAAAAAAAAAAGTTTTCATTTTTACCAAAAAAAGAAAAAGAAAAATAGAACTTACCGAAAAGGAAAAATAGAAAAAAAAACTGTAACTGGTTTTACAACGTGCAAATTTATGAGCGTTTCACAGCTAATATGAAAATAGCCAAAAGAGAAACAAGCTGGCACAGACAGCCCTTGGTTTTGATTTTTGAATTCAAAGATTCGTTGGCTCTCCGAGATCCAAGGCCCCTCTCTCCAAAACCGACGGTCCAGATTCGATCCAGCTCCTCTACAAGATATATATTGAACTTTTTGCAGCAACAAATTTTCCATAAAATTTTCTTGGTTCTTAAACATTCGTTGTCTAAAGCAATTCTCTTTTTTGTCTTCATTAAGGTACGAGTTATTATTTTAAATCATATATTTTAAAACGGTTAAAAGAAAGTTGGATGTGTGGGTGAGTTCTCTCCCGTGATCGTCCATGCGCGTGGTCGCAGAAGAATGTCAGTTCACCATCGATTGTCATTTCAGTGACAAATCAGTGTCCACTTTCTTCCATCTTCCTTTCGTCTGCATCTCTCTTTATATACACACCCTCTCTACATATCTATTTGTATAAATGAGAAGTTCGTTAGATGGCGAACAGAGAGGGACATGTACTGTCCTTAAACGAAGGTTTGGTAATTTTCCATTGTTTCATGGGAAGTTCATGTCGTGGATCTGTCAGGGAATAAATCTACGAGAGAAAAACACTCTAAAACATACACCACTTTAACCGTTCTCCCTTAAGTAAATGTGAAACACTTCGATATACACTATAACCGTTTTTCACATTGGGGACCATCTCAATTTTATTTAGATATGGTGTATTGGTGTAGCTTATATGTAAAATATAGGATGTGACTATAAGAATCGATTTTTATTATTTAGTTACAAACACGTAACGGTTAGATATAGATGTGCTGGTAGCAACTTTTTTAATTAAGAGTTCTTGCGAACCATATATGTAACAAAGAAACACTCCTTTATTTTGTTAAGGACAAGAAAAGTGAATTTATGATACAACTTAAACCATTGTGAATGCATATTTAGTAATTCTGTTTATTTTTTTTATTTTTACAGAAAATGCCGGGTCTTCAGATAACTAATTCCAACAGTTTTATTTCAAATGAAGGAATGGGTCCATTTAATGATGATTCTGTTAAAGAACTTGAAAAAATTGTGTTACCAAAGTTTTATAATGAACAAGGTGTATATTTATATGAATTTAATAATTCTGCATATTGAAGTAAGAAAACTCTTAACTAATGTTTTATTTTTTATTTTTTTGCAGGACGACCCTTAAAAAAAATGATACAAGTAATAATTTTAAATTTTTGTTTAAGAGTAAATTTAGTATTTTACACGTATTAACAATTCTTTTTCATCACTATTCAGAATGTGTTGACATGGTTATGGATATGGAAAGAGCAGAAAAGATTGGGAAACAAACCTATGAGTTGGATTTGTCTAGAGGTTAGATCAATTTTGTTGTTGGGTTTTACATATGTATCTGTAAAATAATTATATTACTTAACCATTATCTTTTTTTTTCAAGATTCAAGAAAACGAAAGTATGAAGAATATAAACAAACACACAAAGGTATTAATGAATAATTTATTATATTTTGTGTGATGTAGAGTTAAAAACTATTAATTTGAATATATTAGTTTACTAATGAACCATTTTCTTTTATTGTTAAATAGATAGGGAAACAATGGTGAAAAACAATAAACGGCCAACACAACTAATGCGTTGCGGTGATTGTAATGCATTAGTATGGCTTGATGAAAGTACTGAAAAAGAGCGGTTAACCAAACGTCCATTATTCACTATATGTTGTAAACAAGGTCGTATCAAGTTACCCAAGCTCCGTGAGCCGCCAACTGTGTTGAAAAATCTGTTATGTGATCCTTCATTTAGGAACAATATTAGAGTGTTCAATTCCTTATTGTCTATGTGTTCTATGGGTGCTGACATAGATTATTCAATACTAAATTCTGGTGGTCCTTTTTGCTTTAAGGTTCATGGTGAAAATTATCATAGTATTGGCTCCCTTTTACCTATTGATGGTCAGAGACCCAAATTCTTACAATTGTATATATTTGATACATCAAATGAAATAAAAAATAGACTTTCAATCATGAACCGAGAAGGAAAAGAATCAATAGATACAGAAATATTATCATCATTAATTAGAATGCTTGATGAAAACAATGTACTAACAAAAGTATTTAGAAAAGCCAGAGATAAATATGAATCTGGTGATAGCGGTGAAATGAGAATTCATATGGTAGGATATGATAAACGAAAAAGGCAATATGAATTGCCATCAACTAATGAAATAGCTGGCTTAATAATTGGTGATTTTTCAACAACCATGGGTGAACGAGATGTGTTAGTTCAACATAAAACAGGAAATCTGCAAAGAATTTTGGCTACTCATCCCCTTTATATGTCTTTGCAGTATCCATTGTTATTTCCATATGGAGAAATTGGTTTTTATGATGGAATACCCTATGTACAAAAATCACAATCAAATCAAAATGGTGGTTACGTTAAAATGACAGAATACTATATGTACCGTATTGAGAGCAGAAATAATGAAGCATCTACTATTACTCGAAGCGGCAGACTATTTCATCAATATGTAGTAGATGCATTTACTTCTATTGAAGCAAGCCGACTTACATTTATCAAACTTAATCAAAAAGCTATAAGGGCTGATGTGTATAATAATGTCAAAGATGCTCTATCAAGGGGAGATCATGACTCCAGTAGCCTGGGAAAAAGAATTATATTGCCATCATCAATTACAGGTAGTCCAAGATATATGGCTGAAAAATATCAAGATGCAATGGCTCTCTGTCGTTGTTATGGAAATCCTGATTTGTTTATTACTATGACTGCTAATCCCAAATGGAGTGAAATAGATGAGTATTTGAAAATATCAGGCGAAAGTTCAGCTAATGACAGGCCCGATATTGAATCACGAGTGTTCCACATGAAACTGGATCAATTAATGGTTTTAATAAAGAAAAAGTCTTTCTTCGGAAAAATTAATGGAGGTATATATATATTATTTTTTTATTTTTAATTTTTTTTCTCTTAAAATTTTATTGTTATTAATAAACTTTGTTTAATTTTGCAGTTGTTTATACAATAGAATTTCAAAAACGAGGACTTCCACGTGCACATATTCTCGTTTGGTTAAAAGCTGGCCGTGAAAATGTATGTTCTAATGACATTGATAAATTTGTCTCAGCTGAATTGCCAGATAGAATTAGTGATCCTGAAGGTTATAAATTAGTGGAGCAACATATGATGCATGGACCATGTGGAATAAATAAACCAAATAATTCTTGTATGGAAAATGGGCATTGCACAAAAAAATATCCTCGGCCGTTTTGCCTTTCTTCATGCCTTGATGAAAATGGATACATTATTTATAGACGTAGGGATATATTATCCAGTTATGTTATGAAAGGTGATATCAAATTAGATAACCAGTATGTTGTTCCTCACAATTTAGATCTACTAAAACAATTTCAAGCTCATATAAATATTGAATTCTGCAATAAAACGAGCGCTATCAAATACCTTTTCAAATATATAACAAAGGGGGTAGATAGGATGACAATTGTATTGGGAAACAAATCCAGTGGCATTTCAGAAAATTCTGACCATGTGAAGTATGATGAAAATGAGATTGAAAAATATCTTGATTGCCGATATGTTTCTGCTTGCGAATCAATGTGGCGAATTTTTAAATTTGAGATACATCACCAACAACCTCCTGTTCAAAGATTAAGCATTCATCTTCCAGACCAACAACCAGCTATTTTTAATGATTCCTCTGACTTACAACAAGTTGCGTCTAATTGTGAGTTTCGCCCAAGTATGTTTATGGCTTATTTAGAAACAAATCGAGTTGACCCTGATGCAAGGAAGTTAACTTATGTTCAATTTCCAACTAAATATGTGTGGAATAAAACAGAGCATACTTGGACCAAAAGAAAAATAGGTCAATGTATTGGAAGACTCTATAATGTTCATCCGTCTTCAGGTGAGCTATATTATCTAAGGCTTTTAATCAACCATCTGAAAGGACCTACCAGCTTCAAAGATATATTAACTGTAAATGGCAAAGAATACAAAAAGTTTAAAGAATCATGTGTTGCTCGTGGGTTACTAGAAGGGGATGAAGAATGGCATGAAGCGATGACAGAGGCTGCATCATGGGCAACCCCTCAGCAATTACGTGAATTGTTTGTCATGTTGTTAGTCCATTGTGAGGTGTCAAGTCCACGGAAACTATGGAACGCATTCTGGAAATTTATGAGTGAAGATATAGTTTACCAACAAAGACGACTATTAAATTTCGCAGATTATGACATAACAGATTTAGAATTACAAACTTATACCCTTATTGAAGTTGAGTTGCTGCTATTTCAGTATGATAAAAATCTCTCTCAATATTCGGATCTACCAAATATTGAAAAAAGTTCTACTGCACGCATTTCTAACACTCTTCTTGCCGAGACACAATATTTAGACATACAATGTCTAAAAGATTCATTTAAGGAACAATTTACCTTACTAAATGAAGAACAAAAGAAAGTATATGAAGCTGTAATAAATTCAGTATATAATAAAAGCGGCAAGATATTCTTTTTGTATGGGCCAGGAGGCACAGGGAAGACATTTGTATATAACACAATTATTAACAAGTTACTGTCAGAAAAAAAAATAGTAATACCTGTTGCATCTTCTGGCATTGCTGCATTACTTTTACCAGGTGGTAGAACTGCTCATTCTCGATTTAACATTCCTTTAAAATTATTTGATGACTCCGTATGTGACATTACATGTGGAACTATGTTGGCTGATCTATTGATTCAAGCAGAATTGATTATATGGGATGAAGCACCAATGACACATAAGTATGCTTTCGAAGCCCAATTAATAAAGAAGAGGTATACTGATTTGAAATAGATTATTATACATAAGAACATTTCTAATTTTTTATAACGAAAGTTTAGAAACTTACATTTAAAATTACAGCCTACAATAATAAATAAAACTGAGGATGATGCTGGAGGGACAGAACAAGTCAATGCTTGTAAAGGAAATAAAACAAGAAAAAAAAGAATAGTAAAGACAGCGAAAGATTCACATCAAAGCAAAGAAGACATTACAAATTCAGTGAGAGGAGGAACAGAGGAAGTAAAACGGCCACAAAGAAAAAGGAAAAAAATAATAGAAGACGATTATGTTACTTAATATTGCTATACTATCAAGAAACAATTCTTAATTTTTAAGTACAGTATACGACAATTGCTCAGTTATATACACATTATATCTTTACATACATTTGTTATATACATATATTAAACCAATTATTTTATCCATGGAATTTATTTAATTTTATTGAGAAATTTTAACAATTTATATTTTACATAAAGTCTCTCTTCGCGCGCGTTTACGCGCGGGGTTGTTTCCTAGTAAACTTAAAAGAAAAACAGAAAACTATTGGGCTGGGCCTTTTCAAAACCGACCCGCGTCAAGGTCCAATAGCTGGCGGTTTCTCTCAAACTCTTTTTTTTGTGTTAGCTTCTCTAATCGCTCCGCCTCTATGGCTACGAGTTTCCCATTTATCTGAGAAGTCGTTCCAGAATCGGAGGAATACCCCGCCATGGCGGCTAATGATCCACCACCTGAGCTCGCTTCCGGTAGCCCTTGCTGCCTCGCGGTACGTATTTTTCCTCAGCTGTATATTTTTCATGGTGTTTAGTGATTTTATCAAACGAATCCTCTTTGACTGTATCGCAGTGGCAAGGGAAGTACCTAGGCATGAAGAAGAGGTGTGACGCGTGTAAAGAAGCGATTGAAATTCTCCAGAAGGCCATGGGAATCGCTAATGATGAGAAAACCAGTCTCCAGAAAAGTAAGTGGATACTCTTCTCGACTTTGATTTTGGCACTTTGATGAGACTTAGAATCGGTGTTAGTGGGAAGTTATTAGTAAACGAAAGTATGTCACCTATAGAAGTAGCTAGTGGCAGAGGTTAGCTTGTTGCTTTTTGATGTTGTTGTGTTTCTGTTATGGTACATTATAGATTATCGCTGTATGCCACTTGTATTTGATTTGGAGTAGCATTAGTTCTTCCTAAATGATGCTGAATCATCTAACTTGAGATACTAGTGATTTTCCCTATATGCTTTGATTCTTGGCTGTGTGAACTAGGTGGAAAGATAGTTTTATTACTATAATTATCAATCTTAATGTGTGTGTGTTTTTAACTCGTCACTGCTTAACTGCTATCTAAATCTTGCAGAACTTAGGGAGATGGCGTATAACACGGACACTAAGGAAAATGTATCAGTGACAAAAGCATCTTTGGAGAAAGAGGTCTCTGATTTGAAGTCTGAGATATTGTCTTTGCAACAAAAACTGGAGCGGAATCTTCAAGCAAAACGTGAAGAAATAAAAATTCTTCATGATCAAACTTGTAGCGGAGAAAAGGAGATCGATGAACTGAAGAAGCTCCTTACGAAAGAAACGTTAAGGGCAGAAAATTCCGAGGAAGAGAGGGAACATATTTGTAAAGAACTGAACAAGACAAAGGCTCTGCTGGTAAAATATAAGGATATCAAGCCACATGATGCTAAAATGGAAAAGGAAGTAAGTCTGGTTAAAAATCTTCTTGCAAGCCAGAGGCAGGAGACAGAGTCAGAGAGGAAGAAAGCAGAGTCAGAGAAAAAGAAAGCTGATCATTATCTTTCCGAGTTGGAGGTGTTGAGAACTACAGCTCATAAGACTAGTTCTGATATGCTTACTTTGACTTCCAACCTTGAGGCCGTAAAAAAGCAACTTGAGTCTGAAAAACAAAAGACTTGGAGAGAGAAAAACGTGCAGATATGGAGAGTGCAAAATCTAGGGAACAGATGAAGCTAGCAGAAATTTTGTCTAAGAAGTTCGAAATCATTAGGACTAGAGATGAAGAGCTTAAGAAAGAGGCAGAATTGCAGACCGCAAGCAGCAAAGTAAAGGTTGCTGAAAACTCGGCAAAACTGGAAGAAAAGATAAGGCTCCTTGAGATGAATCAAAAAACAGCGATGGAATGGAAATCTCGTGCTGATGATCTGTCTCAGCAGTTACAAGAGTCACATTCAGTGACTGAGGGTTTGAAAAACAGGTTCAAGAGCTTTCACTCTCACAGAAATCTGCTCAAACTCGCTCAGTTTCTCCACAGAAAGCCAGAGATTTGGACAAGGCTAAAGTGAGGCTTCTGAAGAAAGAGCTAAAGTTTGAGAGGGAATGTGCAAAACACTCAAAAAGAGTGGCTGAGTTTGAAAAATTCTAAGGGAATTTCAGGCCGAAGAGATAGGTGGGTTAAAACTTAAGTTTGGTAGGCTTACAAATCGCATGAGTCTACTGGGTGAGTATTTTTCAAGAGACGTTGAAGGTACAACTGGTCTTGCAAAGGTTTGTTTACTTACTCTATACTTCCTAATTTGAAAATTGGCTTGATGACCATAAATATGTTTTGATATTTGATACTTTCTTTGTTACCTGACAATAGGTTACATGATGGATCGCTTATGATTGACATGGTAACTAAACAATAAAACATTGTCTATATACGTCTTCTGTCTCTCTGAGAGGATATCCCTAGGTTTACATATGTGGCTGGAACAATCTCAACTTAGTTCAGTTGAAGTTATGTGAGTATGAGTATTTAAGCTATAGTCTGTTGAAGTTGTTAACGAGAAGATTTAATCTTTTTAGTCTTCGAAATAGTGGCCTCTATCATAACATCATGGATCATTCACAACATAATATTGCTTTATACTTGGCTGTTTGGATCATTTTAATTCCTTACTAATCCTTTTGTGTCATTTTATTGCTTGCAGGCGGAGGGCCCCATGAAAATGCAGATGCTAGAATCTCAGAACAACCGTAGTGGCAAAAATCATTCTGACGCAAGGTGCCAGTTAGTAGCAAGCTCTGGTTCTCAGGACGAGGCTCGCAAGCTCTCTACTCAGTTAATTGCTAAATCCAAACAGGGCGTGAGTGGGTCTCTCTCAGGTACTATTTCTCAACTGGAGTCTCTTACTGGAGGTTCTAGAAAATTACAGACTTCTCGAGTCATTTCCAGCAAGACATCTTTTTCTGATAGGCAATTACTGGCCTCACAGGGAACAGAGCAGTTCATTATTACTACTTCAACCGAAATAGCAGAAGATCAACCGAATATCCAACCAGCAAAATCAAATATGTTCCAGAAAATCGATACCATGACAAAAGGGAATCCCTGTTTGGTGGCTAAAAATTATCTTCAAAGACGTCAGAGAGATAGTCACGAGGTAGCTAATGAGCACTTTCGGAAAAGAAAAAGAATGCCAGAGGCAGTTGAGTCCCGCAAGCACATATGCCTCTCTACTGCTAAAGAACATGGACCGGTAGCATCATTTGTGGACGACGTTGTTGCTATAGATTATATGAAGTTGCTGGAGTTAGATCATCCAGAAGAAGAAAGTCGTTACAAGATGGCAAGAGAATCTCTTTTGTCTCCTGATCTTCCCCAGGTAAACTTTTGGGTGATGATGTCGTGAACGAGGAAAAAAATCTTGCTATGGTTACTAGTAATAGCGTGGATTTATGTGTCACCATAAATTCTAGTGAAGCTCCTCGTCTCAACACTCAAAATGCTTCAGTGACAGTCAAAGGCCACGTAAGTCAACAACGTTGCGTGGTCATATTCTTAAACACTTTATTGTGTTTTCAAATATTGAAGACCAGAACAGTATCATCAAAATTTTCCATGCTGCAAACAATTGTATTAAGCGATGCCCCCCATCAGCTCCTAGAGCCCAGTGGGCAGTGCCATCGATCCTGTTCTCTTTGAAAATGGAAGAAAACCTTTCAGGACGGTAAGTTGTTCTGATCTCTGACGCTTTTTTCAATGCACAATATTGATATACGTTACCTCTTTCAGCTCCTTCAGTAAACTAGTGCCTGGTCTCTAATATATGTATTTTTTTCAGGGAAAGGGTATGTGTGTTCTTCTCCTTGCTGCTGCATAACTTCTCTGCAGTTTTCTCGATGAAAATTGGGAACATTCTTGATGATGATTCTTACTCCTGCCTGGATTCTTTCTCGAAGCATATAGCTGGTGGTATGTCCTTTATCCATTTTCCTTTCCTTTTTTTTCTTCTTAAAACCAAATATTTAGTCTGTTTTTGATTTAATTGAACTGGGAATTATTGTGTAGTTATTGCTGATACTGAAGCTGGAGCTATTCTCTCTGATTTTTTGGAAGAGCTCCTTAGTCTTCTTCAGGACCTCCTCTCCGAGCAGAGGGTATGGTACTCTGCTAAATCCTCAGGAATAACTGTATTTGATTTAAGCATCCCTGTGACCATGAACGGAGAAAATGTAGCTCTCTTCAGAAGAATCGCTCTAATTGATCATTTGGTGGCTGGAAGTGCTATTTTAGCGGCAATATGTACTGTCGTGGACCGTGTTGGATTTATCCGTGAAGCTTCCTTTGAGATCCTACACAAGCACAGTCATGATAAGACCTCAGTGCCACTGACGATTCTTCACGTTTTTGCTCATATTGCTGGAGAGAAAATGATGTCCTCTAGTGATCATGACGTATCAAATGCGGTGTTGAAATCCGTTGTGATGTTTCTAGAGGAGAAACATTTTGATAGTGTGGAGGGAAATGCTGAGTTGCACCCAGGCAAGAACAAGTGTCCGTTCTCAGATAGGTCTTCCTCGCTGGAGGCTATGGCATCGATGCTCATGGAAATTATTCAGGAGTTTACTCAGTCGAATACTTTGCATCAGAGCTTGACCGAGAAGACCAAGTTTAGGCCGGAACACAAAAGTTTCCAGTTCATATTGGCCAGGGATCAAAGTGTTACTTTATGTGACATTCTGTCATTCGTGGAGCTTATTGGTCGTTACACGGTATGTTATTCAACCTTGACGCAATGTTTTGCTAGTTTATGTCGTCTATTATACCAGTTTGATCTTAAATATATGTGCAGGAATGGGACTGGATTAGTGAGAACATTGTTGCTCCACTGCTTAAGATGCTGGAAATGCCATTATCAATGAACTTTGCTGTTGCAATCGTCTCTCTTCTTGGGCAACTTAGCAGGTAATGTTCATTGGTTTGTCTCTTATATACAGGACCAATCTGATATCCAACTCTCTTTTTCTCTTTGAATTTTCCAGTATTGGAGTGGATGCTGGTGGCTATGAAAACGAAGGAACTTCAAACTTGAGGGAAAAACTGTCAGCCTTTCTGCAGTGTGAGACGACACTAAAAGCTGGGTTTGCGATCCAGATAGCAACTGTGTGCTCCTTCCTGAAGACGATTGAGCTGGATTTTTCAACTGTCTTTCAAGGCAAAACCATCATGCTTCCTGGATGTGGCGATCAAAGCTTATCTGCTTCAGCCAATCTGGTCGCCAAGTGGTTCTCTTTGTTGAGCGACGAACAAAAAGTTTTCGCAACCGAGTTTTTACAAACCTCTGTTGTTAGATGATTCCTTATTTCAAAAAAAATCATCAAAGAGAAAAAAAAAATTGGGTATGTCTCTCGACGTTTGATTCTTCATAGACACGACTTTTGACTCTTGGGTGCTGATGTATGTATGATAAGTTTCAGTAATCCAATGCGTGTTCTTATTCGATCCTTAATGCATTGACGAAATAAAGAAGTTTTGAATTCGGTTTTAAGCATACATTATATTTAATTCAAAAATAAATGTTCACAAACAAAGCCAAACCAGATCACCCATAAGACAGAAAACCACAATCTAGCATACATTCAATGACAAAACCCAAACCCAAACCCATAAAACCAATGTTTTGAAAACCGGACCGGATACCGACTCGGTATAGCTACTGGTTGACTGGTTGGACCGGTTCAACCGGTTCAACCGGGTTTTCTATCTATGAAACTTATATATATAATATATATTTATATTATATGAACTTCATTTCTACATATAATACATTCTCTATTCTTTTCTATAATTAACTAAATATAAAAAAATAAACATAAATTTAACCGTATATATAATAAAATAAAACTGAATAGTGAATACTATGTAAACTAAAATTAATAAAATCATTTGATTTACAATTAAAATTATCATATTTATTTATTTTTTACAACTAAATCTCAAATTTTATGAATGTGGTAAAATAAAAATAGTATATGAAAGTCAAAAATATATTTTTCACATTGTTTCTTAAGAAAATAAAAATCAATTAAATAATGATAGTTGAACACTAATTATAAAATATAAAATTTTAGCTAATAATAATTGAAAACATTTAATTATATGTTAATTTTTATGAACCGGGTTTTAAAATTGACCCGGATCACCGGTTTTACCGGGTTTTACCGGTTTTCAGCCGGTTTTACCGGGTTTTTACAAATCCGGGTTTTAAACTGAACCGGGCTCGGCTTCTTCACCGAGTCACGGTCGAACCGGTTCGACCGGCCGGTCCGGTCCGGTTTTCAAAACACTGCATAAAACTTCTATATATTTATTTATTTATAACTTTATTGATTTTAAAAGTCAACAAGACAACGATTTCCAACTCCATCAACCAATCTTTGTCGGAATACTCTGTTCATGCCTGAAGAAATTCTCAGGATCAAACTCACCCTTAATCTTAACCAACCTCTCGAAATTCCCCTTGAAATACTTAGCCCCCCACTCTCTAGCATCAGCATCAATCTCTCCCTCGTTCACCCCCAAATCAAGATCCCTGTAATTCACATACGCACGTCTCGGATTCTTCGACACATACTGCTCCATGTAACTATACATGTCCCTCATCCACTCTATATGCCTCGCCTCGCTGGCCTTCCCGTCTGACCACGTCGATAGCCACTGAATCTTGAACAACGTCCCTTCCTGTGAGGGAATGGTGTCTCTGACTCAGAGATCCTCGACATCATGCCACCGTAAGGGTTCCATATCGTTAACGGTGAGTCCTCTTGTAGAAGCTTCTTCCATAATCCTTCTAAGCCTTCTACAGGGATTGGCTCTTCCACGAAGTCTGACTTGGCCTTGAAGTGGTTCTTGAAGAGTGATTTTCCGGCGAGTAGAGCCTCTGGTGCAGCGCTGTTTGGGAAACCAGCGATGTACATTACTGATTTGATCCAGCTCATTTCGATGCAGTCCTTCTTGGTTAGTCCTAGCTCAGGGAAACTCTTCTGCATCACCTGTTAAATATAGGGTTGAAATTGTAAATTTAGAAAGTTTATTACTTGTGTTACAAGGATTAAAACCAATGAACAGAAACCATACTTTCAGGAGTTTAAACTTAGACTAGGCGTGCGGTTTCGGTTTATTTGGTTAAATCAGTTTGAATAGTTCAATTTTCGGCTAATTCGGTTTATACAAAATCTCACTGGATTGAACCAAAATAATTCTGTTTGGTTCTAGGTTATTTTTGGTTTCGAAAACTAAACCAATATTTTGGTTTTGGTTATATTTTGTTTAATCTTGTTAAAAACTGATCAAATAATTTCGATTAAATGGTTACTTAAGTTAGTTTGTTAAAAACTGATCAATTCGGTTCGGAATTGTTTTAAATTGAATTAATTTACTGCCGAATCAGTAACCTAATTAAAAATTCTAAAAGCTTATTAAATTTAACCGGATTCACAACCGAATCTAAACCATAAACCGGAGATTTTGGTTCGGTTCGGCTGGTTCGCTATTAATCTCAAAGCTACTTAGACCCATAAGTTCTACGAAATACGAATTTCAACCCCATTTTACCTGCATCAACCGGTTTGAGTCGCCGAGAAACTGTCCTTGGTACGAAGTCGAGACGGTTCGGTTACTGGTTTTGGAGGTTTTACCCGCTGTCTGAATAATCGCGCGAATAAAGAGATCTTCGTCAAGCTTGTCCGCAACCTGTTGCCACTTGTACAAAACTCTAGTCCCGTCTTGCTCAAGCGTCTTCGTGACTGTGAACACCGTCACAGTCGCCGGAACGGGAACTAGCTTGATCTTCCATGCGAGGATTACGCCGAAGCTTCCGCCGCCAGCGCCGCGAATCGCCCAGAAGACGTCCTCTCCCATCGCCGCCCGATCAAGAATCTTGCCGTTGGCGTCGATGATTCTTGCGTCGAGGACATTGTCAGCGCCGAGACCGAACTTCCTCATCATGGAACCGTACGCTCCTCCGACTAAGTGGCCGCCTATCCCAAGGCTGGAACATAGACCCGCAGGGAAACCATGTGTTTGGCTTTTCTCTTGGATCCTAATTGAAACAAAAACCATTAATTAACGAATTTTTAGACCTAAAACTATAATACTAATTGTCTCAAACGTAACTTGATCATGTCATCTCTAAACGTTATATGATATTTTCAGTCGAGTTAACAAAACTAAAATATGTTTTTTTCTTTAAAAAAAACTAAAATATGTTGTCAAATAAAAGAAGCTAATATATATATATATATACATTTTTTGAATGTAAAGCAATGCAGGCAATAAATTAGGTTAAAATCGTTTTGTTGGTTTATTATATGAAAAGCAAAAGCAAAACTTAGCAGAGTAAATCCTTTTAATGGATTTTAATCAAAGTAGCTTTTGAATACAAAATTAAAACTGAAGCTGATCTAATAACAATCGTTCGTAAAGAAAAAAAAAAATCCTCCAACCGACGTTTCTAGAGAATCTACCAAAACAAAGAAAATAAAAATATGTTCCCAAATGGCAATAGGCAATAGCAAAGAACAACGTAGCTATTTTATCCTCTATTAAAAGTTTTTCTTGTTGGCTGAAAACGCAAGCTTCGGTTACTATATGCAGTCAAAAATTACGACACTGCCCAAATAAATCAATAATATTATCAAAACAAATATTTTGTTTGGTAAATGAATTTTGACATTACATCAAGCTTTTTTTGTTTTGTCAAAACCAATTTATTTGGTGTTACGCTTCTGTTTTCCTTTCTTGTAAAAAACTCATGCATGGGTCCAATAGTACAGATACAATACAAGCGTAAGCGTTACCTGTAATAAACCTCTCCGACAGTGGCACCCGCGTGAGCCCACGCGCTGTTACTGTCCAAATCGACGTCTATCTGTCGAAGCTTCGATAGATCAACGACCACAAAAGGCGTTACGTCCTCAGCGACGAACGAAAGCCCTTCGTAGTCGTGGCCACCGCTACGTAGGCGCATGTGAAGCTGGAGCTTCTTGGCACACACGACGGCCGCTTGGACGTGTGTCTCGTACAAAGGCTCGAATATGAACACAGGCTTCGGGTTTGACGGCGTCAGGTAACGGAGATTTTGTGCCGTCGATTCAAGCTCTTCTTTAAACAAAGTTGCGTTTTGGTCTGGTGAGAAAAACGACGCCCTTATAGGGAACGCCATGTCGGTGTTGTCGACGAGGCAATGTATGAAATCTTGTTGTAGTGTGGACGAAGATGGTGTAACGGAAACTAAAAGTAGCGTCACTAGAAACGCGACTGCGTTTCGTTTGGATATCGCAAACGCCATTTTGTCTTTAAAGGACTAGTGTGTGGGTTTTGTTTTTGGTTGATGAGGTATCTGTCTGGGTTTAAATAGGAGGTTGATGTGTGCGTGAAACTGTGAATGTCTTGCACGTAAGGTTGGTGTAATTATTACATCATGACTAAAATTTTCATTATATTATATATAATCTTTCATTTATTTACTCAAAACTGTATCAACTTTTATTTCATTGCTAAACTTTTATCTTTGTATTTTTGACTACTTGAGAAAAGAGGATTTTTTTTCTTGGAGAAAAGAATATGTCTCGCCAACCATAAACAATTAAAATATGTCAGGCTCTGCATTTCTTTTTACTCAATTGCTACAATCTAAAACTTCTGATGTTTGTATCTTTAGTAAACATGTATCACTGTATCAGTTTTAAAGGCATGGCTGTAACTGTATCTTTATTACAACTTGATTATATCAGACCATTTGTTACTTTGAGCTTATCATCGAGTAATTAAAGCAATTTTTCTATACATTCAAATGAAATGTTCCGCTGACCAAAAGAAAACAAATGACCTCTTTAAAAGAAACCTTAATCGTAATTAATGTATTCCAGGAGTGTATTGATAACGAAACGTAAGTTTTGCGTGTGTTTTTAAATGATTATTTAAAGATATTGAGTGTGTGATTAAAGTTAATGAAGGAATGAATGTCGTTTGAAAGTAAGGAACAATTTGTGCCTTTAGGGATTAACAATGCTAATACGCAATTGTTCAAAGATACCGACGCCACTTTCTTTACATTTCACATCCACAGATGCCGACACCACCTATCTTCAGTAATTGTAGCGTGAAGGGTAAACACATTTTCTTGAATTATGATATTAACCCTGCTATTCGCTCATTTACACAAGTGTTCTTTTACACTATTTATTATTATCCAGTCGTTTTATATTTTATTCGAAGTTTGACTAATCTGAAAATATACACTACATCATACTCCCTCTATATATGAATAATTGATGTTTTAACATATTCACGTATATTAAGAAAAGTTAAAATGCATCATATTATTTATTACTTTTTGACGTTTTCTCCCTCGTCTATTATATTAAAAGAGAAGTCATGATTTCTCATTTATGTGTGATTTTTTTTAAAAAATGGACTATCTACTAGAGTTGGTCACATTACATTTTTCAATCATGAATAATCTTGATATTAAATAAAAGACATCATTAAAATTCAAATTAATTAAAAATTAAGTGTTATTAGGTTATAACTAATCAAGTCAAAATCTACTTTTAAATATAAAATAGATTTTCTTGTGTGTAGTAAAACATAAAGTAGTCTCACATTTATTTTAAAATTTGGAGATCAAGCTCACATATTTATTGTTGTAATAGTATACCTCCATATGCTAATTATTTAAAGATATTGAGTGTGTGATTAAAGTTAATGAAGGAATGAATGTCGTTTGAAAGTAAGGAACAATTTGTGCCTTTAGGGATTAACAATGCTAATACGCAATTGTTCAAAGATACCGACGCCACTTTCTTTACATTTCACATCCACAGATGCCGACACCACCTATCTTCAGTAATTGTAGCGTGAAGGGTAAACACATTTTCTTGAATTATGATATTAACCCTGCTATTCGCTCATTTACACAAGTGTTCTTTACACTATTTATTATTATCCAGTCGTTTTATATTTTATTCGAAGTTTGACTAATCTGAAAATATACACTACATCATACTCCCTCTATATATGAATAATTGATGTTTTAACATATTCACGTATATTAAGAAAAGTTAAAATGCATCATATTATTTATTACTTTTGACGTTTTCTCCTCGTCTATTATATTAAAAGAGAAGTCATGATTTCTCATTTATGTGTGATTTTTTAAAAATGGACTATCTACTAGAGTTGGTCACATTACATTTTTCAATCATGAATAATCTTGATATTAAATAAAAGACATCATTAAAATTCAAATTAATTAAAAATTAAGTGTTATTCGGTTATAACTAATCAAGTCAAAATCTACTTTTAAATATAAAATAGATTTTCTTGTGTGTAGTAAAACATAAAGTAGTCTCACATTTATTTTAAAATTTGGAGATCAAGCTCACATATTTATTGTTGTAATAGTATACCTCCATATGCTAATTATTTAAAGATTTATCGATGTTAACTTTTAAAATTATATATATTATTTTTAAAATTTGGAGATCAAGCTCACATATTTATTGTTGTAATAGTATACCTCCATATGCTAATTATTTAAAGATTTATCGATGTTAACTTTTAAAATTATAAAGTTTTTAAATAACAAAATTATCATTATCTAACAGTTATTAATCTATACTACCTTAGACCAATGAAAACAGTTTTAAAATTATATATATTATTTTTAAAATTTGGAGATCAAGCTCACATATTTATTGTTGTAATAGTATACCTCCATATGCTAATTATTTAAAGATTTATCGATGTTAACTTTTAAAATTATAAAGTTTTTAAATAACAAAATTATCATTATCTAACAGTTATTAATCTATACTACCTTAGACCAATGAAAACAGTTTTAAAATTATATATATTATTTTAAAAATTAAACAAAAACTAAATATTTAATTATTTACTCGATAATATAAATTTATGAAGCTAAAAGTTTAATTTTGTTAAACTTTCTAAATTTGTTAAATGTTACAATATCTTTGGAGATGACAATAAAATAATATTTTACCAATATTTACATATATTGAGTGTGTGATTAAAGTTAATGAAGGAATGAATGTCGTTTGAAAGTAAGGAACAATTTGTGCCTTTAGGGATTAACAATGCTAATACGCAATTGTTCAAAGATACCGACGCCACTTTCTTTACATTTCACATCCACAGATGCCGACACCACCTATCTTCAGTAATTGTAGCGTGAAGGGTAAACACATTTTCTTGAATTATGATATTAACCCTGCTATTCGCTCATTTACACAAGTGTTCTTTTACACTATTTATTATTATCCAGTCGTTTTATATTTTATTCGAAGTTTGACTAATCTGAAAATATACACTACATCATACTCCCTCTATATATGAATAATTGATGTTTTAACATATTCACGTATATTAAGAAAAGTTAAAATGCATCATATTATTTATTACTTTTTGACGTTTTCTCCCTCGTCTATTATATTAAAAGAGAAGTCATGATTTCTCATTTATGTGTGATTTTTTTTAAAAAATGGACTATCTACTAGAGTTGGTCACATTACATTTTTCAATCATGAATAATCTTGATATTAAATAAAAGACATCATTAAAATTCAAATTAATTAAAAATTAAGTGTTATTCGGTTATAACTAATCAAGTCAAAATCTACTTTTAAATATAAAATAGATTTTCTTGTGTGTAGTAAAACATAAAGTAGTCTACGCATTTATTTTAAAATTTGGAGATCAAGCTCACATATTTATTGTTGTAATAGTATACCTCCATATGCTAATTATTTAAAGATTTATCGATGTTAACTTTTAAAATTATAAAGTTTTTTTAAATAACAAAAATTATCATTATCTAACAGTTATTAATCTATACTACCTTAGACCAATGAAAACAGTTTTAAAATTATATATATTATTTTAAAAATTAAACAAAAACTAAAGTTTTACCTACATGTGATTATTTCGTGTATAGTAAACACTTTTAAGTTTAATTTGATTAGTTGTAGTACTGAATGTATTCTTAGGGTTAGATTTTGGAAAGCTTAAATGTTTTTGAAAAATTAAAGTTTTACCTACATGTGATTATTTCGTGTATAGTAAACACTTTTAAGTTTAATTTGATTAGTTGTAGTACTGAATGTATTCTTAGGGTTAGATTTTGGAAAGCTTAAATGTTTTTGAAAAATTAAAGTTTTACCTACATGTGATTATTTCGTGTATAGTAAACACTTTTAAGTTTAATTTGATTAGTTGTAGTACTGAATGTATTCTTAGGGTTAGATTTTGGAAAGCTTAAATGTTTTTGAAAAATTAAAGTTTTACCTACATGTGATTATTTCGTGTATAGTAAACACTTTTAAGTTTAATTTGATTAGTTGTAGTACTGAATGTATTCTTAGGGTTAGATTTTGGAAAGCTTAAATGTTTTTGAAAAATTAAAGTTTTACCTACATGTGATTATTTCGTGTATAGTAAACACTTTTAAGTTTAATTTGATTAGTTGTAGTACTGAATGTATTCTTAGGGTTAGATTTTGGAAAGCTTAAATGTTTTTGAAAAATTAAAGTTTTACCTACATGTGATTATTTCGTGTATAGTAAACACTTTTAAGTTTAATTTGATTAGTTGTAGTACTGAATGTATTCTTAGGGTTAGATTTTGGAAAGCTTAAATGTTTTTGAAAAATTAAAGTTTTACCTACATGTGATTATTTCGTGTATAGTAAACACTTTTAAGTTTAATTTGATTAGTTGTAGTACTGAATGTATTCTTAGGGTTAGATTTTGGAAAGCTTAAATGTTTTTGAAAAATTAAAGTTTTACCTACATGTGATTATTTCGTGTATAGTAAACACTTTTAAGTTTAATTTGATTAGTTGTAGTACTGAATGTATTCTTAGGGTTAGATTTTGGAAAGCTTAAATGTTTTTGAAAAATTAAAGTTTTACCTACATGTGATTATTTCGTGTATAGTAAACACTTTTAAGTTTAATTTGATTAGTTGTAGTACTGAATGTATTCTTAGGGTTAGATTTTGGAAAGCTTAAATGTTTTTGAAAAATTAAAGTTTTACCTACATGTGATTATTTCGTGTATAGTAAACACTTTTAAGTTTAATTTGATTAGTTGTAGTACTGAATGTATTCTTAGGGTTAGATTTTGGAAAGCTTAAATGTTTTTGAAAAATTAAAGTTTTACCTACATGTGATTATTTCGTGTATAGTAAACACTTTTAAGTTTAATTTGATTAGTTGTAGTACTGAATGTATTCTTAGGGTTAGATTTTGGAAAGCTTAAATGTTTTTGAAAAATTAAAGTTTTACCTACATGTGATTATTTCGTGTATAGTAAACACTTTTAAGTTTAATTTGATTAGTTGTAGTACTGAATGTATTCTTAGGGTTAGATTTTGGAAAGCTTAAATGTTTTTGAAAAATTAAAGTTTTACCTACATGTGATTATTTCGTGTATAGTAAACACTTTTAAGTTTAATTTGATTAGTTGTAGTACTGAATGTATTCTTAGGGTTAGATTTTGGAAAGCTTAAATGTTTTTGAAAAATTAAAGTTTTACCTACATGTGATTATTTCGTGTATAGTAAACACTTTTAAGTTTAATTTGATTAGTTGTAGTACTGAATGTATTCTTAGGGTTAGATTTTGGAAAGCTTAAATGTTTTTGAAAAATTAAAGTTTTACCTACATGTGATTATTTCGTGTATAGTAAACACTTTTAAGTTTAATTTGATTAGTTGTAGTACTGAATGTATTCTTAGGGTTAGATTTTGGAAAGCTTAAATGTTTTTGAAAAATTAAAGTTTTACCTACATGTGATTATTTCGTGTATAGTAAACACTTTTAAGTTTAATTTGATTAGTTGTAGTACTGAATGTATTCTTAGGGTTAGATTTTGGAAAGCTTAAATGTTTTTGAAAAATTAAAGTTTTACCTACATGTGATTATTTCGTGTATAGTAAACACTTTTAAGTTTAATTTGATTAGTTGTAGTACTGAATGTATTCTTAGGGTTAGATTTTGGAAAGCTTAAATGTTTTTGAAAAATTAAAGTTTTACCTACATGTGATTATTTCGTGTATAGTAAACACTTTTAAGTTTAATTTGATTAGTTGTAGTACTGAATGTATTCTTAGGGTTAGATTTTGGAAAGCTTAAATGTTTTTGAAAAATTAAAGTTTTACCTACATGTGATTATTTCGTGTATAGTAAACACTTTTAAGTTTAATTTGATTAGTTGTAGTACTGAATGTATTCTTAGGGTTAGATTTTGGAAAGCTTAAATGTTTTTGAAAAATTAAAGTTTTACCTACATGTGATTATTTCGTGTATAGTAAACACTTTTAAGTTTAATTTGATTAGTTGTAGTACTGAATGTATTCTTAGGGTTAGATTTTGGAAAGCTTAAATGTTTTTGAAAAATTAAAGTTTTACCTACATGTGATTATTTCGTGTATAGTAAACACTTTTAAGTTTAATTTGATTAGTTGTAGTACTGAATGTATTCTTAGGGTTAGATTTTGGAAAGCTTAAATGTTTTTGAAAAATTAAAGTTTTACCTACATGTGATTATTTCGTGTATAGTAAACACTTTTAAGTTTAATTTGATTAGTTGTAGTACTGAATGTATTCTTAGGGTTAGATTTTGGAAAGCTTAAATGTTTTTGAAAAATTAAAGTTTTACCTACATGTGATTATTTCGTGTATAGTAAACACTTTTAAGTTTAATTTGATTAGTTGTAGTACTGAATGTATTCTTAGGGTTAGATTTTGGAAAGCTTAAATGTTTTTGAAAAATTAAAGTTTTACCTACATGTGATTATTTCGTGTATAGTAAACACTTTTAAGTTTAATTTGATTAGTTGTAGTACTGAATGTATTCTTAGGGTTAGATTTTGGAAAGCTTAAATGTTTTTGAAAAATTAAAGTTTTACCTACATGTGATTATTTCGTGTATAGTAAACACTTTTAAGTTTAATTTGATTAGTTGTAGTACTGAATGTATTCTTAGGGTTAGATTTTGGAAAGCTTAAATGTTTTTGAAAAATTAAAGTTTTACCTACATGTGATTATTTCGTGTTAGTAAATAAAATATGTTAAAATATGTAAAATGAAAATATGTAAAAAATGATATTTTCGATCTTTTGATAGTGGTTAGCGACCGTAGTATATTATTTTGTTTGAAGTTGTTTAGTTCAAAGTAGAATATCATAAGTAGTTGTTACTAATCGATTAATAAAAATAGAATAAAAATCGATAGTCGTAAAAAAGTTAATTTAGTTGGAATCTTAAATACTCATGTCATAGACTGAGCTTTCTTTCAAGAAATGTTTGAAGGTGTTAAACCTGAGAAAGTTAGTTAATGCATGTAAAAGCACCACGAAAAAAGGAAATGATGTATAAGAAAACAACTACTTTAAAAGTAAGCAATCATTAACTGGTAAACTGAAATAAGAAACCGGTGTACCTTCCCATTAATCAACAACATATACCCCCAATATCTCACCCCTTTCTAAACATTTCAGGCTTGCCAAAATTGTTGTAGCCTAGTCTGAATATCTCTACACCGATTTGTCTTCAACTCCGAGCAATGAAACTGGAAATTCGACAATGATTGAATTGGGAAAAGTAAAGGGATTATCGTCTGAACTCTCACACCGTCTATACATATACAATGAAATTGAGAAAGCAGGAACTAAAGAATCATTCAATAGGAGATAGTGAGATGTGTGGGATTTGGATTGATTATATGAGCGATTCGTCGATTAGTTAAAGAAGGAGAATTGTAGAGGCTATATTCTCCATCGTCAACATCAAATACAAAGAAATCCTATAAACCAGGTGTTTTGAAACCGACCGGACACTGAATCGGATGATTTACCGGATCACTGGATCATTGGATCAACCGCGAATGAATCGCGGATTAATAAATGAATTAGTTTTATTATATAATAATATATTAGCTATGAAAACAAATATATATATAAACTAAAGTTAAGTATTTTAAGTGTACATACAAAATATTAAGAAATAGTTTAGACTATTTAAAAAATTGTAACATAAGAGTTATGACATCTAAAAAAATTAAGACATAAAATTAAACTTCCAATCCAAAATAAACTAAAATTAAAACATCATTGTAATAAATTGTCAATAACAAAAATAAAATAACACCAGATCGCATCAACTAATTTTGGTTTTCTCTAAATTTTAAAACTTACCAACAAAATTTTCTAAATTTGTCACTTCATCATCTTTGGGATAATCTTCAGCAAGAGCATTCTCTAATTTATTATAATCAAGCTCGCTGTGTTTTTATTCTTCAACAATCCAAAACTCGTTTTGTAATTCACATGATCATATGATTTTATTCTTTTGATATGTAAATTAAAAATGTAATGATTTGTTATAAACTAAGTTAAATAAAAAATAAAAAAATAATTTACTCACCTTTCTTGCAAACGTAAATTGTAGTGTAGAGGAATAAGAAACCTCATCGTGTTTTAGTCTGTTTTACGGACGTGCGGCTCAAGCACAATCATGATTCACTTTTCTTGCAAATGTAAATTATAGTGTAGAAGAAGAAGAAGACGGCAATAAAACTGAAAATTTAAATTTTTAATTAGAAATTTAGAATATAAAAAATAATTTTAAAACATAACTTGAACTAAAAATAGTAAAACACAAAAATTATCTATTGGTTCAACCAGTCTTTAACATGTATCTGGTTTTAGTGAGTTTTGTGTGTGTTTTGGGTTTTCACAAAACCCAAATCCGATTATATTGGGTCCTTTGGATTTATCGGTTCAACTATAGATCCGGGTCAGATTCAAAATACTCTTATAAACGTTTGGACCTGTATGAAAGAAAGCTTAAAACCCCCAATTTATTTCACAATTAATACCAAAATTCATTAAATTTAAATTGAGTAAATATTTTAATTATTAAAAATAAAATGCCACATGGCATTTTTTCCCCCAAGGAGATAAAAAAGCCTACTTTATTAGTATAGATATCAGTTTGATATTCAATAAGATATGTGTATATATATTAGATCTGATACAGAAATTACATCTCAGTTTCGTATCCAATAAAAAAAATATATATATATATATATGTATAGCTGATATTATTTGGATACGTATAGGTTGCAATGTGGAATTTTGTTTGTTGATGAGAGAATATTGCGATACATGATCTGATTGATGTTATTGCGAGGTGTGTAGCTTAAAAGCAACAAAGTGGCATTGTCTAAAGATTATGCAATAACATATGTGACTAGAACTTGCTTCAAAGACTCAGTTTGTATCTACTCATATGACATATACATAATACTTGCTTCTATTATTTTCTACAATTTATCAAACACGTCAGCTAAGAGTTTATAACGTTGACGCATTTCCGAATTTCAGGTTCTTATATGCTTGCAGACGAAATCTATTTACTTTACGATAAATTTAGAGTTTTCTATTCTTTGATTTATGATAAATTTATGTTTTTAGCGAATAAAGTCACGAACAATAAAATCAATGGTGATACTCCAGTAGCACTTGAGGGAATAAATCCAACATAGCGAACCTTGGTTCGAACCTCGCTGGTTACATAGATATGGGCTATTGTTTTCGACCCATTAGAATACCCAGAAGAGGGTCTATCTGTAGGTTGTACCTCCACCCGATAGTTAAGTATATGTCTTTAATAGACCCGGATTTAACCTTTTTTCAAAAAAAAAATCACGAACAATAGTCCACCTGGTCAAAATCAAAAAGATTACTTCACTTGAAGCGCTAGCAAGCTAAAAAATTCCCTCGTCTTTTTCTTAGTTTTTTTAGTAAAATATTCACTCGTTTTCTTCTTGAATATAATTAATGTTTTTTTTACAGAATATAACTAATAAGTTAGGAACGCATACTGTAAATAACCGTCTGGAAGGAATCCCAATGCTAGCCACAACAAGTGCACTCAATCTTCGTAATACTATGTTTTATTCTTTATTGCATGATTTGCCTTCTTAATATTCAACTAGATCTTGACCCGTCCGACCGGACGGGTATTTATTTTCTGTTTTTAACTTTTTATTTATATCAAATGATGAATTTGTAATATTTACACATAAATCCAGTTTGAAAAATTATTTTTGTAGTTATAATAAAAATTAAAATTAAAAGCTTAATAAATTATTCTGATATAAAATTTAAATTTCTTAATTAAAATAATATAGAGGTAGAGTATAATTTTTTCCAATTCCAAAATCTTAGCATCCCAAATAAAATAAATTTATAAATACATAAAATATATAAACATATTTGGAACTATAATTTCTATTAAAATAAATTTGTTATAAAATAATTTAGCGTTGTTGTTGTTTATTTCTAGAGCTTGATCCATGATTGTATAAATATTTTCTTTCATTTTAATTTTTTCTTTGTACTAATGGTATATTATATATGGGATTAGTACGATTTTATATATGGGTTTATTATCATTAAATGTGGTAAATTTAGAATTAGGAAACTATAAATAATTTCGAAATTGATTTAGTAGAGGAGGAAAGTTAAATTTTATATTAGGACAACACATTAACTCAACTGAAAAAGACAAACATTAAAATAGGTAATTTAATTTAGATTAGGACAACACATTAACTCAACTAAAAAAGACAAACATTAAAATAGGAAATTTAATTTAATTTTCAGTGGCATAGGAATGTAAATAAATTGAAAAACTAAGGGGTATTTTCTAAGTGTACTTCTAAATTAATAAAGTAGATGCAATTAAAGCATGTTTTAGGGGATGTTGTACCAGTTTTTTTATTAGCACTTGAGTGGGAAGTGCTAATAAGTAACATAAAATACACAAAAAGTTCCACGTTGTTCTTAACTTGCTATGACCATATAGTTTGTTTCAGTTTTTTTGCAAGTTAACTTCGGCTGCAACTAGATCAACAAAATTTGGAATTAGAATATGTGGAATGAGTGATTCCATTAATTCTATAGATTTTTTTATCATTTGTTATGAATAGAATGGAATGGTCATTCCACTAATTCCAAAAATAATTAGATAAAATATAAAGAAAATTATTCCATAACAATTTTCTTCATGAATGAATGAAATGCATTACATTCTATTTTCTGCAGTATTCCATTCCTACCATTCCAATTTTTTATTCCTTTAATTCTATTTTATTTTACCAGTTACACTCGAATGTAAAATCTTTTTTTTAATGAATGTACAATTTATTCAGATAAAATTTAACAGTGCTTAAAGAACTTTTTTATGTTAAGAACTTAATTAATTTTCTGTGTTAGCGAAAAAAATAATTTCATTAATTTGTCGATAGAATAAGAGTGAGACCACGGATATTAATGGGGTTTCCACTTAATTTCTCACAAATATCAATATTAATTTTATTTATTTATTGATAAACTCAACTTGAAGAAAGTTATAATATGACTGTCTTTACATGCCTTCCACCATTTTAGTTTTTCATAGTTTCAGTTGGAATATCAACAGGGCTGGCCCTGATATTCTAGGAGCTGTAGACGAGTTAAGAAGAAATTTAATAATTTGGGGGCTGATTTTTTTTATATACAAATTTAGGCTTATATCCATGTAAATTTATTTGAAAATTTTGGAGATTTGAGACGAATGTTTTATTAGGCTTGGCTCAGGGCCGCTGAATATCAACTAGGTTGTTAAAAGCAATCATAATTATTGTTCTTATAGATTGGCAACATATCTACTTACTGTACTACTTATGTAATTATATTCCTTTATCTTTTGACAAATTTATCAGTCTGACTGGTCAATTCAGGCCTCAACCATATTAAAGTGCATCGAAATCGAATTACAGTTACAAAAATTAAACTTTTTCACACAAAAATTGGTAACGAAATGTTTTCAATATCGCATTCACATGACAAATGTAGACCCGACAATTCGGTCAAGGCCACCTACCAAGCCTACTACACATTCTTCATAGTTTCATATGGGTTTGATTCCTGTGAAATGTCTAAGGATATGTAAACCCATACGTGGATTTTCTTTTCTTTTGATATGTTTGAGACTTTGAGCATTTT
Source organism: Brassica carinata (assembly GCA_016771965.1). Taxonomy (NCBI): domain Eukaryota; kingdom Viridiplantae; phylum Streptophyta; class Magnoliopsida; order Brassicales; family Brassicaceae; genus Brassica; species Brassica carinata. The sequence goes on from CM028692.1 coordinate 49,473,817, forward strand.
TCTTGTGAAAATAGTAAGTTTTGGGTTCTTACAAACATGGTTAAAAATCTTAAGATAAGAATTTTACCGAGGATAGTACGTCCCTTTTTCGTGAAAACGTTCGTGTTTTTATATGAAATATCTAGTCCTAAGCTGGAATCACAAGTGATATTTTAGATTGTTATGGGAGATGCTAGCACAAATAAGTTTCATTTCTTTTACATCTAAACCAAACAAAACTTCCGACGGTGCGAACTGAACCAAACTGCTCACAGTTACAATTTGAATTCAGATCTATTCGTCACATAACCAAAAACCAAAATAATTGAGCCGTACTAAGAAATTCAAATGCAAGACTTATACATAAGTCTTTTGCAATAAAGCTAAATGTGCATTTTTATAATATACCTAAAGGGTTCAAATATGGAATACATGCACTAGTTGCCCATATGTCAAATTTTTATTTGTAAAAATAACAGTTACAAAATCATAATTAAGCGAAAGATGATAATAAGCGTCGCTTAAAAGATAGCATAAAATTCATGCGCGTTCTAACCAATATCATATTTTATAACACATTTTTTTATAATCGTAAAAAGTTATACTATTTATTTATAAAGTTTTCACCACGTCATTTTTGCAACTAAATATCCAAGATATGATTATTTAACAAATTCCCCTTTTACTTTTATTGGCAACAATACGGATAAAGATAGGAAATCATGTACAACTTTTTCAAAAAAAAATATATGGCTAGGAAATTGAAGTGATTTTTTGTATTAAACAAAAGTTATGAAAATTTCTTCAAAATGGGCTAATTTCAAAAACTAAAAATAGTTTTTGGTGTTTAAATGGGCCGTACCAAACCATTGTGCATTAAGAAAATAAGATGAGAAGACTCTCATGTCCGACTCCGATCTATATTTATCCAAGATGACGAACACAGTGAACTGTTTCCTCTCTGGACTCATGTCCGATCCAAATCACATATGTTTTGTCCCATTCAATATAACTTATGTATGTCTGTCAAGTAAGGAGAAAAATCATTTAAAGAAAAAGCTGGTGTTGATGATTATGAAGGTAGTTGTGGCAATTGGTAAAAAAGGAGAAATAAATCAATAATACATGAGCAAGATGATCATGGCCCCGAATGGAGATTAGGTCGTTGAAATAAAGCGCATCGCACGGGGCCTAACCTAATCATTACTAAAAAATACATATTAATCTTGATTTTTTCTTTTGTCAGCCATATTAGTCTTAATAATTTTAATATTATTGGAAAATCTTTAGTGTCTAGAGAGAAATATTTCAATATGTTAAAAATAAATAAAAATAATAAAGAGAAAAAGTGATATTTTTTTATCAAATGAATTTTTAAAAACACATTTATACTCTAGTAACACATGGTTTCTTAATAATGATTTGTTTTAGTTATACTACTAAACAAATTAAAAATAAATAGTAATTTGGAGGAACCACCAATGAAGATAGTTCTTACATTCAACCAAATCCAAGTTCATAATCCATAATCCAGACAACATAAAATTCAAGCACAACGAAATAACACTGATCACCAAACATATTCCACAACAAAATAGCATGAAAATAAAACTACAATTCTACCAGCAAGGATTGTAAGAAGGAGACTGGAGATGGCATGAGTCAATAATAATGTTTCTCATAAAAGGGTTCAAGCTCTCTCGCATTGGCGGCTTTTGTCTTTCGTTTAAGAAAGTGAAGCTTGCATCCATCTGGAATCGCATAGATACGCCTCGTAAAATCTCGTCTTTTGAAAGGAGTTCTATTGATTCCCAGTAAAGGGGGCTCGCAATGACCATCCTCTCAACCTCCCCCACTCGCTTAACGAGATTAGCCATTTGATCTTCAATGGATGGTTTGGTTCCACCACTTTGATTACTTACATTAGTCATTACGCTAGATTTAGATGCCATGTTGTGATGCAAAATCTGAGTGTTAATCGAAATAGAAAGATATCAGTTTACAAAGCGACCATGCTATATCATATCAAGCTAAAAAAGACTTAAACATAGATCAGCGTTTTTGAACAGTGTCAGTGAACAATCCAGCTGAAATTTTGACCTCTTTAACTATACATATATACAACATTTGTAACTAAAACCATCTAATCAGAGAGAGTAAAGAGAGAAAGCAGTAAACTAAACGAAGAAACCGGAACACAAGCACACACCATTGAATAAAAAATCGAACTTAGGGAGAGTAACAGAAACAAACCTGAACAAACAGATCTCTCAGACAAATGCAGCGAGAAAGAGAACCACACAGCAAGAAGATGAAAATGAAGTGAAATCTTAAGCAAGATAACAGTTACTACCGTTTTCGAGAACGGGAGATTCTGAAAAACGTCATGCAAGCGTTCATGAGAAAGTGTATGCCGAATGTTTAGGCCAATCACAAATTATTAGTATTAATTCTTTTGTTACTATTTAAACTATAAAAAAATCAATTACAGTTTATGTATGCATATTTCAATTTGTACATAAACCCTCCATGGAGCTTACGTTCCCAATTCACTCATATGTTTCATGTTTGTATGTATCTGCCATATATGATACTCATTGGTACTCCATTTTACGTAGTTGTATATAATTGATATATCTTCCAAAGGTAGCCATTCGTAAATACTGGGATTTTCTAGTTATGTAACTTACGAGACTCACATATGTATTTTGTATTATGAGACGGGTGAGTTGTTTCCATGAGACGGTTGAGTTGTTTCTACTTGTGATATGGTTAATTAATAACTGATAGTCCAATAGTTTACACGTGGGAAAATTCTAGACTAGCTCATCATAATTTGGAGTTGCAGACTTGCAGTAAGATTTAAGTTTGGAATAATTTTTGGCAACGAAATCTTTTTTAATTTATTAATTTGTAGAAGTATTTATGTAAACGTCATAATTTATTTAGCATTTTTATTACATGGTAGAATAACAAATCTAACTTATACACAAATGCTAAGTTTCATAATAACTACACAAAAATATTCTAGACGATCTGGTAATCACGATATATCCTAACGTACTTGCTCCAAATAAAATTATTTAAAATGGATAATTTGACAAAATTGTCCGGAATAAAACCGAACTAGAATAAGCCAACTATGGTTTGGTTTCGTGAATCAAAAGAAAACGAAGATAAACTAACAAATATCCAGCTTGAACATCCATTCAAAACCTATACATGATTTATAAATCATTTATGTAAATCTTGAGAAATTCTTGTTTAGATACAAAATGGTAAATGATTCTAGATCTAATTATAATTGTATAAATGTATATTTATACCAAAAAAAAAAAAAAAGTAAACATATATATATCACGAAAAACATTATTGAAAACACAAACAATAACATTTCATGTTACATTACAATAACATTTCATATTACATGACAATAACATTTCATATTACGTAAAACTAAAAGGCAGGTTCGTTATTCAGCAAATATAAAATTCAAGCACAACGAAATAACACTGATCACCAAACATATTCCACAACAAAATAGCATGAAAATAAAACTACAATTCTACCAGCAAGGATTGTAAGAAGGAGACTGGAGATGGCATGAGTCAATAATAATGTTTCTCATAAAGGGTTCAAGCTCTCTCGCATTGGCGGCTTTTGTCTTTCGTTTAAGAAAGTGAAGCTTGCATCCATCTGGAATCGCATAGATACGCCTCGTAAAATCTCGTCTTTTGAAAGGAGTTCTATTGATTCCCAGTAAAGGGGCTCGCAATGACCATCCTCAACCTCCCCACTCGCTTAACGAGATTAGCCATTTGATCTTCAATGGATGGTTTGGTTCCACCACTTTGATTACTTACATTAGTCATTACGCTAGATTTAGATGCCATGTTGTGATGCAAAATCTGAGTGTTAATCGAAATAGAAAGATATCAGTTTACACTTATTATCTTATCTATTAAAATAGAAGTAATGCAAGTGAATTTTTGTTATAATGTTTAAAAAAGATATATTGCATGATGACTTTTATTAACTATTTATTTTAATCAAATTTTAAAATAAAAGAAAAATCTTGAACCAATTAATACAAGTTACCAAAAACACAAATAATATTACAAATAGTAATTCATGGTAACTAATTGTCAAAATTATAGAAAGTGTAATAATGTTTGATCAATGATTTTTTTATAATTATTTATTTATAATTATTTAATACAAGTTACCAAAAACACAAATAATATTACAAATAATAATTTATGGAAAGTAATTGCATAATTATAGAAAGACTATATAATGTTTCATGATTTTTTATATTCTTCAAACTAATAGGATATTAATTTGTCAAAATTTCTAATTGTCAAAATTATAGAAAGTGTAATAAGTGTAAGTAAGTTTAATATATTCTTCAAGCTAAAAATTCAATAGTCTAAGTGATGTAGTAGAATTGTTTATCAAATGAATGAAATAAATATGTCTTTTTAAAGCCGTTAATTAGTTCCATAAGGATATGTTTGATATATCAACAACCTAAAACAAGCTTCCTAACCATCTCCGTGTTGTTGAAGTTTCACAATATCTTTAGTATGGCTTAAGATACTATTTAGGAAGAAAAATAAATATTTTTTTGTTAAATTTAAAATAAATTGTAAACAATCAAATAAATGAAAGAAACATAATAAAAAAAAAACATAAACGAAGATGCCAGAGCTATAGAAGCATCCAACCATCTTCTTAGAACCACACAAAAAATATATTTTATATGGCTTAAGTATTTTCGTTTTCAAGTGTTAAAATAAACTAAAATGCAATATTACAACCAATTACTTGAATTAATTGTAATAATACTTACATTTAAGAAAACTATTTTTAGTGACTTATATTTATGCCGTTGAAATATCTTAAATTTCACAGCTCTTCTAAGAATAGATACTTAAATTTTCAGTTACCTAACTATTAAATGTTAAAATTTTAATATTTCTAACTATTACTCAACAATTATATCATTATAATAGTTAAAAGGTTATTTTTAATAGTTATGATTACTATTTAAAATTAAAAAATTATAAATATCCTCCTATACATTAAATGAGTAGTCACTAAATAGACTTTTACTTAGGTGTTAATCATAGAAAGAGTTTAAGAATTTTTTATAATTATTTATTTATAATTATTTAATACAAGTTACCAAAAACACAAATAATATTACAAATAGTAATTCATGGTAACTAATTGTCAAAACTATAGATAGTGTAATAAGTGTAAGTAAGTTTAATATATTCTTCAAGCTAAAAATTCAATAGTCTAAGTGATGTAGTAGAATTGTTTATCAAATGAATGAAATAAATATGTCTTTTTAAAGCCGTTAATTAGTTCCATAAGGATATGTTTGATATATCAACAACCTAAAACAAGCTTCCTAACCATCTCCGTGTTGTTGAAGTTTCACAATATCTTTAGTATGGCTTAAGATACTATTTAGGAAGAAAAATAAATATTTTTTTGTTAAATTTAAAATAAATTGTAAACAATCAAATAAATGAAAGAAACATAATAAAACATAAACGAAGATGCCAGAGCTATAGAAGCATCCAACCATCTTCTTAGAACCACACAAAAATATATTTTATATGGCTTAAGTATTTTAGTTTTCAAGTGTTAAAATAAACTAAAATGCAATATTACAACCAATTACTTGAATTAATTGTAATAATACTTACATTTAAGAAAACTATTTTTAGTGACTTATATTTATGCCGTTGAAATATCTTAAATTTCACAGCTCTTCTAAGAATAGATACTTAAATTTTCAGTTACCTAACTATTAAATGTTAAAATTTTAATATTTCTAACTATTACTCAACAATTATATCATTATAATAGTTAAAAGGTTATTTTTAATAGTTATGATTACTATTTAAAATTAAAAATTATAAATATCCTCCTATACATTAAATGAGTAGTCACTAAATAGACTTTTACTTAGGTGTTAATCATAGAAAGAGTTTAAGAATTTTTTATAATTATTTATTTATAATTATTTAATACAAGTTACCAAAAACACAAATAATATTACAAATAATAATTTATGGAAAGTAATTGCATAATTATAGAAAGACTATATAATGTTTCATGATTTTTATATTCTTCAAACTAATAGGATATTAATTTGTCAAAATTTCTAATTGTCAAAATTATAGAAAGTGTAATAATGTTTGATCAATGATTTTTATATTCTTCAAACTAATAGGATATTAATTTGTCAAAATTTCTAATTGTCAAAATTATAGAAAGTGTAATAATGTTTGATCAATGATTTTTTTATAATTATTTATTTATAATTATTTAATACAAGTTACCAAAAACACAAATAATATTACAAATAATAATTTATGGAAAGTAATTGCATAATTATAGAAAGACTATATAATGTTTCATGATTTTTATATTCTTCAAACTAATAGGATATTAATTTGTCAAAATTTCTAATTGTCAAAATTATAGAAAGTGTAATAATGTTTGATCAATGATTTTTTTATAATTATTTATTTATAATTATTTAATACAAGTTACCAAAAACACAAATAATATTACAAATAGTAATTCATGGTAACTAATTGTCAAAATTATAGAAAGTGTAATAATGTTTGATCAATGATTTTTATATTCTTCAAACTAATAGGATATTAATTTGTCAAAATTTCTAATTGTCAAAATTATAGAAAGTGTAATAATGTTTGATCAATGATTTTTATATTCTTCAAACTAATAGGATATTAATTTGTCAAAATTTCTAATTGTCAAAATTATAGAAAGTGTAATAATGTTTGATCAATGATTTTTATATTCTTCAAACTAATAGGATATTAATTTGTCAAAATTTCTAATTGTCAAAATTATAGAAAGTGTAATAATGTTTGATCAATGATTTTTTTATAAATTATTTATTTATAATTATTTAATACAAGTTAAACTCACGTATCTGGCCACATTTAGGGATAAAATTTTGTTTTACAGTCAATTATAAGCGAAATTTAGATTTAAATACTGTTTACTACCTTATTCATATATAGAAATAAAATTGAGTTTTTAGTCATATCCAAAACTTTTTTTACCAATTCTTTTGAAAGAAACACATAAAAATAAATATTTTTTTTGTTAAATTTAAAATAAATTGTAAACAATCAAATAAATGAAAGAAACATAATAAAAAAAAAACATAAACGAAGATGCCAGAGCTATAGAAGCATCCAACCATCTTCTTAGAACCACACAAAAAATATATTTTATATGGCTTAAGTATTTTCGTTTTTCAAGTGTTAAAATAAACTAAAATGCAATATTACAACCAATTACTTGAATTAATTGTAATAATACTTACATTTAAGAAAACTATTTTTAGTGACTTATATTTATGCCGTTGAAATATCTTAAATTTCACAGCTCTTCTAAGAATAGATACTTAAATTTTCAGTTACCTAACTATTAAATGTTAAAATTTTAATATTTCTAACTATTACTCAACAATTATATCATTATAATAGTTAAAAGGTTATTTTTAATAGTTATGATTACTATTTAAAATTAAAAAATTATAAATATCCTCCTATACATTAAATGAGTAGTCACTAAATAGACTTTTACTTAGGTGTTAATCATAGAAAGAGTTTAAGAATTTTTTTTATAATTTGATTGGTTGAAGTGATTTTAATTTTTAATTATTTTAATTAGATCTAAAATAAATGGTAAATCTATAAAAAATTAATATCACTTACCAAATTAATCTAAATAATATTACAAATAGTAATTCATGGTAACTAATTGTCAAAATTATAGAAAGTGTAATAATGTTTGATCAATGATTTTTATATTCTTCAAACTAATAGGATATTAATTTGTCAAAATTTCTAATTGTCAAAATTATAGAAAGTGTAATAATGTTTGATCAATGATTTTTTATATTCTTCAAACTAATAGGATATTAATTTGTCAAAATTTCTAATTGTCAAAATTATAGAAAGTGTAATAATGTTTGATCAATGATTTTTATATTCTTCAAACTAATAGGATATTAATTTGTCAAAATTTCTAATTGTCAAAATTATAGAAAGTGTAATAATGTTTGATCAATGATTTTTATATTCTTCAAACTAATAGGATATTAATTTGTCAAAATTTCTAATTGTCAAAACTATAGATAGTGTAATAAGTGTAAGTAAGTTTAATATATTCTTCAAGCTAAAAATTCAATAGTCTAAGTGATGTAGTAGAATTGTTTATCAAATGAATGAAATAAATATGTCTTTTAAAGCCGTTAATTAGTTCCATAAGGATATGTTTGATATATCAACAACCTAAAACAAGCTTCCTAACCATCTCCGTGTTGTTGAAGTTTCACAATATCTTTAGTATGGCTTAAGATACTATTTAGGAAGAAAAATAAATATTTTTTGTTAAATTTAAAATAAATTGTAAACAATCAAATAAATGAAAGAAACATAATAAAAAAACATAAGCGAAGATGCCGAGCTATAGAAGCATCCAACCATCTTCTTAGAACCACACAAAAATATATTTTATATGGCTTAAGTATTTTCGTTTTTCAAGTGTTAAAATAAACTAAAATGCAATATTACAACCAATTACTTGAATTAATTGTAATAATACTTACATTTAAGAAAACTATTTTTAGTGACTTATATTTATGCCGTTGAAATATCTTAAATTTCACAGCTCTTCTAAGAATAGATACTTAAATTTTCAGTTACCTAACTATTAAATGTTAAAATTTTAATATTTCTAACTATTACTCAACAATTATATCATTATAATAGTTAAAAGGTTATTTTTAATAGTTATGATTACTATTTAAAATTAAAAAATTATAAATATCCTCCTATACATTAAATGAGTAGTCACTAAATAGACTTTTACTTAGGTGTTAATCATAGAAAGAGTTTAAGAATTTTTTTTATAATTTGATTGGTTGAAGTGATTTTAATTTTTAATTATTTTAATTAGATCTAAAATAAATGGTAAATCTATAAAAAATTAATATCACTTACCAAATTAATCTAAATAATATTACAAATAGTAATTCATGGTAACTAATTGTCAAAATTATAGAAAGTGTAATAATGTTTGATCAATGATTTTTTTATATTCTTCAAACTAATAGGATATTAATTTGTCAAAATTTCTAATTGTCAAAACTATAGATAGTGTAATAAGTGTAAGTAAGTTTAATATATTCTTCAAGCTAAAAATTCAATAGTCTAAGTGATGTAGTAGAATTGTTTATCAAATGAATGAAATAAATATGTCTTTTTAAAGCCGTTAATTAGTTCCATAAGGATATGTTTGATATATCAACAACCTAAAACAAGCTTCCCTAACCATCTCCGTGTTGTTGAAGTTTCACAATATCTTTAGTATGGCTTAAGATACTATTTAGGAAGAAAAATAAATATTTGGAGAAAAATATGTAAAAAATTAGGAAAATATTAGCAAAATTTAATAAAAATAACGAAATGATAACGAGAAAAAATAAAAAGAGGCAGAAGAAGATACATAATACGTGTTGGAGAACATATATAATTTCACAAGCATTTGTTATTACTAATGTCATAATTACATATATAATTCCACAAGCATACTAAATATCATATACTATTTATACCCGCGAATTAGCGGGCAACCACCTAGTCTAACTTATACACAAATGCTAAGTTTCATAATAACCACACGAAAATATTCTAGACGATCTGGTAATCACGATATATCCTAACATACTTGATCCAAATGAAAATATTTAAAACGGACAATTTGACAAAATTGTCCGGAATAGAACCGAACTAGAATAAGCCAACTATGGTTTCGTTTCGTGAATAAAAAGAAAACGAAGATAAACTAACAAATATCCAGCTTGAACATCCATTCTAAATAAAATTGTGAGGTTTTCTTACTCCAAAAAAAAACATTGAGGTTTTCTATTTTGTTCGACAGATTAATAACAATTTTTTTTTCACTCTAGCCCAAGATAGAATGAAATGAAGTAGCGGATAAGTTGGATTGTTATAAGAGAAATTAGTATGTATAACCATAAAAAAAAATTAATTCACCAAATAACCATATGAACAATATGGCTAGAATATACAATACAATATTATGTAATATTACAATATCTGTCCCTAAGCAATCTACACCCTTGATTCTTTTTTTTTTCTTTTTCTCTTTTCTTCTTTCCCCCTTTCATTTAATTTGATATACATTTTATTTATCAATATAATTTAGACAAATAATAATATGAGAATAAATTATTCATATTTTTTTACAAATACTGCATTTTAAATTATTTTAAGCGGATATGAATTTCTTTCAAAATATATATATTGTTTTTAACAAGAATATCGCATTCCATTGGTGATAAATGCAACTTAATTGCTTGCTACCTTCCTAACTCCTCTGAGTTGATAGGTTTAAATGTATGTCCATTGCTTTCTACCTTCCTAACTCCTCTGAGTTGATTGGTTGTAAATGTAACTTAGCTAAAAATTCCCTACTTAAGTCTCTGTGATGCTAAAATATAGTGACACAGAGCATTGTATAACCATGGATACCACCTCGGTTTTGTTAACCTACTCAATAACCAATCGTTTGTTGACCTTGATTCACGAACCTGCTTGGTTTAGTACGACCCTAGTTCGATCAGTCTGCTGTCAAGGAGAGGAGGAAGTGGTCTCCGATAGAGGATAAAATCCTGATTGGAGCATGGCTTAACACCAGTAAAGACCCTGTGGTGAGCAACGAGCAAAAGTAGGTGCTTTCGGAAGAGGATCCAATAGTACTACAACTCAAGCCCTCACCGCTGGGGCAACACCCAGAGCTTGGTCAGTGCAAGCAGAGGTGGGCTAGGATCAACGAGCAAGTATGCAAGTTTGTTGGATGCTTTGAAGCGGCTCTGAGGGAGCAGCGTAGTGGTCAAAATGATGATGATGTGATGAAAGCTGCGCTTGATATCTTCTACAATGACTACTCCATCAAGTTCAACTTGGAACATGCGTGGAGGGAGTTGCGGCATGACAAGAAATGGTGCTCCACCGCTAAGGACACCGTGGAAGGAAAAGAGGAAACAAACGGTGGAGGTTGATGGAGAAGACGAGGTGGGAGCAGCGAGCCTAGACTATGGGTGTCAAGGCGATAAAGCTGCTAGTAAGAGGAAGAAGAGTGGTAGAGAAGAGGAGTTGGAAAAGTTACAGGGAATATTGGAAAAGAAAGACAAAATATCTAAACAGAAAGTTCTTGAGCGTTTACTTGCCAAAAATGATCCACTCTCTGAGATGGAAACTTCTTTAAAACTGAAATTGATGTCTGAGATGTTATGATGTTTAGTAGAGTAGTTTAAGGTATTAAACTTGTTTTGAGTTGTTGTTTGTTGTGATTGGTATTATACTTTGCTAACTCTTATTTTATTTGATGTTGCAGGTTCAGTACAAGGTCTCTGTCTTTTCAACCACGGATGCATTTGGTGTAGTGAAAGTGTTTTGCAGTTGAGGCCATGTGAACAAAGTCACGGGTGAAAGTGTTTTGTTGTTTTCCCAAGTCACGGATTGTGCTACTATCTTTTCCAAGTCACGGATTGTACTATGTTTTCCAAGTCACGGATGTTCTGTTTCAGGTCACGGATTGTATAAGTGAAGGTCTTTTGTGTAGTTTTAGCGATGTATCTCAAGAACTTTCTTTTCTTAGCTTTTCTTGCTCGTATGAACTTGTAATCTCTTCTTCGAACTTGTAACTCCAAACAAGTTCCTTCTCTTTTAATGATAAGTTCATTGTGTTTAATTTTTAACTACAAACAAGTTGCTTCTCCAAACGTTTTCCAAGTCACAGGGTGAAACACATCTCTTTAATCTTCTTGGCTCACGCAATATATCACAAGGAAGGAGCAGGTAACACGAGCTTCATCCACATACGTAAATCAATACTAAGTTTATAAAGAGATAATCAGATAGTCATGCTTTGTTTTCAGGAGGGATTAGCAAAATTGTAAGTGAAGAAATAAAATGTCATTATCATCATCCGATGAAGTGGAAGAAAGATTGGATAAAATTATCGACGATATCATAGACGAAACCTACAACAACATTGTGGAAGCCCAACCCAAAAAGCAGAGGAAACGCACTTATATAGAACGAGACCGCGAATTAGGACACAACCGATTATGGAATGATTACTTCAACGAAGATGCGACATTCCCGACACATTTATTTAGACGCCGTTTCCGTATGAACAAAGAATTATTCTTGCGTATTGTCCATCGCCTCTCAGAATACGTTCCATTCTTTTAACAAAGAAGAGATGCAACGGGGAGGTTTGGTCTTTCTCCACTACAGAAATGTACGTCAGCAATTCGTCTCCTTGCTTATGGTAATGCAGCTGACGCGGTTGATGAATATCTCAGAGTTGGTGAAAGCACGGCAATTTCGTGTTTAGAGCATTTTAATGAAGGAATAATCCGGTTATTTGGTGATGAGTATCTACGTAGACCGACAGCAGAGGATCTTCAATGACTACTCCATATTGGAGAGATACGCGGGTTTCCTGGGATGGTAGGAAGCATCGACTGTATGCATTGGAGGTGGAAAAATTGCCCAACCTCTTGGAAAGGACAATACACCCGGGGATCAACAAAACCGTCAATTGTCTTAGAGGCTGTAGCTTCACAAGATCTTTGGATATGACACGCTTTCTTCGGTCTTCCAGGTACCTTAAACGATATTAATGTCCTAGATCGGTCTCCTGTCTTTGATGACATTATTCAAGGTCGAGCTCCGAGGGTAGAGTATGTGGTCAACGGACACATGTATAATTTGGCGTACTACCTAAAAGACGGTATTTATCCAAACTGGTCAACATTTATCCAATCTATCTCACTCCCTCAAGGTCCTAAAGCAGAGTTATTTGCTAAATTTCAAGAATCAACCCGAAAAGATGTCGAGCGGGCTTTTGGAGTTTTGCAATCTCGATTTGCAATTGTGAAAAACCCGGCTCTTTCATGGGACCATGATAAGATAGGGAAGACTATGAGAGCATGCATCATACTACACAATATGATAGTCGAAAATGAACGAACTGGATACAACACTCAGTACGATACATCTGAATTTGAAGAAGGAGATGTAACCAGCAGTTCACGGGCATAAGTCTCGTGGTACGGACATCCCTCCAAGCATCACTGAAATTCGTGCCAATCGGATTCAGGTTCGCGAGACGGAAACACATCACCAATTGAATAATGATTTAATTGAAAATATTTGGAACAAATTTGGTGATGAAAATTAATAATTGTTGTATTTCATATTTAATCATGTAATAAATAAATATTTCAATTTAACATGTTTTAATTTTTTTTTCTTAATATTTCACATGTTTTCAAATTTATTATTTTTTTATTCTTAAGGATTCCTAATTGGATAACACCATTAGACATACTAATAATCCTTAACTATTTAAAAAAAAAAAAAACTATAATATTCGTAAGGATTCTAATGGTGAGTACACCATTGGAGATGCTCTGACGATTCTCATAAAAGAGTTTCAGCCTCTTTCTCGTTGGAGGCTCTTATCTTTCGTTTTAGAAAATGAAGCTTACATCCATCTGGAATCGCATAGAATACGCCTCGTAAAATCTCGTCTTTTGGAAGGAGTTCTATTGATTCCCAGTAAAGGGGGCTCGCAATGACCATCTCTTAACCACCCCCACTCTCTTAACGAGATTAGCCATTTGATCATCAATGGATAGTTTGGTTCCAGGGGATGAGGGAGGTGACGACCAACGGGGTCACGTGCCCCCTACTAAAACTTAATTTTTCATAGGTAATTAGCTCAGAATCTTAATTTTCTGTAAGAAATGAGTTCAAATTTTACACATGTGCCCCCAACTAAATTAAAATTAATGAAAGTGCCCCCGACTAAAAGTTATTCTAGATCCGCCCCTGAGACTTCCACGTCCACCACTTTGATTACTTGCATTAGTCACTGCGCTGGATTTAGATGGCATGTTGTGATACAAAATCTGCATGTTTATCAAAATAGAAAAACATCAGTTTACAAACCACCCAGACTATATCAAATCAACCAAAAAGACTCGTTCATGGATCCAGCCTTTTTGAAACGTGTCAACAAACAATCCAGCTGAAATTTTGACCTCTTTATCCCATATGCAGATATAACATTTGAAAACTAAAATCATATAACCAGAGAGAGTAAAGAAACTAGAAACTAAACGAAGAAACCGGAACACAAGAACACAAGCACACAACATTAAATAAAAAAATCGAACTTAGGGAGAGTAACAAAAACTAACCTGAACAAACAGATCTCTCACTCAAAGGCAGCGAGAAAGATAAACACACAGCAAGAAGATAATGATGAAGTGAAATCTTGAGCAAGATAACAATTACTACCGTTTTCGAGAATGGGTGATTCTAAAAGACGTCATGCATGCGTTCATGGGAAAGTGTATGCCGAATATTATGGCCAATCACAAATTGTTGGTGTGAATGCCATGTTTCAATTTGACAAAATTTAACGGAATAGAACCGACTGGAATAGGGCAAAAGAACAAAAACTAACATACATCCAGTTTAAACATCCATTATAAATCAAACTAGATTTTGTGCGGATATTTTATCATTTCATAAATGCATTGATATATTTAAAATATTTGTAATAATATCAAATACATTTATGAAATGAAATAAAATTCGTATATGTGATTTGCTTAATACATTTTACTTTGCTAATATTTTTATTATTTACAAATATATTTTCGAGTTAGATCTAATAAAATAACAATCTGAAACAATCAAATGAAGAACCTGCTCCAAAATATGTTGTTTCTTTAATTTATACATTTTTCATATAATTAATTTTTAAAATTTATTTATTTATATTATAGAAAATATCAATGTTTAAGATAATTTTATATTTACATGTTGTGTTTAAGAAAATATACTTTAACATATATCATTTTAGCATTTTACGGGATTTATAAGTAAAAACATTATTTTGTTTAAATAATCTAGCCCTACTATTTTAGTAAATTTTATATAGCATCTATCATATTATTTTAGTAAATTTTATTGATATAGGATTTTTTTTATGTTATGATATTAATTTTTTTAATTAAGATTTCAAAAAATTATATTACTTCTATTTTTATAACATATATAGTTTGTTTTTCCGTGATGCATTTCAAAAAGTTATTCTTTATTATCGATGATTTTATCTTTTGTAAAATTTTAAATATTATCACTTTGAGTTTAAATATTTATTTTTAAAATTGTATATTTTGTCAAGAAAACTTTAGAAAATTACACAACTATTATTTAGTTTGGAAGATTATATAAATTTTGAATTTATTTTTGTATAACATTCTTAAACAATATATTGTTGAGAGTTTCAAAATAAATAAAAAGATAACATGTAGTTATAAAAATAAAAGTTTAACCTATGTTAATAAATTTATTTTTGTTACTACATTATTTTATTAAAAAAATTGAACTTTTGGTAATGTTTTCTAAATTTTTCTCAACATATTTTTTTAATAATAAAAAAAATAATTATAATTAAAATTTTATTTGTCATTAATATTTTAAATTAATTATTAAAATTTCATAGTATTCTAATAACATATTTTTAAAATAGTATATGAACTAAGGTTATTATATATCCTTATATTTTTGTATAACATTCTTAAACAATATATTGTTGAGAGTTTCAAAATAAATAAAAAGATAACATGTAGTTATAAAAATAAAAGTTTAACCTATGTTAATAAATTTATTTTTGTATAACATTCTTAAACAATATATTGTTGAGAGTTTCAAAATAAATAAAAAGATAACATGTAGTTATAAAAATAAAAGTTTAACCTATGTTAATAAATTTATTTTTGTTACTACATTATTTTATTAAAAAATTGAACTTTTGGTAATGTTTTCTAAATTTTTCTCAACATATTTTTTAATAATAAAAAAAATAATTATAATTAAAATTTTATTTGTCATTAATATTTTAAATTAATTATTAAAATTTCATAGTATTCTAATAACATATTTTTAAAATAGTATATGAACTAAGGTTATTATATATCCTTATATTTTTGTATAACATTCTTAAACAATATATTGTTGAGAGTTTCAAAATAAATAAAAAGATAACATGTAGTTATAAAAATAAAAGTTTAACCTATGTTAATAAATTTATTTTTGTTACTACATTATTTTATTAAAAAATTGAACTTTTGGTAATGTTTTCTAAATTTTTCTCAACATATTTTTTAATAATAAAAAAAATAATTATAATTAAAATTTTATTTGTCATTAATATTTTAAATTAATTATTAAAATTTCATAGTATTCTAATAACATATTTTTAAAATAGTATATGAACTAAGGTTATTATATATCCTTATATTTTTGTATAACATTCTTAAACAATATATTGTTGAGAGTTTCAAAATAAATAAAAAGATAACATGTAGTTATAAAAATAAAAGTTTAACCTATGTTAATAAATTTATTTTTGTATAACATTCTTAAACAATATATTGTTGAGAGTTTCAAAATAAATAAAAAGATAACATGTAGTTATAAAAATAAAAGTTTAACCTATGTTAATAAATTTATTTTTGTTACTACATTATTTTATTAAAAAAATTGAACTTTTGGTAATGTTTTCTAAATTTTTCTCAACATATTTTTTTAATAATAAAAAAAATAATTATAATTAAAATTTTATTTGTCATTAATATTTTAAATTAATTATTAAAATTTCATAGTATTCTAATAACATATTTTTAAAATAGTATATGAACTAAGGTTATTATATATCCTTATATTTTTGTATAACATTCTTAAACAATATATTGTTGAGAGTTTCAAAATAAATAAAAAGATAACATGTAGTTATAAAAATAAAAGTTTAACCTATGTTAATAAATTTATTTTTGTATAAATATATTATATAGTTTACGAAATTTAACTCATTTTAATGATGACTGATAATTTATTTAAGTGATTTTTTTGATAAAAAATTGTTAATTAGCTAATTAATATAATTTTGTCATATTTAAGGGTTTTTTGCAAATATGACTCAAAACTTGAAGTCAAACACAAAACTAACCCATATTTTTTTTGGAACTTTAACTTGCCTCTTTCACCCCCAAAGTTCAGATTATTCACGAAAATGTATCACTTTTTTTTTCCTTTTTTTTTGAAAATGCATATTTTACTCTATCACCCTCATCTTCCTCAAGTATTCACAATATTGCCATTGCTATCAATACACCAACCACCATGAACAACCAATTTGAAACTTTTAATGCACCTAAAAATCGATCTACACTCTTTCTTTCTCAATTCTTATGAACCAAAAACAACATATCTTTACTTTCTCTCCATATTCATAAAAAAAAACCCAAGATTTTGATTCTAAAATTTTTATGGCTCATAGAGCCATTGAAGCTTACGATTCTTGGTGGGTCACTTTTGCTTGAGATTCTGGGTGCTTAGAGAAGACTTTTGTGTGCTAAACAAGTTATCTCACTGGTTGAAACAATGAAATTAGTTTTTTTCCAGATCTGCTCGTCCAGACGACTTCCCCGGAAGTCTTCTGGCTGTAGACGACTTACATGGAAGTCTTTTGGTCAATGCAGAGGTTAATTTTGCAATTTACTTTTAAATGTGTTTTTCTAGACGACTTACATGGAAGTCGTCCATCTTTGTTTGTTAAAAAAAAAAATCGAGACGACTTACGTGTAAGTCGTCTAAGGTAAACGGGTTAGTTTTGCATTTGACCGGATTGTGTCAGAAATTTGACTTTTCTTGGACGAGAAAATTAAAAAGTCAATATTTTGTTATACCTAGACGACTTCCATGTAAGTCGTCTCAAGTTAGTTTTGCAATTGAAAAATAAAATAAAAAAAATTATTTTTGTATAGACGACTTCCACGAAAGTCGTCCATGATTTTATTCCGAGATCCTGGTCAAACCTTGCTTATCTTGGACGACTTTCATGTAAGTCGTCGGACGGACGACTTCCGTGTAAGTCGTCTAGAAAAATATAAATTTTTTTGTTTTATTTTTCAATTGCAACTAACTGGACGACTTACACGTAAGTCGCTCTGTATAACAAAATATTGATTTTTAATTTTCTCTGGATGTAAGTCGTCGAGAAAAGTCAAATTTCGACCAATCCGGTCAAATGCAAAACTAACCCACTTTTCTGGACGACTTACATGGAAGTCGCCTCAATTTTTTTAACAAACAAAGATGGACGACTTCCATGTAAGTCGTCTAGGTTAAAATCAATTGCAAAACTAACCTAAATGGACGACTACCTAAGCAATCTACACCCTTGATTCTTTTTTTTCTTTTCTCTTTTCTTCTTTCCCCTTTCATTTAATTTGATATACATTTTATTTATCAATATAATTTAGACAAATAATAATATGAGAATAAATTATTCATATTTTTTTACAAATACTGCATTTTAAATTATTTTAAGCGGATATGAATTTCTTTCAAAATATATATATTGTTTTTAACAAGAATATCGCATTCCATTTTATATAATTTGAATAGAATAGCACACATTTTAAATCTCTCTCTCTCTCTCTCTCTCTCTCTCTCTCTCTCTCTCTCTCTCTCTCTCTCTCTCTCTCTCTCTCTCTCTCTCTCTCTCCCTCTATGAACAAATGATTCGATGATTCAAAAAAACAACAATGAATTTGGGATTCAAAATTGGAAAAGATGAACAACAATATTTATAAAGTATGTTATATTATATATTTTGGTTTGTTTTATTCTATATGATAAACATATAATAGTTTAATATCTAATTTAAATGATACATCCTACTTAAACATATATATTAAGACAAATTTGAAACGAATTGATTGGACTACAATGTTACAATGTTAACTCAACCAAACTATAAACCTTATATCATATTTTCCCTCATACAACATATATATAATTGGTAATATTATATTAAATAAGATATATTATTCCATTTTAATAGCACAATATAGTATATTACAATATTTTATCATTTTCATTCCTCACACCTTCTTCCTGACCTCAATTCTGACTCTTCACTCTTTCCTTTCCGACCATGTCCTCTACCTTCTTTTCCTCTTTCTCTTTACTTCATTATTCATTTTCCCTCTTATTCTTCTACTTCCTCTTTTTTCTTCTTCCTCTTTTTGCTTCACCTTTTCCTCCATTTATTTTTCTTGATCCTCTTTACTCACTCCTCATTGTTTAGTTTCCACTCTTATGTACTGATGCAATTATTATAATACTAAAGTAATCAAACTTTTTTCTATAATTACAATTCTGTTTTAATCACTCTATTCTATATCGGCTGAACAAATAGAATAGTATTTCAGTATTGTGTATGTCATATTTACGCATACGCACAGGATGGAATACGTTGTCTATTAGTGATACAAATTGACACAGTCATTTTCTTAATTTTTTGTATAATGGTTATACCACCAATTCATTCACCCTTGTTATAACATACGTTTTCACTCATAGACCAAGGAAGCGCACATTATATATTACTGATTGTCTTCACACATATAGTCTAATGATGTATAGATCTTTCGATTTTATTCATTAATGTCTATGCATCCATCAGAACCGTGTCATGTGTCTAGAGCATCCGCATCTGTTCATATTTTACATTGATAAAACATGTATAAAAATAACAGGAACATTTCATATTACATCAAACCAAAGCCAGGTTCAGGATTCACCAACATCAAATTCAAACACACAAAAAAAGAAAGACTGAACATGAAACTCAAGCACAACAGCATGAAACCCTGACACATACAAACATAATTCCATCAATAATCATCATAACAGCCAAAGGGTTGACTAGAAGGTTCCATTTCTGCCACGTTGGAGGCTTTTACCTTTCGTTTTAGATAATGCAGCTTACATTGATCTGGAAGTCCATAGAATATGCCTCGTGAAACCTCGTCTTTCGCAAGGAATTCTATAGATTCCCAGTAAAGGGGGCTTTTAAGAACCAACCCATTAACCTCCCCTACTCGCTTAACAAGAACGGCCATTTTCTCTTCAATCGATGGTTGGGATCGAAAACTTTCATTAGTCACTGCGCTAGGTCTACTAGATGCCATGTCTGTCTGATACAAAAATCTGCAGGTTTATCAAAAACGAAAGAGTTAAAACAGAATATAAAACAAAGTGAAACACAGATCCAGCTGAAATTTGAGGTACTTTTTTATTTAATAAAATAATGGAAAAAGTCCTGACCACAGATGACTAAAAGGAGGAGTGTCCAGAGATGTAAACAAAGAACTCAAAACATAAGACTAACAAAACTTCAAAGAATTAGAGTTATCATGAGAAAGTGAACTAACCTATAGAGAAAAACAAACCAGGACAAGTAGATCTTAGAGAATAAGCATAGATAAAGAGAAGAGCACTGCAAAAAAGTGTTATTTTACTCACCCGAGAAAGTGAAAGTCAGAATGATAGAGAAAAAAGCAGAGATAAAAGAGAAAGCACTGCAAAAAAAGTGATTTGTTCTATGTATATTTATTGGCTTTATGTTTGATCACTAGGGTAAACCCGCGCTAATAAACTGATAATATTAGTTTATTTTAAATTTAAATTTATTTTTAACTAAAAATACAGTTAAGGTTCATAATTTTTTACAACAATTTTATCTATGTATTATATTCATTTTAGAAATTATTAACTTGTCTAGTTATATTAAATTTTTAAAATACAGTTATTTAATTTCTCTCAGTGTTTATTTTAGTTTAATTATATCATAAACTACAAAACACTATGAAACATTTTATAAGTTTATGTTTATTATTAAGATTTTTAATATATATTATTTTCAAATCGTTATTTCTTAGATTCTTTTTATTATGTTTATCAACTTTTGCAGATTAAAATTTTTGATGTTATGATATTAAAATTTAATGGGCTATTTTTATTCGGTTGATAATTGTTACCATCACATAAGTTGGTCCGTATTAATGCACATTCATTTTTTTTGTTTATACTGAGAAATCCTGAAATTTATTTTGTTTTAGTATGAGTTTGGCTTTTGATAAATATAAAGTTCAGATTTTTACCCGCTTCCAGTTCTGGCTTTTGTTTTTTTATTTATTACTACATATATTTTATAATATTAAAATCATATGGAATAACTGTGGTAATAATATATGCGTGGGATGTGAAAGAAATTACAATATATGAGTGGTAAGATACATTTACCACATTAAATATAAATCTTTGCTAATTGTGACTTTCTTAATATGCAAGTTGGTACATTTATATAAATCATTACTAAGTGATTTAGAAAAGTAATTCAAA
Organism: Brassica carinata; assembly: GCA_016771965.1. Taxonomy (NCBI): domain Eukaryota; kingdom Viridiplantae; phylum Streptophyta; class Magnoliopsida; order Brassicales; family Brassicaceae; genus Brassica; species Brassica carinata. The sequence goes on from CM028692.1 coordinate 49,495,227, forward strand.
GATGCACACTTATTCCTAGTTACTTAGACATAAATAACAATCAATCAAAATTATATGTTATATATATATTTGAATTTCTCGATATTTTCCCTAAATATTACACATATGCTTCGGTAGTGTATCTCTTCAATAAATGTAGATTTTTTTTCTTTTTTAAATATCATAGATACTGACCGTGCCCTCTATAAAAACATAGGTTTTTTATGTATAATATAATATAGGTTTCTATTTATGGTTATATTATGATCTGATTTGTGTGTTTTATAAGAATGTGAATTTTCATTATAAGATAAGGACACAAAGGATACAATTAGTCTTTGAGAAGAAATCCTAATGCATCAATGGAAGCTTATTAAAGTAGAGGTAGGTATAACAAAGCCCCCAAAAGATTATAAAAACTTTGGAGGTTAATCAAATCCCTAAAGTTTTGATTAAACTTGGCTGACAATG